>OW388305.1:3137385-3737385 GCA_936450465.1 Gibbula magus
TCTCTGTCGGTTTGTTACTCGTTAGCTGTTCATTGAACTTGGGTTTATTAATATATAAAAACAGAGTGTTATATATCATCTATTCCTCAGCTCAACAATTTAGTTTTTAGAAACATTTCTTAACATAAGTTAGTTTAACCAAAATCTCTTTAATTGAAAGACATTTCGTATTACATGTCCTTCAACTCAAGCATGTTGAGGAATGTAGCCATTATATTTACGTATTCGGCCACCGATCCAGCAAGACCGAGACGACAAGCTTCAATTCATTGAACACGTCCCGACCGTGGTTTGACCAGGAAACCAAGCTGACCAACATACCTATTGAAAACGTTCGGCAAACAGTAGCATTGTTGCTTCTCTTCACACACCAACAAGAGACTATAACCCCCGTTATCATTGATTCCGTTACTTTAACACACACTGCGCTCCTCGTCACGGCTCACGGAGATTTGACAATACTCCGAGTAACGCCTGTCCGAGTGTAATCTGCAATGACTTGGGAAAGGACAGGTGTATCTGCGGTGTGCGGAGTTTGCAGTTAGGGAGGTACCATGGGGGACGTTGCTGACCCCGAGGCAGAGACCCCCTGGCTGTACAATGGTCGAGTGGGCAGGGCGAGTCTTCATGGAATTCAGTTCAAGAAACCAGGTGTGAACCGCGGGGAAAGGTAGGGGAACTTTCGTCAACAGAGAATTCCGTCAGTTTGTAGTATACATGTGCTCCTTATCTCTGGCGAAAATTCGGTCAGGAGTACCTAATCCGATAATCTCTGATCCTAAGCTGGAGATTGATTCAATGGTGTGTGTGTGGATGTTTATGTTTACAACAATGTGAGTTCACGTTATTCATTGAATCGTTATAGGAGTTGTGAACGTTGAGCTTTAATGTGAACTGAGTGATGGCATGAAGTACACTGACAATGTAACTATCTAACTGTTAAAGTGTATATAGCTAGTCAATAATTTTGTCCAGTTTTTAGGCAATTCTGTCAAGCTGTGGAATATATATTTTGCAAACACAGCACTTGTGTCCTTCGAAGAACGGGATCGTGGCGTTTTATACTGACACTAATTTCAACAAGGTCACTTTATGTTTACAGCCTCAGTGTAGAAGTGTACATGTAATTACTTTGAAGAACATTGAGAAGTTAAATACGTAAGTACTGAAAGGGAATAACATATCGTTTCGGACTTATTTATTTATTTATTTATTTATTTATTTATTTATTCCAATGTGGTTTTGTGCAATAACCATTCTGATAGCCAAGTGTAGATATGTTGACACTTTAGTTGAGTTTGTATTACCAATAAGCTAATGTTATGTGAAAGGTTTGTGTATACCAGACTATTTGCAGTACCATGTTGTCATGTACAATTACTTCTTCATCTGGAATATTGTCTAAGAACTACCTTTTAAGGCACCAGGGTTGCGACCAGTTTATAGTAATTTTCTCTTATGTAGCACATATTGATATATAGATTTGTGTAAAACAAAGGGATTAGGACAACGATAAAGATCCAAAGTGTTCCTTATGTTAGTCCAGTGGTTTTCATTGCCGACAGAGTATGTTCCTCATGACTGAGATCACGTCCTAGTTTTGCGAAGCTCTCTTTCTGACAAATAGTCACTTTCTCGAATTTGGGGCGATGAAGAATAAAAACCATATGAGGATTTCTTCATTCAGTTTAAGCGACGTACGTTCTAATATCGTT
The DNA here is from genome assembly GCA_936450465.1 of Gibbula magus. Classification (NCBI taxonomy): domain Eukaryota; kingdom Metazoa; phylum Mollusca; class Gastropoda; order Trochida; family Trochidae; genus Gibbula; species Gibbula magus. Next base: position 3,139,101 of record OW388305.1, read on the forward strand.
GTGCTTTTATGAGTAGCATACATTAACATGCATTGGCTAAAGATTGTAGTAACTCTACATGTACACACAACGAACAATGATATCAAGACAAGATTTAATTATTGCCATATTGAAGATTGGAGTTTCTTTAATAGTTAAAGTTGAAACTTATTCTTGACATTACAATATCGTTACAATCCATTTATAGAAGTTTGAAAAACATAGTTTTCCTGATGCCAAGCCCTTGGAATAATTTACAATAATGGTTTCACAGAACGGTTTAGACAGAAAACAATGATCTCAATAATTGATGTATCGACAGTTCCAACTTCTCCTTTTAAAAACACGAATAGTGAGGTGAAATATTTCTGAATGCCAATTCCCTGGAATAACAGTCTGTGCATTTGTTATTTATGTGCATCCGTACAATATCTAGACAGTGACGATTCACAACGTAAAGAAGTACGTGTTATATTGACGACCGTCTAACATGATCTCTGGTTCCTGGACACTTTCAGTATGTAGCTTGACAATGTAAATAATAACATAGCAATGTATTTAAGTAATACACATAAGAAAGTACTGTTTCTGGATAATAATAACAGTCTTTACATTTGCAAATTCAATCTGTATCAACAGTCGGACAGAAAGGATTAAGGAAAGTAAAATATTGCCACAATGAAGACAGTCCAGCAATGTCTTTGATAGGTTGACAGGCTCAGTGTCTGGGTCTGACACCATAAGTAATGACATGTCAGGGTGTTATATATGCAGATATATTAAGCGTATTAGGGTTATCGTAATGACAATGTGCTGGTTGACAAGATACGACATCTGCTATATTGACAAGTTGTCAGTGTGGATCCTTCCACCTTGACATTGGGACGAAGGTGATTTTTATCTATACTAAAGATATATTTATATACAGGGCCTATTGATTTCTCATGTGAGGTTATTTGCACTAGACTGTCTCGTGATCTCTTATTCATTGTTTAGTCTTCATTCTCAGGCAAAAAGTGAAAATGGAGAAGCTTTGTACATTGTGAGTTAATATTATCGATACGCGCACATGTGGACATATCACGTTTAATAGCAACCATTGCTTCAGCGAATTCCAGTATTTCGTCGTCTTTGACTTGATGATGAAACATACAATTCTTTCAAATGTTTGTATAACTCTCGCTCTCGCAATACAATACAATAATTCACACTCGTTTCCTAAAAGTAATATTACTCACTCCCTCATATAATAATCTTTAGTATGTATTTCACCTGCAATTTTGAATTTTAAAGTACTTTTGAAAACTCAATAATATACATAATTTTTATCCAAAGATGAAGTCTTATGGTGGCATTTAAAGGTGAAATACATATAAGTAAGAAGATGAAGGAGTGAACATATTCACAATAAAGAAGTTGCTACCCAAAGATGGTCACAACTAATTTATTTAGAACTATCTGTCCATTTTAATTCTTTTCCCCTTTTATTTCTTCATGCCCTTTGAGCACGTATAGCACATGTATAAACGAGAAGTAAAAGTATGCTATTATTATTAAGTTATCATGCCAATAGGCAAAAGAATATTGTCCGAAATGTTTGAGCTTCAGTCCTGGGTGTCTGTGAGACTTTGTGAAGTCTAGATACGGTAGACTCTAGTCCTGGGTGTCTGTGAGACTTTGTTAAGTCTAGATAAGGTAGACTCTAGTCCTGGGTGTCTGTGAGACTTTGTGAAGTCTAGATAAGGTAGACTCTAGTCCTGGGTGTCTGTGAGACTTTGTGAAGTCTAGATAAGGTAGACTCTAGTCCTGGGTGTCTGTGAGACTTTGTGAAGTCTAGATAAGGTAGACTCTAGTCCTGGGTGTCTGTGAGATTTTGTGAAGTCTAGATAAGGTAGACTCTAGGAAAGCCCTATGTGTTTTATATTATCAACAACACTTAATCTTTTCAGTCTATATTTGGCTACTTTTATCTCTTTATCTATATTTGAGAAGTTGGAGTTCAATGGTAACGAAACTATTCACAATAATCTATCTGCGACGATATTCTTCTTCTAGAAGATTGCTGTTTGATGTTTAACTTAGATTCACACATACACAAAGCTACTGTACTGTTACCGGCTGTATCGTGTTGATAATTGTCTTTAAGGATTTTACAAGCGCTTCCAGCGGAGTTGATCTCCCATTGCCTTGTTTCAATACCAAAACATCCTGCCCCATCCGTGTATTTGTATCTGTTACTCGACTAAATTTGCATGACTCTGTTTCCCTGAGCCCAATAACTATCGTTTTGTTGTAGGCTGGTTATGAGGCATTTATTGTATTTATTTTCAGCCAATTAAATCTCGTGACTTTAACGTCGGTTGTCTCATCCGGATACTGCCAATTTTGGTTGGTTGCTTGGTTACGGTGCTGGTATCTGCACTATAAAGAAGTTGACTATCCATACATGTATAACTGGTTCTCAGTTATCCTACCAGCTTCTAAAATGCCCCTCAAAGAAAGAGTTTGGTTACATTTCAGTTGTTTCATTGGCTGGTTATATACAGCAATACGAGAGTTATTGTGCTCAGGGAATCAGGCTATTGTACAACATACCAATACACTGATGGAGCAGACTGGACCAAAGCAGCTTCGATGTTATGTTAATCCATTCTATCGTGTTATTATCATGTTATTATCATGTAAGTTGATCATGTCATTTACTCATGTTAACAAATATTTCCAAAACTTACAAAGCGTTAAATGTAAATATTTACACAGTAAAACCCATAGATGGTGACCACATATATGAAAGTACACATTCACCAACGTATTGTATATGATTTATATTTACTTGATTAATTATTTAATCATTTAGAACATATTTCTGCATTTTCTCTAGAGAAGTGTTCATGGCTAAGCATTGCGTGACTCTATTGTCCTCTCCAATGTGTGTCCGCCAATGGCTTAACAGGTGTTTTTGTCTTGTACAGGTTATTAACATGAATGATGACATATTTTTTAGTTCCTGAATTATGGCAATACTCTCGTGATATATCTTGCAATATATTGTGAATACCATACATGTACTATATTTCAAATGGATTCCAATTGTAACACGCTGAAAATTCTCTAGTTATTCCCAAACCACCTATCACCATTACTTAGCTAGGATGCCTATCGGATGAGAATTGTACCATTGTAGGAGATAAACGCTAAAAGTACATATGCCGTTGGGAAAGGTCAAACACGATTTTCTGTTATCTAATTAAACTATGTTACTATAATCCCTTATCTCACAGACACTAAATCTCACCAACACATTGTTACAATAGCACACGAATCTACACTCACATGTACGTTATGCTTATGTGTATATGTGTATATATGTGTGCGTATGTAACACCAGTAGGTTTGTATCATATGGGTAATAAAACCATAAACGTGCTTTTGTCATTTCGGTAAAATGGTGATATTAAATGATAAATTTCACTGTAAACGCTGTGTGTGTTAGAATAGATTAAATATATAACATATATATTACATATTCGGTTGTAATTGTGTCATATGTAGTTTATACAGTAAAACCAATACTATTGGTAATATTATATATTCGGTATACATATATTTTGACATTTTCGTTGTTATTGTACAATGTATTAAGTCAAACAATCCATATGAATGTGATTTAATAATTATATCAGCCAATGTATGTAGAGACGAGTCCTTCGACATTGCCACACTAATAATTCACTGTATTCACGAAAAACAAATGGGTTATATACAGTTACCTAAAGGAAAATATCTATTGGTAGAATTCACCCTTATGTTCTTTTTTATTTTTCAAGTTTTTATTTTGTACATTACGTGAAATGAGAAACAAGCTGCATTTTTACCTGTTCTACAGTATTTGATAAAAGACCATATGTGTACATTGATAGAATATCAACAGAGAAACAACTAACACATATTGAAATGAAACTCACTTGGTTCGTAGTTCATAGTTTTATTCAGGCAGCGGCATTTCGTGTGATTAACACACATGTACATTTGTCAACAATGACAACAGGCACGGCACGGCATGGGTTGGGTTATACCCAATATAGGATCGCGGAGCGAAACGAAATATTCCTAATAGGGTAAGGCATTGGCATAAAAAAACGGAAAAGATTCATCTTACTTTCTGACACATATCTATTCAACAATGTTCTCATACCACAAACACATCTGCCAATTGCAACTACGGCCCTTTTTAATGTAATCTGTCACATTGCATCACTCTCATATCAATGGTCTCAGGTGTAAGATGATAATTTATCAATGTTAACAATGCAAATGACGTCCCAGGGAATCTGAACTAAATTGTTTTATATAAAAAGTTTCAAGGCCTTTGAAGAAACCTATATGGTGTAGCTTAAATCAGGATCTATGTTTCGTTTGCATGATTCCATTCTGATCGATGCTTTTTAGACATACACTGCTCATTTCTCATTTAATGAGACATCAGGTTTGTCTCCGTGAAATGCATTCTGACGGCAAGGTGACGATCAGACCGATACAATGAGACCGCCTGCGTCAAACTCGGCTATAAGTCCGAATGAAAAGGGTCACCGAGATAAACATCACACCTCTACAGTACTAGCATATGCCCGTGAGAGGATATCAAAGGGGTATTATTTCAGTTACTTTATTTTTATTAACATAGTTGAAAGAGAATGGATAAACAAACAATCAATTTCCAAACAAAAAGTTACATTTGGCATTGTTTTGGAGGAAAATGTGCCCTGAATCTAATGTATAGGTCATATAAATATATATATATATATATATATATATATGTACACAAAGTCAAATGTCCAGGTGTATGGCTGCTTCAAATTATCAAAAAATTAAAATATATATATATATATATATAAATCGTGACATTATTTATTCAATAAGGACGATCCTAGTTGCACCGTATGTAGATGACGCATTTTGTCAATAAAATATATGTAAAATAAAATAACATGCATACATTTATTACTATAATAATTCACCAAGAAGTCATCATTATTATTCCAGTCTTTAATAATTTACCATTGGTTTCCCAGCTACATTAGGATTAGTGATTGATCTTTGGGTTGGCTGATTCGTGATATCTACCTGAATAAACAGCAAGAAAAGTATTTCAAAAGGCGTGGTTGAAGGCATCTTGATAAGGGTAGAACACTTTATGAAAAAGATATGTATGCCATACATGTACATACAGCAAGATGGAGACTGCATTGTGGTCATTTTGGGGTAAAATCCTCGATTATTAATCACACAACTACTTGTTTAATATGATAACAAATATCATTAGTTATTCATAAATAACAATTTATGATATCATCTTCAATCAAGTTAAAACTAGCTGAACATTATGGCGGACTGTATAACATTACAGCTAGTTTTAACGAGATTGTATAATTTATCACTTGAAAAGACAAATTGATATGCAACTACCGATTTAATTTAACATATATTGAATTACTTTTTGAATTTAATCAAAACGTGTTTGAGAGTTTTGTCTTTGCAAGAATCCAGAAATATTCATAAGAATATGTAGACCTACACATAACAAAACTCCCTTAAACATGCAGTCAAAGTACCTTAGTTTTTATCAAAGTTTCATGATTTAAAGTATAGGTTCATCTGTGGAAGAAAGGCATGGTTCACTGTGATGAATATATTATGTGATGAATAATTTTATTAGTTCATGAGTAACCAATATTATCGAATTGTAGATGCTTGCGTCGCGCGGATAACGTTTGTGAGTAATGATACTTGGATTTTCCGAAACCGCAGTGTGAAAATGTGCACTGAACTTGTACAAGTCTGGTCGTTTACGTGTCAAATGGTTTTGAATTGAAACATCATATATGTTTACTTACGTTGAGATCCAAAATAACACAACGCTCGGTTAAATTTAAGATGTTTAGACAAAATCTCTTTTCGCAGTAAAAATGGGACGATAATTTCGGATTACCCACTTGGTCACGTGGTTAAACATTTGCTACAGCTGTCTTTATTGGTCACATATTTTCCCCTAATATAAAGACGCCAAGCAAGATTGGTTGAAAGTTGATTTGAATATTCCAACTGTAATATAGGGTAAAAATCCAATTACAGTGTAACCAATAGAAACTAAAGTCGTATTACTCAGTCATGTACCGCGAAATGCACGTATAGAACAATTCAAGTGCGTATGTACCGGTCAGAATGTGGGCCATAACTGAGGCAATCACAAACATGTACCATCATCTAATATAAAACACCTTTAACATTTACAGTTCTGTATTGGTATGAAATATACAGACAACAAATCAAGGTAACTTGAAGGCAATAGTAATACACATGTTTATTAACTTTCAAAAGAAAAAGAAAACAATCTAAAACAAATATTTTAAATGACACATTTTATAGTAGAAACACATTGAACGGACCAAGGATATATGCCTGAACTAATATACAAAATAGAACAACGTTACAAGATTGATGATAGCCGAGATAGCCTGTCTGGCCTACACCTCTTTACGACTACACTACGTTGTAAACAAATTTATGGATGCGTGCACATCACATGAAGATTTGCACTGTTACCTCTAAAGTAAGAACCCTTCAAACAAAAAAAAAACCAAAGAATGTAAGTAGCATTTCGTATAATATTGCATATCGTATATAAATCATATGTTCATCTTCCGACCGTGACCGTCCAGAAAGTAGAATTTCAAACATTGTTTAAACCTATCAAAGTTTCCATATGGTAAAAATGTCCATTTATATACCCTCTACCGCTCATGACGTCATCGCCGTTATCGTCATCGCAACTTGTTGTCACCATCATTACTTTATAACTATAGAGATAATAACAGGCCTTTAAGGACGTCCTATGACGGGACGAAATCAACTGTTGAACGATGCCATGGCCAATATCGTGGATTGTTCACCAATTAATAATTGTTCAACCTCTAACATTGGTTTGAATTAAGTGTTCATACAGGGGTAAACGGTTTTAAACTCAGATAGTGTGTATTCTTCGATAAAGTATTCATTGAAATTCAACCCTTTGTTTTTACTCAGCGATATTTCGAAAAACCTGTCACATAAAATTATAGACGCTTTCTGAATAAAATTTACATAAATACATATTGTAGCAAAAATATGCGTTGACGGTTAACAGGTCGTCACAATGTCCATATACGTATTATACATGTATGTGTACTAGCTTTTGCCAGTCGGTTTATTATGAAACGAATTTAAACTATGTAGTGAAATAACAATCGGAAGATTATCATGAATTTAACATTTCTGCTCCAACAAAATTTAGAATCTTGCACACTGTCTCAGTTTCGTTTAGGAAATCTATACAATAAAAAGAGGAAATGTGAGTTTTGAATTCAATGAAGTTAAAAAGATATCAAAGACTAAACTCAAGTCTAATGAATAGCTACATTACTATGCACTGTATGATAGATGGTGAAATGTGAACTATGCATCTATATAGTCTAGATGCAGGTAAAACAATCCTACATATGTAAACAGGTGTACAGATAATTCACACACAGGTGTGAGTTGTTCCACGGTGTGTGAACATTCTCAATATATGTACTTTTATTTCGCAATCATGGTGGAAGTAACAATGGAAAACCGCCAGCTAGTTACAAGTGGAACTGAAGGGTAAATGCATATTTTGTAGACTGTTAATTGCATGAATTATATCTAATTAAGGCTCTCAAAAATGTATTTCGTTTTGGAGATGAATTGCTATATTTATAACTGAAATAAATCTACCCAACCTTATGATGCCACTTGCACTGTGAAACCTTCATCTTGTTGACTATACAGAGAACTGTTTCTATTTCATCACACCAGCTTCTAAGATGTCTCTAAAAAGGGTAACTAATTATTGCAGACTATCGATGTGATAATGATAAAACTGTTGTTGGTCATTTACTTGAATTCGACGCCTAATCTCGCCGAGGACATAACACTGGAAAAAGCCGTTTAGTTGCAAAATGTTTTTGTACAATGAGATGAGTACATGTTGATGTTTCTCTCCTGCATATTGCAATGGAACAGTTTGTTACCTATACATGCATAGATGTATATGAAGTGTGGATGTAGTTTGTAACCTATTTTCGTAATTAATTAATTACAGTATACAATCAACTTCCCGTCTCAGTTTCTCTTTGAAGTATATCAACTAATTCCAAACGTTAGCTATATGAATCCATTTAAAGTGAAATGAAGTATTTATTGTTGTTTACTGCCAGTCTGTCGAATTGCATCGCTATTTCCGAAGCTGTAGACATCCATTGTAGATCCAGGAAGAACGAAAGACTGACTGACACAGCGTCATTTGTGTCTCCTGCCAATAGTTGAGTCTTGATATGTAATGTTTGCATGGAATGTGACTTATATATCAATCTCTAAAATACACTGAAGTACAATAGAAAAGTTCCACATAAATATTAGAATTTCTGCCAGTTGATCTGAAAAGTAATTGTAGTTCCTGCAGACTGGAAATTGTTTTATAAGAATGTAACTTTATTTTGTTTGAATTTTAGTGATTTCGTTTAAAATATAACATTTACAGAAATGGTTACATTAGGATGTATGGTATTGTGACAAATATCTATTGACCTTTGAATGTAAACACCTACGAAAGATATGAATGATTATGAATGCGATATACTTGCAACGTTATCAAATAGTAATTGTGTCACTACAATAATTACGATACTAGTATCTGCATCGAAACGTCGCACTCATTGCAATAACGAAGTTGACTATCCATAGAACTTGTTCTCAATCATCATACTTCTAAAATGCCTCTCAAAGTAGTTATAGAAAGATATGTTCTTTGAGAAAACCTTTCTGGATAATTATCACTGCGAAAACGATACTGTTAAAACCTCGATATTATTTGATTAATTTCGGATCACATTTAATGTTAGGTTGGATACAATTACCACACATTGTATGTTATGTAATTGTGTTGTTTTGTTCTCCTTTAATAGGGAATGCAGTTGTAGGTTACCATTTTGTTTATCGAAGTGCATGGAGCCCCAATCACGATGGAAAAACTTTCGATCGAACTATCCCTTTTAGATTGAATACCATTGTTATTATCGATGACGAGGAAATGAATATATGACCATTTATAGATTATCGAATGGTTTGTATTATCTTGGAATCGTATATCACGCATCGTTGAGCCACTTGTTCGATTCCATCATGTCTTATCGATATATATTACTGTACTTGCTGGGTTGGTACACGTACACTCACACCCATTTCTATAACTCTTGCTCTCGCTCGGGTGAGACAGAAATGTGCACTTGTTTCGTAACCGTCATAGAAGTTTACAGACTTAGACTCGTCTTTCTCTTTACATGTATGTATTCAAATGGTGTAATGGTTCTTTTTGAAAATGTCCCCAGAAGCATTCGTATTTTTGCAACATAATATATTCTCTTGAACAAGGGTTAATCGGAAAAGGTTGTGACTCACCATAAAAGTACATTATAGGCTTCTGCGTCATGTAGAGTCAAAACGTATCAATCACGATTTGATAAACAAAAACATTCACGTTCAAATCTTCTCTACGATCATTATGATAAACTACATTTAAATCCACAAAAGACAATATAAACACATTACACATTACTTCACTTTAATGGGCTGTAGAGTAAAACTCGTTATGATAACAGAAATACTCATAAGTAAAACGTAAAACTGAAAATATAAACTTTTACTCACAAGTAATTTGAGAGTCTAATGAATTTCATGTCTCCTGAAATTTAAGACAATTTAATTTTTTTACAAAATTAGATGCCAATGCAGTCGTTTAATTAACGCATTCCTACAATCTATTATATAGTTACATATTTGACGGTTTTTCTCTTCTACACTTGCAGAGCAGTCATTACGATCTTCGTTACTCCTTAGTTAAAACCCAATGCAAGTTCATGTATTTACATACATTTCATATGTAAAGATATATTCATATTTAGGTGCACTCAGAAAAAATTATTGAATGAAAATAAAATTGTAATCAAAAGTTCCTAAACCCAGAAGAAACAATAATTTTCATAGACTTTCTATAAAATGGTTTCCATTATTCCGAAAATATGTTCATTTTTATAGTTTTCTTGCATTAAATAAGTGCGTGTATCCTACCATTGTAGCAACATTTTTGTTTTTGAGCTAACTGCAATTTGAGCATGCATGGACATTTATGGTTTCATTCTTAAAATTGGCCGTCAAATTGTTTCGTTCTAAACCATGTCCGTAAAATGGCTTCAGTCTGTAAAAGACCACCAAAAGGCTTCATTCGAAAGAATTGCAGTAAAATCGCTTAATTCTGAAGCATTTCCTTCAAATATTTTCATTCTAAAGCAAGGCTACCAAATGTTAAGTAAGGCTTCCTTCTAAAGCCTTGTAGAAAATGCTATCATTTTGTTCAAGTTGAGCATATATAAATGGTATTTTTAGCATCAAATAAATGACATGTATGTTTAACTTAATTTTTTTATTTTTTATTTCAGATTCACCAAATCTAAACGATCTGGTCTCGAGAAGTGCCTAATTGCTTGTGCCGCCATCTTGTTTTTATCAACTGTTGCTTTCATAGTCGCCTTTGTCGTTTATTACGAAAAATCAGAAGAACTTTCAAGTAAGTTTTTTTTTATTTTGCAGATAAATATATATTCAGTTCCTCTTAGTTACCCAACGGCTATCCACTTAACATAAGTATTCTATTAACCTTCAAGTATAGAGAACGGACGGGGAGGGCTGTCTGGAAATGACGATCTAAAGATGCGAAATAATTATCAACGAAGATTTTCTGAACTGAATATCAAGGATACATTTATCCACATTTAAGGAAAATACATATTTCACGTCATCTGAAGTCAGCAGAATGAACAATCTAATCTTGTCTTATGTTTCTCTTTGCTCGCTTCTAACTTAAGCCATCAACTGTATAGTAAAGTTAAAAAGAAATGAGCTTATTTAATGGAATTACTTGCACAAAGTTTCCATCTCAATGTTGTAAGAATTTGTGCTAGGTTCATTTGGCCAACATATTTTGCTAAGGCTCAAGTACAATGAGCTTGATAACATATTGACCAACACTAGTATACAGAAGACATGGTTGACAGTAACATCGTTCTGTTAGTAAACTGAAGTATTTCGTCTTAGTTAATCTTGCCCTACTCCTTACCAACTTCCCAATACAAGGCATAACTCTTGCCTGTCTCCATTACTGGCCGAGTTAGGCCTTGCAGTATTTCCTTAAGAAATCTGTGTTTAGAAATCCAGGCCCGCTATGCATTTCTAGTGCAGCGATTCACTATTTTGACACAACAAGGCGAGGGAAATACCACAAGGGTTAAATCAGCCAGTAATGCAGACTGGCAAGAGTTATGCCTTGCGTTTGGAAGTTGACTCCTTACATATACAGAAGTGTAACACTTTCTTATAAATCAAATCTACAGAACAAAACAAGTTAAGGGTCACCTGCTTTTTCAAGAGCACATAATCCCAAAAACATGTACTTGGCATTGGCTGCTTGGGTTATCTTCAATTTATTTAGTTGAGTGTATTTGCCTGTTTGCTGTTATCCATGCGCCACCATGAATTGTCTTCGTGGAATATGGTTACTTAACAGAGTTTATGTAATCTCATTTCAGATATATGTACAACAGAAGAATGTGTGATTGCAGGTGAGGGTTAGCTGTTAATCATCACGTACCATCGGACATACAGATATCTTGTTATCATGTTGAACATACAGTACCTGGGTTTGAATCTATATTTCCATTTACATTCGGTGCAATAATCAAACATCATTGCCGACAGTTTTCAGCTCAGGGTACATGTATGTTGTGAATGCCAGTGCCATCATTTTAATTCTTATCATAAGCGAAAATGGGTTTGCCTCGACACTTTATATAGACATTAAAGAAACTTCCTAGCAGTTTAAGGCATGTACAGATGTAGAGTTTTCTGTAAATGATCTTTCGTTCTATTTCGATTTTATCGTACGAATTTAAAACGTAATTCGAGGTGGAGTTGTTGGCGTTAAAACTTTAAAATTTGGTTTTGTATATCTGATGGTTCGTTCTATATTTACCCTGTCGTGTGAACATACAGCTGTGACTCCAGTTGTGAAATGGTATCCATTGTAAAGGGTTTATGTCTACACTGCATGAAAAAGTCCAATTTACTCAGGAGTACATATGGATCAAAGTTGGCGGTATTTACTCCCCTTTACTCCGAATAAAAATAGCAATTTACAACAGATTGAAAGTGAGTTAAACTCACATTTCATCCATATTTATTCTAAGACTAAATATTTGTAAATGTGATTAAATAAGATTAAATGTTTGTAAATTTCCAGGCAAAGCACATTTGAAATGGCCATTAATAAAACACATTATAATATACATCTCCTTTAAGTATAAGGGCTGCTGTACTAATAAGCACATATTGTCCCTCATGTCTCAGCGGCCCAGGTGCGGGCAGGTATGGATGTCTCAGTGGATCCCTGCGAGGACTTCTACGAGTTCGCGTGCGGCACGTGGCGGAAGGAGACAGTAGTTCCGGAAGACCGGGGCGGGATGGACATGTTCGGCATTCTCCGGGATCGTGTTGGAGTCATCCTAAGAAGTAAGTCACGTAAAATAATTCACATGACGTCGCTTGCAGGATTTTGCTTTGTGTGACGTTTCATGTAAATGTTAATTTTCCTGAACCTTTGCTTGAATTCTTTCTCCGGTTAAAAATGACTCTTTTTGTCCGGATTACATTGTACATAGGAAATTTGTTTTGTGCATTTTGCACCAGGCAGTCCGAGTGCAGCGCCAGTTCAAGCATTGTTCTGTCCTCATAATGCTGAGTGTCAAGCAAGGAAGCAACAACTCCCATCTTTTAACGTCTTTTGGAATGACGCGACAGGGATTCGAAACCCCAGTCTTCCGGGTGATGAGTAGACACTCTACCAACTGAGCTACATCCTCTGTTATGACAAAACGTTACTTGTCTGTCTCTTCTGACACACTCAGGGTATACAGTTGTCTAACAGATCACACTTTCCTGATGGAGCAGGACGCCCTTCAGTCCTAGTAGGTTGAGCGTATCAATCAAGAGAATTATGCTACAACTCACTGTCAAATCCACTACAGCTTAGCTACGCACGTTATCTAAGTCGACAGATACAAAGTTAAAGACGCATCCATTGTGTTTCATAATATTGTATCTGGTTTTGATACGTACCAAAATACCATATCTGCTGATTTCAGTTCAAATTTCTCTCAACTTGAATAGTTATCGCCTATCGCCAAACAAATCATTATTACTAGTTTTCAATGAAAATTGTGATATAGCATTATACATGTGGGCCAATCCGAAACTTCGCATCCAATTTAAATGTGTTTTGATCAACCAACATTTGTCTGTTTGCCTTTTGTAAATAACTTTTCAAAATTACGTTTGACTTATTGACGCTCGTCAATCGCCGTGCGTTGTCCGGTTTTCGATCAGAAATCACTACTTAAAGTTTGATTACGTCATATAATGATGATTTTCGGCAACAGTCAGTACTTCTCGATGAAATAACACCATTTATAATGTTTGGCATATTTGACCCGCGACAACACAATGGATGCACCTTTAAGTAAAAGTGTATATGATTGGCTAATGCTCGTCGCCTCAAACGTGTACCTTCAGACTAGTCCTGCTCCATGACTGTGTAAAAAATAAGAGCCTTAAATATATTGTCTAGATCTGTATTCAGCAAGTCTAGATAAACTGAATACAGCATGAAACTGAAAGTACATAATCAAAAGGATGAAGGTAGTGTAATAATTATCCAAATTCGGAGCCGCTATAGAATATATTCGCCACTTTTTGCAAATGTTTTTTTTATCAAATCTGAAAGAATAGTATATTTCGTTAAGTAGAGGGTGGCGAACAGATTCTATATTTACGCCAAAAATTCCTTAGACTAAATTTTAGTCTAACTTTCAGATCTACTGGAAGAAGAAGAAGAGGGTGACATCGAGTCGATAAAGAAAGCAAAGGCTCTGTACGCATCGTGTATCAACGAAAGTAAGTACTTCCGGGTCATGCGCCAAGAAGAATTCGAGACTGTCTCATGATGCAGGAACATAAGTTTGATACAACATCCAGTTTTGCTTGAGACGTTACTTCAAATATGAAATGATATACTATTATAATATTACAGTGAAATAGTAAGAGTTTCTTAGATTTCTAAGATATACTAAAGAAGAGTATAAATACTAGAAATGTTCCTTATTTTTGTGTTGTTGAGGATATTCATGCGTATTAGCATAGAGCATGGTTCATTCAGAGGCCAAGTTTAGCGCAAACTTCGCCCGCACATAGGGAAAACTGGTCGCTCCTCTCTGTTGCGGAACATATATTTGCGCTAAACTTGAATTGGCCTGTGGTCCGTAGTATACATTAAAGACACAAATCCTGCACAATTCCTTTCTAAATCAGTGACCAAATTAATGTCAAACTAAAGTCAAACCATATACGAATGATACGACTCATATATGTACATATGTATATAAAATAGACGACGTCTTTCTATAGATATTTACCAAACGTCGCAATTTACATACATCAATATATTGACAATCAATAAAGATTTTAATCGTTGTACCACATCTAAATGTATTCTGAAATCATTCATAGATAATAATATTATATGCATTGACATTGATATTGACAGTCAGCCCTCCTCGAGGTTCAGAGTTTATTTTTACACATGCCCCATGATTCCTTATTGCAGCCCGCATAGAGGAACGAGGAATCAAACCCGCCGTTGACTTCATGGCATCTATTGGTGGCTGGCCTATGATTGACAGCACTTGGAAGCAAGAGAACTTTGATCTCACCTCGCTTCTCATTACACTAAGAAAGTACAACAATGCCCCTATCGTCAACATGTATGTTGGAGCCGACACAAAAAACTCTTCCAAGAGAGTTATTTACGTAAGTTGCCTCTCTTTAGTAAACGGTCAGCTTCGACAGTGTGGGGATTTAGTTCCGCCCAAATGAAGATCGTCTCTGTAACCATTCTGTAAACTTGGCTTGGATAACAAATAATGAAACACGATCACTATGACGAATACCGGTAGCGAGCTGAAATAAAACCAGAGGGGATTTCTGGATTTTATGAATGTAACGTTTCCGTTCATGTCCAGGGCACGTCTTGGAAGAAAATAAGAGAAGAGAAACGCTTCCTCAATGTCGACTATTGAAATGTAGAAATTATCAGCGTTTTCATATAACTTAAAGTTAATTTGTAAATGAATAATTCATTGTCTATTCCAATAATTCTAAGCTGAGGACTTTCATTTCTTTTGTTCCTTGCCTGTTTTTCGTTCCTTTCCATCTCACATATCAGGATATACAAATGAACCATGCTTCGTTCAAACCTTTCAGATTGACCAATCAGCGTACGGTATGCCTGGGCAGAAATACTACCAACAAGGGCGTGATGACGTCATGGTGATGGCGTATGAGCAGCTCATCACCAACATTGCGTCAGAGCTCAGCAACTACAGCACTGACGTCACAGCGCAGGTCAAGGATCTCGTGGACTTCGAGTTCAAACTGGCCAATGTAAGATGGCGTAATACTTCTTTAATTGCCATTATAAAATATGAACATGCCATTATATCTTTAATTGTGTGATAGAGAGGGGAAGGCGGGTTCGATGGAAACATATATATTTCAACTGTTGGAAACACCTACTGAGAAGAATCATGGTTAATGGCCCGTTCTCACGGTACGACTCATTGGTTGGTATCGCTCTTTTAATCTTTATGTAATTCAGTGGTTGAGCTGATACAACTTTTAGAGTACAACCAGATTTCGTTACTACAAGTTGAACCTACAAATCGTCTCGTGAGAACGGGACTTAGCATACATGTACTTATTACTGTCTGAAGGGCATGCTATTTAACACTAAGCTAGTCAGACGAATACGTCCAATAAGTATAACATGGTTACATTTAGGATAAACTACCTTCATCAGTACAAATCCTTGCGGGATTCGAACCCACACCCTTAGAGTAAGGCAAGTATCGCCAGCACTGACTGTACCAGCAGCTTACCACACGACCACGGGCCAAGCCTGAATGCATTAGCAATACATGCCATTTAGATAGTGAAGAAATATAACATGGTTACGTTTGTTAGTCCGCAAAGTATATGCATGCTAAACTCGTTATAATACATGCATATACTCTGGAATGTAGGATATCGATGTATCACTACCTCGTACAAGAGGAATACTTTAATATAGGATTTCCTGCTCCTGTTTTGTAAGTTCAGTATTATCATTTTGCTGTAGAACAACCCTTTTAAGTAGAGCAGCACCGGGCTGTCAGATGCACGAACCATATTTCCAAAATGTTCTTATACAGGAGCCAATATAAGGTTTGCTAAAAAATAAATAAATATAATAATAAAATAAAACATTACCATAAATTATCCTCAATTTGAATACAGATATAAAATGGGATGCTACATGCCGTATGCACAGTTTACATGTACAATAAATAGGTGTAAGCCCATTTCCGACACAGACAATAGAATGTCAGCACTTTCTTTGTTTTTTTATCAATCATTGGTTGTTTATAAAGTTGTCTCATATAATTTATTCCATTTCAGATCTCAGTTCCGTCAGAAGATCGGCGAGATAACGAAGCACTGTACAACAAATTCAACATTTCGCAACTGGAAACAAATTATACAAAAGTACCTATTTATATCTCCCTCATTTGAACTGTAATAATGACGATTTGCCACCAATTAGACAAGATCTACTTTAAATTGTTCGCGACATCTTCATGTCATCAATGACATTCGGTAACTATTTGTAAAGCCAATTTCAAATGGATTACATTTCGAACATTTGTATATCATCATTATTGTGAAAAGTGTTCTAAAATGGTTTGTTCTAAAATCGAAAGAAGCTGAAAAGTGTAATAGTTCAACAGAATGTGTTAGTATATATTTTCATTGATTTATGTGTATTGCAAAACAATGAACATGTGTAACATTGTTACATTTGGGATAAAACTACCTTAAGTAGTACATATTCTTGTAGTTTTGCGGGACGAGTCGCTTGCGGGATTCGAACCAACACTCTCAGTGTAAGGCATCTATGACCAGCACTGACCTTACCAACAGCTTACCACACAACCACTAGGCATTGTCAAAAGTTGAGGTCCAACAATCGTTTTAAACTATATCGCCACAACATTAAGATTTTGTTATTGCGTATCTCAGATCGAGTGGCTGCGTTACTTTCAAGAGCTGATGAACATCACGGGAGTGTCTCTATCTGTGAACGAGAGTGAACCAGTCATCAACAAGTCGCCCCTCTACTTCAACAGGCTCATGGGCCTCCTCGAGGCTACAGCAGACAGGTCACACCATTCTTCATTTTACTTTACAATGAAATGTTTACAGCAGTAAAGTGAGAACATGAAGAGTTTATGGATAACAACTACTAATGTGAATTTCAACTAATGTGAAAATACACGACGTTTCTGAGTACATGTATATTCCCACTCCTTAGATGAAGGAGTGAGTATATAGTGGTTAGCCTGCTGGCCTCTCACACCAACGACCCGGGTTCGAATCCCGGTGGAGGCACCTACAATTTGTGACCTGAGTGTCTTTCTGTGTTGCGTCCTTGAGCAGGTCACTTCATCTACATTGCACTCAGTCCATTCAACTGTACAACTGGGTGTCTGAAATAACGGTCATAGCATTCTGATGTCATCATGTTATTGACGACATAGGATTGTTTCTAATTACTAGATGACGTGAAATCCTTCAAGTGTGTTGTCTTATTGTTGACGATGACAGGGAATAATATATAAATAATATAAGCGATGTTGTTTGTTACCACGCAGTCTCTATACTCAGTGGATCACAATTTAGGATGATACAGTATCGTGTTTATCATAACCAGTCAAAGACACATTGATATCTTCCGTGTTTATATAAGCTCATTATATTCAGAACGTAGCAGGTCATTTTAAGTTTGTAAGTAAGGTAGGTTAGTAGAATAAAGTCAGGAGTAAGTTTAGAAATTGCTAAGGATCAATCTTATGTTGACTAACCTTTGACTCCTTGGGTTCTTTATCAAATTGCGGATACATGCAGTACATAACTTCCAACATTTCATGTTTCAGGACCCTAGCCAACTACCTAGTTTGGAGAATTATGCAGAACAGAGCCCACGGTCTGACGGAGAAGTTCCGAAACTTCTATCTGGAATATGACAAGGTCAGTTGAATCTTACCATTTAGGACATAAACACGACTACGATTTCATGAAAGCCTGATCTCACCTAATACTAGTACTTCACTATCTTAATATGATGACACATGAATTACGTAGAGGGTAATGTCCGAGTAACTCTCCATTCCTTAAAAAAATTGAAGCCGAGGCCCATTAGTTGGAGATGGAGAGTTACGAGGATATTACCCTACTTAAATTACACTCAAAGTATTACTCTTTAATCAAAATTGCTTTAGAAAGTTAAAGAAATTAAATTTCTACGTAAAAAATATGATGTGATGTGTAACTCTCCATTACTGAAAAAAAATGGAGTGAAAGAACAATTGGATGACGTCACAAGTGTAATTTAATCTTGAAAGCTGTACCTAACGCAAAATCAGTTCACTCTGTGTATCGGTTGCCATTACGAAAAAAAATCTCAGTCTTCAGATTGCAGTTCCATCATTTTGCTTTGGCTGGACTTTGATTGGTTGGGAAACGGTTTTAAAGGACTTTGGGTTTTTGGAATGGCACCCATATTGCCACAGTACAGCGCCTAGCGAGGGACCAACAACTATCATTTTTGTTCGACATCGTCGAAACTCTTACACTGAGCCTTCAGATGAATATTGTCTGTCCATGTTGCAGGTTTTGTACGGCACGACATCATCCCGACCCAGGTTCATGACGTGCACGTCGTACGTCGTCAACAACATCGGGCTGGCTGTCGGCAGACTCTTCGTGGACTCTTCCTTCAAAGAAGATTCTAAAACCACGGTCAGAAAGAGGCGCAATATTCTTCAGATTAGTCTACGTCTCTTTGCAGACCATCGATCGACATACCGTTGTGCTACATTTTGCTTTCGTGGTCAACATTTTAAACAATATTGTTCCGTTTTCCAATAGTACATGTTTGCAATAGGAAACAGCGTTGTCGAGATGACAACATAGGAAATGGGAATATATCATTCGTAAATTAACGCAATATTACATTAATCATTTTGTCACTGATC
This sequence comes from Gibbula magus, assembly GCA_936450465.1. NCBI lineage: Eukaryota > Metazoa > Mollusca > Gastropoda > Trochida > Trochidae > Gibbula > Gibbula magus. The sequence goes on from OW388305.1 coordinate 3,158,432, forward strand.
ATCGCTGCTGATAGCCATATCACAGAGGAAAATATACATCTCATGTCATGTATATATTCGACCTCAACAGGCAAACGAGATGATAGCGAATCTTCGAGAATCGTTCAAAGAATTGCTCGACGATCTCGACTGGATGGATGAATCTACCAAGACTGTAGCGCGGGACAAGGTAAGTGCATTTAAAAAACTTTGTCAATGAGTATTGCGTGACAAAGCAAGTGCCCATTTAGTCAGTCTACACGAGTTGCACGTGACAAGGCAAGTGCGTGTTTAAAGTTTCCACATGTTGTACGTAACAACAGTACAAGTTAGAACCAATGTCAATACGTTGCGAGTGACAAAGTCCGTATTTTCATTTTCCTCGAGATATTCTTGTATAAGTAAATTAACGTCCTGTGTAAGAAACTGTAATGCTGATAATTTTTCACATTGTGGAACATAATTAACTCATGTCATAGTTCATAGTTCATAATTTCTTTACTTCACGTGCAAGAGCGTTTCACTGCGAGGTGACTCAACACTCTCAGAGAGCTGTGGAAATGTAGGTTCAGAAACTTTGAATATGCACAAGATGAAGTGGCAATTGATAGGTTTTTCGTGGAAACGTGATCTACACCTGTGATTACGGATGTTTCACTACTAAACAATTAAATATCGCGGTTCATCCTATTCGCGGAAGACTTTGTGTTTATTGCTGTGCAAAAGCTAACGAAGATTTCCATAAAACCCGTGCAAATGTATGCATGGTCTTCGCGTTGTTCGGGCAATATACAATTCAAATATATTTTCTAAAATCGTATGACACATAGATCGTGCAGTAATAATAGTTATTAATTGTATGGACATATTATCAAAATGTGATAAACATATATATCATGTTTATCCAACATTGCAACGTAAATCGAAAAAATAATAATTTTCATTATTCATGAAATGCTTGATTACATTTTGTTCATCGGAAGGAGAGAGGAGGACATGACCATATTAGTAACATTGTGTGTCATTTATGGTAGGTGATACTTTAAAACATTACGATATTTATTTTTATTTGTTACTTTCAGGCAGATGCGATTAACCCCAAAATCGGCTACCCAGATGATATATTGAATGACACTGCTGTCAACGAGCTTTTTGAAAACGTAAGTTAATCATTTCAAGAACAAACGTTTTAAATCTATACACAAATACATGATCAAGATACAGTCCACAAAGCTTAAAGTATAAAACTATTAGGAAGACTGATTTCCTACATTTATTTCTGTCATATTGGAACATCGAACTATGATTTGCATTGCTTCCATAATGTATGGTGCACTTTTCCAGACAAGGTGACAAATTACCTGCACTAATACGCACCTACGATGAAGAAATTACTAGTGTGAACAGAGTTTAACTCCAAATGGATTTTCTTTCCTCATTTGAGATGCACTAAATAGCGAGTTTCCACAGTCTGATTAAAATCGACCTTGTTCCGAGGAATAAAATTTGCAAAATTATATATATATATATATATATATATATATATATATATATATATATATATATATATATATATATACCGGGATACGAACAGATTCTGTAGATTCCTCGCCACAAGGTCTGAGAACATCCCGTATAGGCGTGTATTCTGAACCAGTTTAGCATAGCCAAAGCCCAGTCAAATAGCTAACCAATCGCATCATAGTTTTTAAATGGTCGCTGTTTTGAAAGCATTCGGAACAGACAAAAGGATACCTGTTTGGCGTTATCTGCCCTTAGCTTCTCGCGCCGAAAGCTTTTGTTGGACGTCTTGTGATTGGTTTACTGAGTTGCGTCAGAACATGGGAATCTACGGGCTGTTACAAGATGGTTTGGCGTGGAAACCCCGAACGATATGAGTTCGTTACTCGGTAGATACACTATTTTGCAAATTTTTTCCCCGGAACACCGTCGGTTTTAATCAGACTGCGAATTTCCATGGCTGCCTCTGATGTTAACAGAACACTTACCGGCGGGAGTTCTACTTCGAGAACGTTCTGGAGAACATCCAGCTGTCTGTGGTGAACAACTTCAAGTTCCTCCGCACCAAGGTCGACAGAAATGTGTGAGTTCTTCTCTAGGGGTATTGCTGGCAATAATAGTGAACAACTCAAAACATCGATTCTCTTAAAGACTTCAGAAATGAAGTCTGTGAAGGGCATTTAGAAGCATAATCACTTGTTATTGGGAATCAAACACGACGTTTCGGAGTATGTAGTTTATCCAGCGTCCAGAGCCAAATTCAGAACCTCATCATTCGTGACGGTAATCCATGTCCATATTCTTTAAAGGTGGACGACAGCACCGTCTACAGTAAATGCCTTTTACAACTCGATGTCGAACCAAATAAGTAAGTATCACACTTCACAAATATAATTCATCAATTAAAACCAAACCTTGAAAATGGATGGCTTTTGGTCAGAACGTATGTTTTAAAAATAATGAAATGTAATAATTTAGTTGATAAAACATGTTGACGGTCTAATTTACATCTTTTGGACTTTTAATTCGTTTACGCATCATCACTGTAGGACGCCATAAAATAAGCCAGAATATCCCTTTTAACTCTCCTATTATTACGAATTGAGTAGATTTTCAAAATGACATTTTTTAAATGGTATGTTTTTCAGATAATGTTTGGAAACTTAACAATTAATTCAGTTGACGTCTGGAGTATGATGTAACCCTGTTTCAGATTAAACTATTATGTAATTTTGTTGGTGGCGTTTCGTTTTCAAGTCAGTTTATTTGCAGATATACATTTACAGATATAATCAACATGTTTTATCAACTAAATTATTACATTTCATAACTTTTTAAACATAAGTTCTGGCCAAAAACCATGTTGAAAAAGGGATTTCAGCACCCAATGTGTGTTTGAACAGATATGACAATTAAAGTATCATACCCTGATGAATGAAATTGTGGGTACTTCTTTACAAAACATGGTATTATCACAGACACGTAACATCGACTTCATCCGACAGCAGTAGTTCAGTTTTTGTCCTGTTGAAAATGTGATGGCGTTTTATATGTTTATGTGTGTATGTCCTACGTGTAATGTTCGTTTGACTGGTTGGTTTCAGAAAATGGTGATTTTCATTAGACATTGTTTCAGCAGCTGTCCATTATCAAAGAAGATATATATTTCATTTTATAAGATAAATTCATATCGACAAATTATCTCTTTAAAAGGAAAAGGTTACTAAAATATTTTTAAAAGTTCCTTGAAACTACCATGTTATCATTACAGTGTTTCCCGCTGGTATCCTGCAGCCGCCCTTCTACAGTCACAATTATCCAAAGTAAGTTAAATCGTTCCACGTCAATTTATGCAAAGCTGTTCTGCGTCAATTTTTTTTATAAAGATTGTAAACCATCGAAATTATTCAAAGTTATTCCACAAGCCATCTGTTTTTTTGCAAGTTTGACAGCAACACTTCCGGGTCACGTGACCATCTTCACATCTCACTCAAATCTCGTTCGAATTAACACATTACGAGCTTTTCGTGGGAGTAGTTGAAGTGGTGTTTTTTTTTCAAAAAAGAGGTTGAAAGTACACATGTAGAAGTGAAGTAGTTATTTATCCCAGACACTACCGTGGGCGTTGCATTGAAAACAAGTCTTCTTCAAGTAGTGCTTAACCTTCATGAAATCTTTAAGTGACTCGATGTGGTTTAAAATTTCTAGCTCTTTGATTTTGTTACATGTGGGTATTAAAAGAAATATTTGTTTTATTTTGTTCACTATGAAAATCGAACTATACTTAATAATTTCTTGAGATATTCTGAGTATCATTCGCTGATTTCGATTCGGAGTCAGGTGTTTGGTCTAGAATATCTCGATGACTTTGTAATATTAAAAATAATCCTTCACGATGGTAATATTTCCAGTAGCAATACTAGATATTTCATTTACATATTGAACGGAGTGTATCATTGTTTATTTTTCCTTACAGTAAAATACTCGTTTATGATTGGCTAACGGTCGTTATCATTGTTTGTAATAATGTCGATGGGCAGGTGTTTCTTAACAGATCTGGGCTCCGTTCCATAACAGCGAGCGCTTATAATCGCTCATTGAGCGCTACATTTCTTGAACGCAAATGCTCAATGTAGCGCTACGTAGCAAAGCGAGCAAACCTCGAGGAATTGCACCGTGTCGTTCAGGAGAGATTGCGCTACATTGAGTGCTAATTGAGCGATCAATGACCGACTATACTAATATGGAACGGAGCCCTTGGGTGTCGGACAAACCAGTGTGGTCTGTAACAGGACGATGAAGAAGTATACTAAAATACACAAACACTTTACAACCTTGGTGTGACATTATTCATCTCGTATATGTTTGATCAATAACTATCACGTCCACTTTATAAGCATTTGATACGTTACGAATACCAGTATACCGTGACATTCTCTTCTCCGTACACATCGGGTGGTAGGTCATTTCCAGGGTGCCCCATGGATGTTTGATGTTACTAACGCAAGTCTTAGGGTCAGTCTTACGTACTGGAACAGCGTAATATAGACTTTGTTTTAGTATGGCAGAGAAAGCATAAATCTGATTACTGCTATGAAAACAAGAGATTGCCGAAATGAGTTAACCGCACTTTTTCTCTTTTAACTCTGATTTCTCCTTTATACACCATGGAGAAGCATTTTAAACCATGTTATATTATATGGAAGTTGGTGCAAGGTGCTACATATCAAAGTTACATACAATTTTTTTTTTAAAAACTTAAAAATGTTTTTCTCTAATTTAAAAAAGAAAAATACAAAATTTCGAACCCCTGAATCCCCATTACCCCATTACCACTCTGAATAAGCTTATGAGTTAATTATATAATTAGGATGACTACCGAGCAATGGCGCAAACATATAGTCAATAAAATTACTGAAACAAGTCTAGCGTGAGTTGTCATGACAGCAGGAAATCACGTGACCCTTTCAATTCACTGTTCCGCCTTCGGTTGCACCATCGGCGGATGTTCGAAAATCTTTGTGTGTTAAAAAACTTCCGAACCCGCGTGCGAATCTTCATTTTCGTGGTCAGCCCGTGTCTCAATCTTTCCCTTCGCACGACCATCGAGATGTAATCTTGTTACTTCTTTTCATTATCGTTCTGCCATCGTCTGTCCATCGGTACTATCGCCAAAATATTAAACACTTTGCTCCTCGATTGTCACAAGAAGGCAACGCGACTATCTTCAATTCTCGTGATTACCTGCGTATAACCATCGTTTAGCATTACGATGCTATCACGATGGAACTTAAGTAAGATTATATTCTTTACACACACATACATGTATTTATATACGATACCTATATGAATACATTCCATGTTTAATATAATGCATGCTTATATACATGTACGTAATGAGTTTTTTTTATAGTACAGATACATTTTCCAGATGCATGTATACCTAAGTGGTAAATATAAGGTACTATATATTTCATACTCATTGTGATATATAGAGGTATTGTCACATATATTACACAGGTTATAATATGTAATATATATATATATATATATATATATATATATATATATATATATATATATATATATATATATATATATATATATATATATATATAATAACATGTCTCATATTGACATAAACCTTTTGATGTAGTAAATGCCCGCGTAACATAGTCAATACGACATGGTATACTCACCGTGTGCATTCTTGCAAGGTATGATCGCAGTCGCGTTGTCTTCTTATGACTTCGGTCATCTTCTCGTTACATTCGTATGGCCTTCGCTTGTGAAATATGCCCTATGGTCCCGATGGATAGGCGAAGGCAAATACGATGATGATACGAATCATACGATGTCATCTCGATAGACGTACGAAGGGCACGATGAGGACACGAATGCACCACGAAACTAACATGTCAAATATTTTGCTCGCTCTCCCGATGTTGCTGCCGAACAGAGAAGAATTCCGCCGATGACCAAACGAATGCTTAAGATGCGTTTACGAATGGCCCGATTGCTTACGATCCTTTGCGAATTTGGACATTTTCAAATTCGTGTTTCCATCTTTTGTCAAATTCGGCACAGTGTGAACCGGCCTTAAGTGCCATACATTAACATTGGCTTACGACTATATTGGTGCTAAGAGAGCTTAGAAAATCAAGGCCTTTGGTCTCTCTAGGGATCGGTTTAGGAAGTATAGCGGTGTTCCTGTTCATAGCCCATCGCTCTGTCACATCAACGCATTATGTTCTTTCAAGGGAAGTTTAGTGGGGGTTTTTTTTATCCCCCGCCGCGCGTTTAGCGCAAAGCGGGCGATATAGTATTCGACTGCGTACGTACGTCCGTACGAATTGGAATAACTCAAATACTATTTACTGGATTCTTTTCATATTTTGCATATGGGTTCACCATAGGAAGAGTAATGTTCCTACAGAGGTTTGTGACCCTGACCTTCATTTCAAGGTCACAACGAGACTTTGTATTTTGACCCTTGGCAATCGGAATATCTCAAGAACCATTCGCTGGATTCTTTTCATATTTTACAAATAGCTTCTCCAAAGATAGACAAAGTGCTGATTAGATTGTGGTGACCTTGACATTATTTTCAGGGTCACGACGGAACTTTGAATGTTTTAATATGATAAAGTACATGTAAATCTTGTCTGGGGATATCTCAAGAATCATTCACCGGAATTCCATCATTTCTTACACAAAGCACCTCCTAGGGAAGAGACGACGGGCTGAATAGATTTTGGTGATCTTGACATTATTTTCAAGGTCACAGCGGAACTTTGATTTTTTTCGACATATTTGACAGTCGATGTTGCTGTTCTTTACATTAATTTTCCATTTTGAAGTATTAATTCGCGGCGGGGGATCATGTAACCTTAGTGACAACTACTTGTTTTAATAATATTTCACTCGGCTTTGATGTGTGCCAAGATACCATATGTGCTAATAATTTTACTGAAATTGCATATTCACCCTCAATCGTCATATAATGATACTTACTTGTTTCCAATGAAATCGAGCACCAGCCTTACACATGTGCAGAAATCGAAACTAACTTTACCTGCACGATACTTATATGACCTATTAACTATTACCAACCCAAATTTGTCTTTTTGTCTATTGTCAACAAGTTTTGCTAATTGACACGCGTCATCCGTGGTGCTATGTTCTGTTTTCCATCAGAAATCACTACGTTCCTCTTTATATCGTCACTATGCTGAATCAACTATCATTAAACGTAACTTTCAGGCAACAGTCAGAACTTCTCGATAAAGTATCACCATTTATAACACATGATCACCTTCTCTTCAAATTGCTGAACGAGACAAGATAACGTGTCCAGTATATTTTACACACGCTTCTGTTGATTTGTTGCGTCAGATTGATTCATGTGCAGAAATTGTGAATCCATAAAACTTGTCTTTCTCAATCTTACCAACTACCTGAAGACTTGAATTTATCACAACCCGTACTGTTTACTGGTCCAACTGGCACTGGTTTCATGGACAACGTGAAAACGTTGTATTTCTTTTGATCAACTGTTTAAGAAGGGCATTCTGTTTCCACAGAGGTTACACCCTTCAGGTTTTTTCTATCGGAACGATGCCATGAATAGGAGTAATCTCTGTGGGGAGAGAGTGTAAGAAGCGACGCCCTCCAACACGATAATCCTGGACCAGCCCATATAGTTGATGGCTAGAGACCAAACTAACAGCCCCCAACCCTAGCGATACATCCATACACAAACTGACGGGCAAAAGAAAGTATAACACTCACTTGTTTTTCGCTAAATTAAATGTATTTTTTAAAAAAATGAGATGCATTTGATTATGGCACGATACAATTACACCTTTCGGCAGTAGTTGACTGACTTAATTGGTGACTGTTTTATTTTTTAACTAAAATATAATAATTTAAAGTAGACAGGGGTAAGAAATGAAATTTACAAACACATGACCCCTACCATGTTCAAAATATTGTAAATGTTTGCAGAACGAGGCACATTTATTGATTTTCACACATAGTTTGTGTTATATGTCGATGAACAGTTGTTTTTTATGAAATTTAATTTGGGGGAATTTCAAAATTTGAATTTTAAATTGAATTTTTTTCTTTTCAAAAATATTTTTTGACTGATTTAATGGTTTGGAGTAAATTCCCAAACTAGTCAGTGTTTTAAAAACGACATAGAAAACTCGAGATACATGACTTTGGAAATTATACATATGATAAATACAACTGAGTGATATACTTTTGCCCGTCAGTGTACATGTAGTAGACACGTTCACACTGTACTGTAGATATGTAGGTAGAGGATCAGATTAGTGCTGCTGGTATACAATATACAATACGAGTTGGTAATATACAGATAACGAATAATGAATTGAGAAATCTTCAGCCGAATCTCAATCGACACGATGCATCATTTTGCAACATCGTTATTGAATCAATTTACGAGATTTCAATCGAAAGGTCTTGTATTTTCGAAGAATGAAAGCATGTTCATACGATGATACATCCTTTCGCATTCTTTGTTTTCGACATGATATACCACATGTTTTCAGTATCCGTCATCCTTGGTTCTTGTTTCAACCAACCAAAATGTCTCTGACTACAGAATACACACAGCCATGCTACAGTAACCCTTTATACTGGTTATATCGTGCAGCTCTAGATATGATTTATATTTTCTTGTTGCAGGTCTCTGAACTACGGTGCTATTGGCGTCGTAATCGGTCATGAAATCACCCACGGCTTCGATGATAGAGGTAAGCTACCATCCCAGTTATAATGTGGACGCTTCCATCACGCTGATTCATGGTAGATGTCGGTCTTCAGGTCTCCACTCGTCTTTCTATCAATGCAAACATCATAAAATTGTAACGAACGTACGATGACGTCTGTACCATACAATACTTAACTGGCGAATTCCTGATTGTGTAATTGTCAACAAGAAAAGACAAGATTTTTTCAATAATAAGCATTTATGGGGTTCACCAAATTTACATGCACGAGTTTCCTTTGGGGTGGTGGTTCATCAGGTTGTGTTTCTTTCCTCAAAACCCACCCCGTCTGGACCCACCGATAGGTAGATTCCTTAATCAGGGACGGCGTTAAACGCTTACCTCCAGTTTTATCTGCTATGGACCTATAAGGTTGCAGTGTTGGCCCTGTCCCTTTGTTGGTCGTAAACGAAACATGTCATAAGTAAAGTACTCGTGCCAGTACGACCGTACTATAGTATTTGTGGAAGAAAATCGGAGGTTGCATTCACTTGTTTATTACCCATATGGTTGAAAATAACTGAGTTAATATTATTGATATGAGCACGTGTGCATATATCACGTTTGCCTAGCAACCATTGTTTCACAGCGACTTGCCGTATTTCGTCGTCTGTGACGTCATACAACGATTGTTCGTGACGTTACTGTAGCTTGCCGTCGCAAGACAAGTGGGCTATTTCCTGACTAATTTTACGTGAATCAAATGGAATAGAATGGGTAATAAATAAATGATTACACTCGATAGTGTCACATGACTTTTACGAAACTCGTGCAAATTTATGTATAACCCTCGCTCTCGCTCGGGCAATACAAAAATTCACACTCGTTTCGTAAAAGTCATATGACACACTTCCTCGGGTAATAATCTCTATGTATACGATGCTATTAATGCTGACCCCAGTCTACCCCTGTGTGGTGCAGGTCGACAGTACGACAAGATGGGGAACCTGGTCCAGTGGTGGGGGGAGAAGGCTCTGGAAGACTTCAAGAACAAGGCCAAGTGCATCATCGACCAGTACTCCAAGTACCTCGTACCCGAGGCAGATATGTATGTAAGTATATAGTACCTTGTACCCGAGGCAGATATGTTTGTAAGTATATAGTACCTTGTACCAGAGGCAGATATGTATGTAAGTATATTGTACATTGTACCAGAGGCAGATATGTATGTAAGTATATAGTACCTTGTACCAGAGGCAGATATGTTTGTAAGTAAATAGTACCTTGTACCAGAGGCAGATATGTATGTAAGTACATAGTACCTTGTACCCGAGGCAGATATGTATGTAAGTATATAGTACCTTGTACCCGAGGCAGATATGTATGTAAGTATATAGTACCTTGTACCAGAGGCAGATATGTATGTAAGTAAATAGTACCGTGTACCCGAGGCAGATATGTATATGAAGTAAACAGTACCTTGTACCCGAAGCAGATATGTATATAAGTAAATAGTACCTTGTACCAGAGGCAGATATGTATATAAGTAAATAGTACCTTGTACCCGAGGCAGATATGTATATAAGTAGATAGTACCTTTTACCCGAGGCAGATATGTATGTAAGTAAATAGTACATTGTACCAGAGGCAGATATGTATGTAAGTAAATAGTACCTTGTACCAGAGGCAGATATGAATGTAAGTAAATAGTACCTTGTACCCGAGGCAGATATGTATGTAAGTAAATAGTACCTTGTACCCGAGGCAGATATGTATATAAGTAAATAGTACCTTGTACCAGAGGCAGATATGTATATAAGTAAATAGTACCTTGTACCCGAGGCAGATATGTATATAAGTATATAGTACCTTGTACCAGAGGCAGATATGTATGTAAGTATATAGTACATTGTACCAGAGGCAGATATGTATGTAAGTATATAGTACATTGTACCAGAGGCAGATATGTATGTAAGTATATAGTACCTTGTACCAGAGGCAGATATGTTTGTAAGTAAATAGTACCTTGTACCAGAGGCAGATATGTATGTAAGTACATAGTACCTTGTACCCGAGGCAGATATGTATGTAAGTATATAGTACCTTGTACCCGAGGCAGATATGTATGTAAGTATATAGTACCTTGTACCCGAGGCAGATATGTATGTAAGTATATAGTACCTTGTACCAGAGGCAGATATGTATGTAAGTAAATAGTACCGTGTACCCGAGGCAGATATGTATATGAAGTAAACAGTACCTTGTACCCGAAGCAGATATGTATGGAAGTAAATAGTATCTTGTACCCGAAGCAGATATGTATATAAGTAGATAGTACCTTGTACCCGAGGCAGATATGTATGTAAGTAAATAGTATCTTGTACCCGAGGCAGATATGTATATAAGTAAATAGTACCTTGTACCCGAGGCAGATATGTATATAAGTAAATAGTACCTTGTACCCGAGGCAGATATGTATATAAGTAGATAGTACCTTGTACCCGAGGCAGATATGTATATAAGTAAATAGTACCTTGTACCTGAGGCAGATATGTATGTAAGTAAATAGTACCTTGTACCAGAGGCAGATATGTATGTAAGTAAATAGTACCTTGTACCCGAGGCAGATATGTATATAAGTAAATAGTACCTTGTACCCGAGGCAGATATGTATATAAGTAAATAGTACCTTGTACCCGAGGCAGATATGTATGTAAGTAAATAGTACCTTGTACCCGAGGCAGATATGTATGTAAGTAGATAGTACCTTGTACCAGAGGCAGATATGTATGTAAGTAAATAGTACCTCGTACCCGAGGCAGATATGTATATAAGTAGATAGTACCTTGTACCCGAGGCAGATATGTATGTAAGTAAATAGTACCTTGTACCCGAGGCAGATATGTATATAAGTAGATAGTACCTTGTACCAGAGGCAGATATGTACGTAAGTAAATAGTAACTTGTACCAGAGGCAGATATGTATGTAAGTAAATAGTACCTTGTACCCGAGGCAGATATGTATATAAGTAGATAGTACCTTGTACCAGAGGCAGATATGTACGTAAGTAAATAGTAACTTGTACCAGAGGCAGATATGTATGTAAGTAAATAGTACCTTGTACCCGAGGCAGATATGTATGTAAGTAAATAGTACCTTGTACCTGAGGCAGATATGTATGTAAGTAAATAGTACATTGTACCAGAGGCAGATATGTATGTAAGTAAATAGTACCTTGTACCCGAGGCAGATATGTATGTATGTAAATAGTACCTTGTACCCGAGGCAGATATGTATGTAAGTAGATAGTACCTTGTACCCGAGGCAGATATGTATGTAAGTAAATAGTATCTTGTACCCGAGGCAGATATGTATATAAGTAAATAGTACATTGTACCCGAGGCAGATATGTATATAAGTAAATAGTACCTGGTACCCGAGGCAGCTATGTATATAAGTAGATAGTACCTTGTACCCGGGGCAGATATGTATATAAGTAAATAGTACCTTGTACCTGAGGCAGATATGTATGTAAGTAAATAGTACCTTGTACCCGAGGCAGATATGTATATAAGTAAATAGTACCTTGTACCCGAGGCAGATATGTATGTAAGTAGATAGTACCTTGTACCCGAGGTATATATGTATGTAAGTAAATAGTACCTCGTACCCGAGGCAGATATGTATGTAAGTATATAGTACCTTGTACCCGAGGCAGATATGTATGTAAGTAAATAGTACCTTGTACCCGAGGCAGATATGTATGTAAGTAAATAGTACCTTGTACCCGAGGCAGATATGTATGTAAGTAGATAGTACCTTGTACCCGAGGCAGATATGTATGTAAGTAAATAGTACCTTCTACCCGAGGCAGATATGTATGTAAGTAGATAGTACCTTGTACCAGAGGCAGATATGTATGTAAGTAAATAGTACCTTGTACCAGAGGCAGATATGTATGTAAGTAAATAGTACCTTGTACCAGAGGCAGATATGTATGTAAGTAAATAGTACCTTGTACCCGAGGCAGATATGTATATAAGTAAATAGTACCTCGTACCCGAGGCAGATATGTATATAAGTAAATAGTAACTTGTACCCGAGGCAGATATGTATATAAGTAAATAGTACCTTGTACCCGAGGCAGATATGTATGTAAGTAGATAGTACCTTGTACCCGAGGCAGATATGTATGTAAGTAGATAGTACCTTGTACCCGAGGCAGATATGTATATAAGTAAATAGTACCTTGTACCTGAGGCAGATATGTATGTAAGTAAATAGTACCTTGTACCCGAGGCAGATATGTATGTAAGTAAATAGTACCTTGTACCAGAGGCAGATATGTATATAAGTAAATAGTACCTTGTACCCGAGGCAGATATGTATGTAAGTAGATAGTACCTTGTACCAGAGGCAGATATGTATGTAAGTAAATAGTACCTTGTACCCGAGGCAGATATGTATATAAGTAAATAGTACCTTGTACCAGAGGCAGATATGTATATAAGTAAATAGTACCTTGTACCCGAGGCAGATATGTATGTAAGTAGATAGTACCTTGTACCCGAGGCAGATATGTATATAAGTAAATAGTACCTCGTACCCGAGGCAGATATGTATATAAGTAAATAGTAACTTGTACCCGAGGCAGATATGTATATAAGTAAATAGTACCTTGTACCCGAGGCAGATATGTATGTAAGTAGATAGTACCTTGTACCCGAGGCAGATATGTATATAAGTAAATAGTACCTTGTACCTGAGGCAGATATGTATGTAAGTAAATAGTACCTTGTACCCGAGGCAGATATGTATGTAAGTAAATAGTACCTTGTACCAGAGGCAGATATGTATATAAGTAAATAGTACCTTGTACCCGAGGCAGATATGTATGTAAGTAGATAGTACCTTGTACCAGAGGCAGATATGTATGTAAGTAAATAGTACCTTGTACCCGAGGCAGATATGTATATAAGTAAATAGTACCTTGTACCAGAGGCAGATATGTATATAAGTAAATAGTACCTTGTACCCGAGGCAGATATGTATGTAAGTAGATAGTACCTTGTACCCGAGGCAGATATGTATGTAAGTAAATAGTACCTTGTACCCGAGGCAGATATGTATATAAGTAAATAGTACCTTGTACCTGAGGCAGATATGTATGTAAGTAAATAGTACCTTGTACCCGAGGCAGATATGTATGTAAGTAAATAATACCTTGTACCCGAGGCAGATATGTATATAAGTAGATAGTACCTTGTACCAGAGGCAGATATGTACGTAAGTAAATAGTAACTTGTACCAGAGGCAGATATGTATGTAAGTAAATAGTACCTTGTACCCGAGGCAGATATGTATGTAAGTAAATAGTACCTTGTACCTGAGGCAGATATGTATGTAAGTAAATAGTACATTGTACCAGAGGCAGATATGTATGTAAGTAAATAGTACCTTGTACCCGAGGCAGATATGTATGTATGTAAATAGTACCTTGTACCCGAGGCAGATATGTATGGAAGTAGATAGTACCTTGTACCCGAGGCAGATATGTATGTAAGTAAATAGTATCTTGTACCCGAGGCAGATATGTATATAAGTAAATAGTACATTGTACCCGAGGCAGATATGTATATAAGTAAATAGTACCTGGTACCCGAGGCAGCTATGTATATAAGTAGATAGTACCTTGTACCCGAGGCAGATATGTATATAAGTAAATAGTACCTTGTACCTGAGGCAGATATGTATGTAAGTAAATAGTACCTTGTACCCGAGGCAGATATGTATATAAGTAAATAGTACCTTGTACCCGAGGCAGATATGTATGTAAGTAGATAGTACCTTGTACCCGAGGTATATATGTATGTAAGTAAATAGTACCTCGTACCCGAGGCAGATATGTATGTAAGTATATAGTACCTTGTACCCGAGGCAGATATGTATGTAAGTAAATAGTACCTTGTACCCGAGGCAGATATGTATGTAAGTAAATAGTACCTTGTACCCGAGGCAGATATGTATGTAAGTAGATAGTACCTTGTACCCGAGGCAGATATGTATGTAAGTAAATAGTACCTTGTACCCGAGGCAGATATGTATGTAAGTAGATAGTACCTTGTACCAGAGGCAGATATGTATGTAAGTAGATAGTACCTTGTACCCGAGGCAGATATGTATGTAAGTAGATAGTACCTTGTACCTGAGGCAGATATGTATGTAAGTAAATAGTACCTTGTACCCGAGGCAGATATGTATGTAAGTAAATAGTACCTTGTACCAGAGGCAGATATGTATATAAGTAAATAGTACCTTGTACCCGAGGCAGATATGTATGTAAGTAGATAGTACCTTGTACCAGAGGCAGATATGTATGTAAGTAAATAGTACCTTGTACCCGAGGCAGATATGTATGTAAGTATATAGTACCTTGTACCAGAGGCAGATATGTATGTAAGTAAATAGTACCTTGTACCCGAGGCAGATATGTATGTAAGTAAATAGTACCTTGTACCAGAGGCAGATATGTATGTAAGTAGATAGTACCTTGTACCGGAGGCAGATATGTATATAAGTATATAGTACCTTGTACCCGAGGCAGATATGTATATAAGTAAATAGTACCTTGTACCCGAGGCAGATATGTATGTAAGTAAATAGTACCTTGTACCCGAGGCAGATATGTATATAAGTAAATAGTACCTTGTACCCGAGGCAGATATGTATGTAAGTAAATAGTACCTTGTACCCGAGGCAGATATGTATATAAGTAAATAGTACCTTGTACCAGAGGCAGATATGTATATAAGTAAATAGTACCTTGTACCAGAGGCAGATATGTATGTAAGTAAATAGTACCTTGTACCCGAGGCAGATATGTATATAAGTAAATAGTACCTTGTACCAGAGGCAGATATGTATATAAGTAGATAGTACCTTGTACCAGAGGCAGATATGTATATAAGTAAATAGTACCTTGTACCCGAGGCAGATATGTATATAAGTAAATAGTACCTTGTACCCGAGGCAGATATGTATGTAAGTAAATAGTACCTTGTACCCGAGGCAGATATGTATATAAGTAAATAGTACCTTGTACCCGAGGCAGATATGTATGTAAGTAAATAGTACCTTGTACCCGAGGCAGATATGTATATAAGTAAATAGTACCTTGTACCAGAGGCAGATATGTATATAAGTAAATAGTACCTTGTACCCGAGGCAGATATGTATATAAGTAGATAGTACCTTTTACCTGAGGCAGATATGTATGTAAGTAAATAGTACATTGTACCAGAGGCAGATATGTATGTAAGTAAATAGTACCTTGTACCAGAGGCAGATATGAATGTAAGTAAATAGTACCTTGTACCCGAGGCAGATATGTATGTAAGTAAATAGTACCTTGTACCCGAGGCAGATATGTATATAAGTAAATAGTACCTTGTACCAGAGGCAGATATGTATATAAGTAAATAGTACCTTGTACCCGAGGCAGATATGTATGTAAGTAAATAGTACCTTGTACCCGAGGCAGATATGTATGTAAGTAGATAGTACCTTGTACCAGAGGCAGAAATGTATGTAAGTAAATAGTACCTCGTACCAGAGGCAGATATGTATGTAAGTAAATAGTACCTCGTACCCGAGGCAGATATGTATGTAAGTAGATAGTACCTTGTACCAGAGGCAGATATGTACGTAAGTAAATAGTACCTTGTACCCGAGGCAGATATGTATATAAGTAAATAGTACCTTGTACCCGAGGCAGATATGTATGTAAGTAAATAGTACCTTCTACCCGAGGCAGATATGTATGTAAGTAGATAGTACCTTGTACCCGAGGCAGATATGTATATAAGTAAATAGTACCTTGTACCCGAGGCAGATATGTATGTAAGTAGATAGTACCTTGTACCCGAGGCAGATATGTATGTAAGTAAATAGTACCTTGTACCCGAGGCAGATATGTATGTAAGTAAATAGTACCTTGTACCAGAGGCAGATATGTATAAAAGTAAATAGTACCTTGTACCCGAGGCAGATATGTATGTAAGTAGATAGTACCTTGTACCCGAGGCATATATGTATGTAAGTAAATAGTACCTCGTACCCGAGGCAGATATGTATGTAAGTATATAGTACCTTGTACCAGAGGCAGATATGTATGTAAGTAAATAGTACCTTGTACCCGAGGCAGATATGTATGTAAGTAAATAGTACCTTGTACCCGAGGCAGATATGTATGTAAGTAAATAGTACCTTGTACCCGAGGCAGATATGTATGTAAGTAGATAGTACCTTGTACCAGAGGCAGATATGTATGTAAGTAGATAGTACCTTGTACCAGAGGCAGATATGTATGTAAGTAAATAGTACCTTTTACCCGAGGCAGATATGTATATAAGTAAATAGTACCTTGTACCAGAGGCAGATATGTATGTAAGTAAATAGTACCTTGTACCTGAGGCAGATATGTATGTAAGTAAATAGTACCTTGTACCTGAGGCAGATATGTATGTAAGTAAATAGTACCTTGTACCAGAGGCAGATATGTATGTAAGTAGATAGTACCTTGTACCAGAGGCAGATATGTATGTAAGTAAATAGTACCTTGTACCCGAGGCAGATATGTATATAAGTAAATAGTACCTTGTACCAGAGGCAGATATGTATGTAAGTAAATAGTACCTTGTACCCGAGGCAGATATGTATGTAAGTATATAGTACCTTGTACCAGAGGCAGATATGTATGTAAGTAAATAGTACCTTGTACCCGAGGCAGATATGTATATAAGTAAATAGTACCTTGTACCCGTGGCAGATATGTATATAAGTAAATAGTACCTTGTACCCGAGGCAGATATGTATATAAGTAAATAGTACCTTGTACCCGAGGCAGATATGTATATAAGTAAATAGTATCTTGTACCCGAGGCAGATATGTATGTAAGTAGATAGTACCTTGTACCCGAGGCAGATATGTATATAAGTAGATAGTACCTTGTACCCGAGGCAGATATGTATGTAAGTAAATAGTACATTGTACCAGAGGCAGATATGTATGTAAGTAAATAGTATCTTGTACCAGAGGCAGATATGTATATAAGTAAATAGTACCTTGTACCAGAGGCAGATATGTATGTAAGTAGATAGTAACTTGTACCAGAGGCAGATATGTACGTAAGTAAATAGTAACTTGTACCCGAGGCAGATATGTATGTAAGTAAATAGTACCTTGTACCCGAGGCAGATATGTATGTAAGTAAATAGTACCTCGTACCCGAGGCAGATATGTATGTAAGTAAATAGTACCTTGTACCCGAGGCAGATATGTATATAAGTAAACAGTACCTTGTACCCGAGGCAGATATGTATGTAAGTAAATAGTACCTTGTACCAGAGGCAGATATGTATATAAGTAAATAGTACCTTGTACCCGAGGCAGATATGTACGTAAGTAAATAGTACCTTGTACCCGAGGCAGATATGTATGTAAGTAGATAGTACCTTGTACCAGAGGCAGATATGTATGTAAGTATATAGTACCTTGTACCAGAGGCAGATATGTATGTAAGTAGATAGTACCTTGTACCCGAGGCATATATGTATGTAAGTAAATAGTACCTCGTACCCGAGGCAGATATGTATGTAAGTATATAGTACCTTGTACCAGAGGCAGATATGTATGTAAGTAAATAGTACCTTGTACCCGAGGCAGATATGTATGTAAGTAAATAGTATCTTGTACCAGAGGCAGATATGTATGTAAGTAAATAGTATCTTGTACCCGAGGCAGATATGTATGTAAGTAGATAGTACCTTGTACCCGAGGCAGATATGTATGTAAGTAGATAGTACCTTGTACCCGAGGCAGATATGTATGTAAGTATATAGTACCTTGTACCAGAGGCAGATATGTATGTAAGTAAATAGTACCTTGTACCCGAGGCAGATATGTATGTAAGTAAATAGTACCTTGTACCCGAGGCAGATATGTATGTAAGTATATAGTACCTTGTACCAGAGGCAGATATGTATGTAAGTAAATAGTATCTTGTACCCGAGGCAGATATGTATGTAAGTAGATAGTACCTTGTACCCGAGGCATATATGTATGTAAGTAAATAGTACCTCGTACCCGAGGCAGATATGTATGTAAGTATATAGTACCTTGTACCAGAGGCAGATATGTATGTAAGTAAATAGTACCTTGTACCCGAGGCAGATATGTATGTAAGTAGATAGTACCTTGTACCAGAGGCAGATATGTATATAAGTAAATAGTACCTTGTACCCGAGGCAGATATGTATGTAAGTAAATAGTACCTTGTACCCGAGGCAGATATGTATATAAGTAAATAGTACCTTGTACCCGAGGCAGATATGTATGTAAGTAGATAGTACCTTGTACCCGAGGCAGATATGTATGTAAGTAGATAGTACCTTGTACCTGAGGCAGATATGTATGTAAGTAAATAGTACCTTGTACCCGAGGCAGATATGTATGTAAGTAAATAGTACCTTGTACCAGAGGCAGATATGTATATAAGTAAATAGTACCTTGTACCCGAGGCATATATGTATGTAAGTAGATAGTACCTTGTACCTGAGGCAGATATGTATGTAAGTAAATAGTACCTTGTACCCGAGGCAGATATGTATGTAAGTATATAGTACCTTGTACCAGAGGCAGATATGTATGTAAGTAAATATTACCTTGTACCCGAGGCAGATATGTATATAAGTAAATAGTACCTTGTACCCGTGGCAGATATGTATGTAAGTAAATAGTACATTGTACCAGAGGCAGATATGTATGTAAGTATATAGTACATTGTACCCGAGGCAGATATGTATGTATGTATATAGTACATTGTACCCGAGGCAGATATGTATGTAAGTATATAGTACCTTGTACCAGAGGCAGATATGTATGTAAGTAAATAGTACCTTGTACCAGAGGCAGATATGTATGTAAGTAAATAGTACCTTGTACCAGAGGCAGATATGTATGTAAGTAAATAGTACCTTGTACCCGAGGCAGATATGTATATAAGTAAATAGTACCTTGTACCCGAGGCAGATATGTATATAAGTAAATAGTACCTTGTACCCGAGGCAGATATGTATATAAGTAAATAGTACCTTGTACCCGAGGCAGATATGTATATAAGTAAATAGTACCTTGTACCCGAGGCAGATATGTATATAAGTAAATAGTACCTTGTACCAGAGGCAGATATGTATGTAAGTAAATAGTACCTTGTACCAGAGGCAGATATGTATGTAAGTAAATAGTACCTTGTACCCGAGGCAGATATGTATATAAGTAAATAGTACCTTGTACCCGAGGCAGATATGTATATAAGTAAATAGTACCTTGTACCCGAGGCAGATATGTATATAAGTAAATAGTACCTTGTACCCGAGGCAGATATGTATGTAAGTAGATAGTACCTTGTACCCGAGGCAGATATGTATGTAAGTAAATAGTACCTTGTACCAGAGGCAGATATGTATGTAAGTAAATAGTATCTTGTACCAGAGGCAGATATGTATGTAAGTAGATAGTACCTTGTACCAGAGGCAGATATGTATGTAAGTAAATAGTACCTTGTACCCGAGGCAGATATGTATGTAAGTAAATAGTACCTTGTACCAGAGGCAGATATGTATGTAAGTAGATAGTACATTGTACCAGAGGCAGATATGTATGTAAGTAAATAGTATCTTGTACCAGAGGCAGATATGTATATAAGTAAATAGTACCTTGTACCAGAGGCAGATATGTATGTAAGTAGATAGTATCTTGTACCAGAGGCAGATATGTACGTAAGTAAATAGTAACTTGTACCCGAGGCAGATATGTATGTAAGTAAATAGTACCTTGTACCCGAGGCAGATATGTATGTAAGTAAATAGTACCTCGTACCCGAGGCAGATATGTATGTAAGTAAATAGTACCTTGTACCCGAGGCAGATATGTATGTAAGTAGATAGTACCTTGTACCCGAGGCAGATATGTATGTAAGTAAATAGTACCTTGTACCCGAGGCAGATATGTATATAAGTAAATAGTACCTTGTACCCGTGGCAGATATGTATGTAAGTAAATAGTACCTTGTACCCGAGGCAGATATGTATGTAAGTAAATAGTACCTCGTACCCGAGGCAGATATGTATATAAGTAAATAGTACCTTGTACCCGAGGCAGATATGTATGTAAGTAGATAGTACCTTGTACCAGAGGCAGATATGTATATAAGTAGATAGTACCTTGTACCCGAGGCAGATATGTATGTAAGTAAATAGTACATTGTACCAGAGGCAGATATGTATGTAAGTAAATAGTATCTTGTACCAGAGGCAGATATGTATATAAGTAAATAGTACCTTGTACCAGAGGCAGATATGTATGTAAGTAGATAGTAACTTGTACCAGAGGCAGATATGTACGTAAGTAAATAGTAACTTGTACCCGAGGCAGATATGTATGTAAGTAAATAGTACCTTGTACCCGAGGCAGATATGTATGTAAGTAAATAGTACCTCGTACCCGAGGCAGATATGTATGTAAGTAAATAGTACCTTGTACCCGAGGCAGATATGTATATAAGTAAACAGTACCTTGTACCCGAGGCAGATATGTATGTAAGTAGATAGTACCTTGTACCAGAGGCAGATATGTATATAAGTAAATAGTACCTTGTACCCGAGGCAGATATGTATGTAAGTAAATAGTATCTTGTACCAGAGGCAGATATGTATGTAAGTAAATAGTACCTTGTACCCGAGGCAGATATGTATGTAAGTAAATAGTACCTTGTACCAGAGGCAGATATGTATGTAAGTAAATAGTACCTCGTACCCGAGGCAGATATGTATGTAAGTAAATAGTACCTCTTACCCGAGGCAGATATGTATGTAAGTAAATAGTACCTTGTACCCGAGGCAGATATGTATGTAAGTAAATAGTACCTTGTACCCGAAGCAGATATGTATGTAAGTAAATAGTACCTTGTACCCGAGGCAGATATGTATGTAAGTAAATAGTACCTTGTACCCGAGGCAGATATGTATGTAAGTAAGTTGTAGTTATTCCCCGAGCATCTGCGACTAGCACTCGTGTGAAACTAGTAGGATTTTTGTGATGCCCCAGCGAAAGCGAGTGTGTACGTTCGCCATTTTTCAGTCGAGAATAGTCAGTCTTTATTTCTGAAAAACACGATGTTTCGAAATATACTTCTTCTTCATTCTTAGGAGAGCAATATTTCTGGGTAACAATTTCTTCTATATGCAAAGACATTTCGTTTCAGAGTATACATATATGCTTACTTTACTACTTCATCCGATTAAGAAGTGAGCATATTCACCTAAACGTCATCTCCATCGCATTACCCAGAGCTCTTACTCTCCACACGTATTCCATTTCCAAATGGTCTCGATATGACTTATTTAGTACTAAGTCATGCTAGGGATCGGAGAATAGATCAATTAATTTTAAACCTTAACTGTATGTACGTAAATGCTTATAGATATGATCACTGATATTGATGAATTCCTGATTGCAGATAAACGGCATCAACACACAGGGGGAGAACATAGCTGATAACGGCGGTGTGAAACAGAGTTATCGGGTAGGTACTCGCTACTGAGAATGGAGCAGGTCTATTTGTCCAACGTTCAGTGGCGTTTTGTTTTGTCGATGCTTGAATATAATTTCTTCTGGGTATCACATAACAACTTGCAACCTGTTTATAGTGTTTGATCACCCACATCATTTAAACATGTATAGTAGTATGTAAGACTAGGTTGTCTGGAGTATTTCACGTTACAAACATGTGGTTGCATTTAATATGTATGTGTACGTGGTCATGACATTTACAAACATATGTGTAGAGGGTTGTGATCTACGTTAGAGATTCTGGGAGAATATGCAAGCAAGTTTAATTTGTCAGTCTGGTTATATACACCTGGTCATCGGAGGATTTGACTTTAGTGCTTACCTCCGACTTCAGCGCGCACCTTCAGTCATCGGCATTGGCCTTTCGAAGGTCTCTCAGTACTAATATAGTCATAAAGTCATTGTTTATGTATGATACGTATTACTTTCTAATATACGTGTGTTTGTATGAAAGAGTCGGCCATATGTACATGCTACGTTTGCGGAGTAAACTGGTTACTGAGTTGGGGGTCACAATCGTGGTCCTGGGTCAGGTTTATGTGCAGTAGGTTTTCATACAGCAAGGTTCTGATGCATTGCTTCAGTGCATATTACTGGTAATTCGTTCCACCGTGTTCATGTTTAATCCAACGCTTGTAGGTTTCATCACAACACATGGTCCCATTACTATTGCAGGTTTTTCCTTGCAATGGTGCTAATTGACGAAGATCGTTATATCTCATCTAATTCGAGTATTTTTCCAGGCATACCGGAAGTGGGTTAAAGCACAAGGGAGGGAAGAAAAGCGACTTCCGGGGCTCAACTACAGCAACAATCAACTGTTCTTCATCAGTTTCGCACAGGTGTGTTCTCAGCATCAAACGTTATACATGCAGATCGCGGTGTAACTATGTTTCATTTGTGTTTGTCATTTCTGAATGAAAGTAGGTTGCTACGTTGTGGCTACAGTTTCTTTGCCGTGTAGTTTAAAGTTTCTAAAATTGGCGGTATTAAAAAAACTTAATTAACTTAAGAGAACTTTAATTCGCGCCATTTATTGTTTAGCTGTATATCCTATCCAGTTTATCCTTTCCTAAATAAAATATATAATCAAACAAATCAGAAGACATCCTAACTCAATACGTAAGTGTCGTCCATGATATTTCGACATTTGTTTTGATGTTTATAACGCACGTAATATCTGTCTATCCTATTACTAGATATGGTGTTTATAACGCACGTAGTATATGTCTATCCTATCGCTAGATATAGTGTTTATACCATGCACATACTATCTATCTATCCTGTTGCTAGATATGGTGTTTATAACGTAATATAATTATGTCTATACTATCGCTAGATATGGTGTGCCAACATGAGACGAGAACACGCCGTCAACAGGATTCTTGCCGGAGTTCATAGTCCTAACAGATACAGGTGAGATCATTAGGCTGACAATTACTCTGGGAACACGCGGCCATTTCACAACATATACTTTATCCTAGTTAACCTTACTTCCCATTCTTTGACATTGCACTAAAGTCACCATAGGCATAGTGACTTACTGTCACCATAGGCATAGAGACTTACTGTCACCATGTACTATGTGAAGTGAGGCCCAAACCATTTAGTTCGCGTTATAGAAGAGAGGTATACAAACAGAGCCAAAAAAACAGGAAAAGTGTAGCAAGGCTGAAACCAATCGAACCATCTGGGGCTCCTTTCACACAGCAACCTTTACTAACTTAACTTCAATCCTTTGACAATGCGCTGAGGTTACCTCTGTGACATACGATCACCTTCCTTCTTTGTGAAAGGGGACCCTGGACTCTGGACATTCTGTGATTGTGACTTGTGTGACGTCTCAACTTGCAAGTTTTTTTTGTGGAAACGATACAAATATCCTTTTGGAAGTTGCTTTTGACAACATCAAATTTACATACCGATAGCGGACAACATCAAAGAAACTTACATAATGTTAACCGTTATCCCTTTGATACCCCCTTTAAAAGCGATGTAGCACGTTGTTCATAGTGAAATAAAGTGATTCCACCAAAAAAAGTAAGTTAGCTAGTGTTACCAATGGCAAAATTATACTCCCGAATCAATAAAAAGAGGTCTAAAACATGTACATGGTTCGGTTAACCCATGCGAGTCCATTTCCCATCGATCGTCCATTTAAGGTGTTCACATTAAAATGGCCGCTCGAATGTAGAGGTAGACTTTTAAATATGATACAATGATGGAATGGTTAACCATCTTTCTGAGACCTTCACATCTAACTCTCATACTAAAGAGTTCCACAAAAGTGTCGCTTTATATAAATTACGTCGCACATTTTTCTTCCAATACGGATATATCCGCTTTCTATGGATACTTCTTATCGGGTCGTGTAACGAGATGTTTTACCCTCTAACGTAACAATAAATTTTATAAACTGTTACAACAGTGGCAAATTTGAGAAAACATAATATGCCCAAAAAAGTGACACAATGCCTTTAAACGGTGTCTTATTTATTTTGGCGTAATCTTGTTTTATCTACATTAGATGTACCTTCCTATTTGAGGTCCCTCTATCCTATCCATAGAGATGTTTAATTTAAAGAAAGAGTGCTGTTTACATAAACATTTTACATTTCAGGGTTATCGGGACCTTGCAGAATTCTCCAGAATTTTCCGATGCGTTCAAATGCCCCAGGTCCTCCTATATGAATCCGGAAAAGAAGTGCAAGGTGTGGTAAATCATTGAGTTCTGCGCATGATCAGCAGATGTGACGTCATGAACAATACGCTACCTCGCGTGTGGTGTAGGAATATGTACATATCTCGATAGGATCCTGCATAATAGCTAGGGTGTACAGACTCATTATATAGATATAGCGGAAGGTTACAGATTGTTATTGTTATAATGATGGGTGGTCATCATAATAAATCAGAAATCAACGACACTTTCTCGATATGGTAAGACATCATTTGTTGATATATGTGATGTAATTTCATTTGTTAACTGTTTTGATATACATATTGTACATATATATCTAGTAGGTTAATTGTTGCATTGTTTCTATATATTATATAATATTCATAGTCCCATTGACGAAATGGAACTTACAGTGCATTTATAACTTGTAAACAACATTATATCACGATTTCATTACCCAAAGGTACCTCAGAGATACGTCTCCATTGATACCCTGGGGTCATCCCGACTCGATCCGAAAATTGAATTACCTCCCTTGGTTGGCATTTTATCCAAAAGTGTGTTCCTCTTTGAAATTATATGTAGTTAACTTTCCGTTTCCTCAGTTCCGTTTTGGGGGCGCCATCTATGTTGAGTTGAACTTGATAGTCCACTCAGAAATACCCTTGTGTGAATGAAACGGCGCCACTGATTGGCTGAGACCGGGTTAGTACGTGGACTGTTGATAAATATAATCGCCGAGGAGAGGGCTTCAAATTAGCATCGAACTCAGACAGACAGTAGCAAGGCATAATATTAGAGAGCGATGGAGACTGGCGCGAGCTATGCCTTGCGGGGGAACATGGTCAAGGGAAGTAATATAATTATTTGGCCCAATAGTAGATGCATCAAGGGTAATATCGGAGGTTTATCGATTATCGGAACATTTATCCTTCAGATTGATGGACTATATTGCCTCTAAAACTGCCTACTATGTAGTTGATGGGTGATAGTGTATGATGAGTTCGTAAATTATTACTTCAAATGGCTAATGTCCCAAAGAATACTTTCATTATATATTGATGTCACGTACGAAATTTATGACAACAGATATACCTTTTGAAATGTATAATAGACATTTAAAGATTTAATAGTTGTTCACTGTTCAATTGTGAGGATACAAGTCGATACCCTTTATGAAGTAAATTCGTCTTAAATGGATAAATGTGAACTGTAGACAAATTTAAACTTGAAGACATATTTCGTAGACTTCCACTTTAAAGTATAAAAAGGATTGAGATATGGGGAGTAATAGGATATAGGTATCGACTTGACCCATAACGATAAACCAAAAATATCCTTTTTTACCTTTGTATTGTCCTTCTGATAAAGTGTACATTAAATAAAGTATGTGTTGTCAAAAGAGTCTATCACATAACGGCGATTGTTTATTTTCTACCGTCCTCCTGTAAATAAGATTTGATTTTGTACGATGTGTGATGTACGATCAATAATGTATTGTCATACTTATAGAAAATATGCGGCATTTATCAATAAATATTCACAAAAATGTTTTGAGTTGTTTTCAACCTGACTCTTATTTCTAAACAATCAACAGTGGCTGGACAGTAAAGCGTTTTTCTTTCTGAAAGTATACAGGTCAACGTTCAGCGCAAAGTATGTATAAACCTGGATGCTTGAGTGCGAAATCAGCTCAACTGGAAAGCGCACGTAAAATCTCCAAGAAGAATAAGAAGTGACACAGGTTATTCCCAACTACCTGAAGCTGAAACCTGATTAAAATCGACCTATTCCGAGGAATAGTAGTTGTATATAGAATAGCGCACCTACCGGGATAAGAACCGGCTCGATGTTTAGCGAGGATTCCTCCGAACGATATGAGTTCGTATCCCGGTAGATGTACTTTGAAGCAATTTATTGTTCGGGATACAGTCGTTATCAACCATACTGGGTGAAGAATGATGACCAGTGACGGATTCGGGGGTTCGGGGGTTCGGTTTTTGATGTAAATTTCGTTGACTCCAATGGTAAAACCCCATCCACCTTTGAACAATCCTTGATCCGCTCCTGATGAGAATATTTATGAACACACAAGCTTGACACCGATATTCGAAACATCTCCTATGCAGAATAAAAAATAAAAGTTGTATATCTAAAATATTTTCGTCATTCTTCATCATATCAACTACTAGAATGCCAATGAAAGACTTCATACTGGGTGACTTTGTATACCTTTACAGCAATGTATATCTGCATGATGTGTTCGTCCAATCAATCGTATTATAACAAAACTCCACATTGCGAATCTTAGCGATACCATCATTATCGACTGGAAGGTTTATAAGACAATCCCTTCTTTGTCAGTGGATGCGTATACGTATTATTACGGGAAGGATATTAGAAGGAGAATACATAAGAAAACACATATTCCCATGGCAAGATCTCTCGGTTTTACGGGGAAGACGAGTTGGAAGAGTTTGGTTACGGTCGAACCTAATACCTCCATTCACAGGAACTCGATATCGTAATTAAAACGTAGATAAAATGTAGGTTAGCACAAAACTACACCCTATACTCTATTTGATATAAGGTGTATTTTTTCACCTACCTTGTATCTACGCGTTTGACTCTGTGAACGAACTAGGACCGCACAGAGACCTCTCCATGACCGTGCGACGACCGATTGAGATCGACATGCGATCGTAGATCTCTACTACACGTCTTCAAAGTAATTGTAGATCAATTCTTACAAGGGCATATTCCTCTTGGAGATGAATGTTCGCAAGGCAAGGCGTCATCGACTGACAAGAAGTAGGCAGCTTCCTTGGTTCAACATCTGTTGGTTCAATGAACTTGTAGTCGTGGTATACACGCGCCTGTAGCAATTTGATAGGTCATATACGACATAAACTCACGGGCAAAAGAAAGTATAGGTACAACAACGCAAGATATTTTTAATCAACGTGTGATAAACAAGATTGCAAGATAGTTACACCATGTCTATAAAAGCAAACTAACTTTATCTGTAAATTTTGAAACATTATCTGTTCATAATTCTGAAAAACAAGGCTATATAAAAATCGTCGTTATAGAATAGGAGAGTGAAATATGGCTTTCTGGCTTGTTTTATGACACCCTACAGCAAGGATGCGTCATTGATTTGAAGTCAAAGGAAGTTCATTACGTCGATACTATCTTGTACCAGGGACATTATATATATACATTGTATATAAGGTCCCTGATCTAGAGTACCAGTAGTTTCATCAGCAAACTGATGAAGATATTCCGCATTGGATACACACATCTCTTCTATTTTACAATTTTGTCGTACCATGTAGTAGTGCTAAAAAGTTAACAAGAAGTATAAAGAGATATGGAGACATTATATATCATTGTCGACAGCATCTATAAATGGTGAAATTTGAAGGACCAAAGCCATTTACTAATACACATACACTTTTGATAACACCATAAACTCATTTAAATGTCAATCATGTAACACTTAGCAGCATTCTCTCATTTAGCAGTATTTACTACCATTCATTTAACACCTAACATCACTCATTCGACACCTAACATCACTCATTCAACACCTAACACCACTTATTTAACACTTAGTGTCATTCATTGAACATGTAGCATCACTCATGTAACACTTAGTGTAACTCATTCAGCACTTAGCATCACCTATTCAACATCTGACATCACTCACGTAACAGTTGGTAGCATACACTCACTTAGCACTTACCGGGCAGTATTACTCAGTAAACACTTAATGTCATTCGTTCAAAGACCAAGTGTCACTTGTGCAATATTGAGTACAAGTCATTTAACACTTAGTGTCACTCATTTATCACTTAACATCACTCATTCAAAAATTGGTGTCACTCATTTGTCACTTAACATCACTCATTCAAAAATTGGTGCCACTCATTTATCACTTAACATCACTCATTCAAAAATTGGTGTTACTCATTTATCACTTAACATCACTCATTCAAAAATTGGTGTCACTCATTTATCACTTAACATCACTCATTCAAAAATTGGTGTCACTCATTTATCACTTAACATCACTCATTCAAAAATTGGTATCACTCATTTATCACTTAACATCACTCATTCAAAAATTGGTGTCACACATTTATCACTTATAAAAAAATGGTTGTCACTCATTTATCACTTAACATCACTCATTAAAAAATTGGTGCCACTCATTTAACACTTAAAATCACTCATTCAACATTTGACATCATTCATTTAACACTAAGTGTCAATCATGTAACACATGGTAATATCATCTCGGTACCAGTGTCATCTCTCGCCTGAAGGCTCGGGCGACACTGGTACAAAGATGGTACATGAAACTGTATTACCCTTGTGTGAAGCACACAACTTATAATATTGCAGTTACATCAATGTAGTATTGCATACATACTGCCAGCATGGTGATCTCTTCTCTACTTCAACCAATCTTGTAACAATGTATAACGTTGTTCTGAGATTTTTTCCTCAATACAGAGTAAATTGAAAATTCTTTTTGTGCCTTTGTCGGTCTGCAGCCACTGTGCAGCGCCAGTTCAAGTGTTGTTCTATCCTAATTCTATTCTATTGATGAGCACCAATCAAGGAAGCAACAACTCCAATCTTTAACATCTTTTGGTATGACGTGGTGATGAGCAGACACTGTACCACCTCTTTCCTACATCCATCAAAGATCAGCTATTGGACTGGATTCTTGTTGTTCACTTCCACCAACATGTACACCAAGGGACCAAAGGTTTTTCCCCACCCTGGTATTTTCCATAGACTTACATGTTAATTAACCGTTGCAATAATCATTTTCATAATTAAACTGTATGTAAAATGGTTATCCAATAATTGAAATCATTTCAGTTACATACACATAAGAACATGAAGATTTTCTGGATAACAACTTCATTAATGTGAAAATACACATGTGTATTTGTGTATTTTCACAATAAAGAAGTTGTTATCCAGAAAATCTTCATGTTCTTATGTATACCACTTCTAAATGCCCTTCAAAGACCTGATACATACACATAATTTCCATGTAAGTTTCCATTGAGTGTCAAGAAAATTGTCTTCATATAAGCAAAGCATATACACCATACATCAAGAGTTTAACATGGCGGCCAATGGGACATTGGTATATGAACTTGTATATACGTTCTTCAGTCATGTCATTTGATGAGTGATCAACATTAAGATGAACGAAATTACAAATGCACCGCTAACATAATTTCAAAGATATTTGTTAAATTTTACAACAATTTTGACTTAACTTAAATTATGAAAAATATTCTTGCAAAGGTTAATTAACATGTAAGTCTATGGGAAAACCTAGTGTGGGGAAAAACATTTGGGCAAGACTGTACCTCCTCATCTGAAGCTAAACAGTTACACAAGGTGAAGGTGAATGAGAACACGCTGAAGTCAACTTCTTTATTGGAGTAGATCCACTTGCTTGATAAAGTTTCTAAAATGCCTATCAAAGCGAGGTCTCAATGAGAAGATTGTAGGCTGAAGTATCCACTGTTGTCCTTCTCCATCAAAGAAAGAAAATGGTAGTAAAAGTTTTTAATCAGTAATCACGAAAAAACAACATACTTGTGGGTAAATTTCAAAATACTTTTATTACATCTTTAGTAACTAACATGAGCTTTGCCTCAACATGTAGAAAGTACTTCTCATTATTTTACAATGCCCTTTTACCTGACATGCAAACTTCAGGCAACAACATTTCCAGTCAAGGTTTATATATAGTAACTCTTTGTCTTTAACCTATAACCAACTCTTTTACTGTGGAACAAGAACTTTATTGGTAGTTGTGTTGTTAATTGGACCCATATACTTAGCAATGTAAGGGAAGGAACTCTAGTCTTTAAAGAAACACAGGTTGCGTTTGAGGGTTGAATTAATGCATGCGTTTTGACATTTTGACGTTTCCCACGAAGTGCACCTAACACGACTTGAGTGCTGACTCCGCCAAATTTGTCTTAGCTATTGGGGAGGATGTTCTTGACCTGACTCTGGAGTATAGTTGGCCATTTTCGGAGTTTGATTTTCGAATTTGGCATTTTAGTCTTCAAATCAAACACAGCCAGAGATGATGTTCAGTTTGGAATAATGTCACGGATTGCACTAACTTGGTGGTACTTACAACCAATCAGGCTGCTCTATTGCTAGGAAAGAAATCACTCCACTTGTACCAGAGTTTGTGTTGGAAGAAATGAGTTTAGTAAACTATGACAATGATTTAATTCCTGTTTTTGATTTTTTCACGACTTTTAAATGAACTATTAGCCACAAGATAAAGCCAATGTTTTGAGGGCCTAGAATAGAAACTATTGCAGCTGAGAAACTTAAGCTTGACGTTATAACAGAGCGAGTTTTGCTTTGAGCAGAATCGCACACCTAGGAGTGCAATCAATACCATACTTAACATTACTATGATATTTTCATTTGACTCCCTACGGATAAAAATAAAGCATGAAATTTAAGCAACATAAATGACTTTATGAATTGAATCGGATATAGGTACTTGGTACGTGATTAATCGATGATTCAATAATAATTCAATAATGAGAAAAAAGAAGACACAGTCATTTATTTTACTCAAAGAAAATTAAAGGAAATGTTTTTGAAATGTATAAAATAAAGCAGCCTATGAATATATAACAGCTGTAATATGGTAATTTTTTCCCTTTAATTTTGCCTTTAAAGATTGACAAAATTAAAATTTCCAGCTTTTAAAAAAAAGCTAATTTCATACACTGTAGATGTAGGCATCAACCTAAGACTTGCAAGAGATGATGAAACCCACAGCGATGCTCCAAATGTTTTAACAATGAACATTTTTACATTCAGTGACAATAAACTAAAACATGATGATCCAAAAATCGATGAGGAGTGACGGTGGTCAGTCTGTGGAAGCCTTGCGGTACCAGAACCGGGCACGGTAATCGTCTGAGCAGGTGACGAACGCTGGACCGGTCGGGGAGTGGACTATACTTCGCACTACGCCGTTGTGACCTGGGGACACGAATAGGTTCAGGCATCTTAGTTGCCAATTTACAGGAATGACTACTTGTTTGCAAAGTCAAAAATCCAGCACAGTCTACAATCTAAAGATATAGAGGATACTAAACGACCTTCTATTTAATACCATTTTTATTAAACGAGTTAATGATTTTGTATAAAACGAGCGAAAGCGAGTTTGATACCAATCATTCACGAGTTTGATAAAAATGGTATTAAATAGAAGGAAGTTTAGTATTCTGTTTATTACTCGCCCACCAATAATCCAGCAAAATAGCCGACATGGCTCTCAAAACTATGATTCCCGCAAGCCCGATGCCATTGTGACGACGTTACTCTCATTGTGACGTCATAACAGCAAACTATTGTGACGTCATATGTGCGGCGGTATTACACTAGTTTAATATTGCTGTATAAATATTACACTGCAGTATCTTACACGGGCGAGTAATAAATATAGAATACTAAACGATGTCCCGTTTGATAACATGTTAATAAAATGAGTGAATGGTTTGGTATTTTAACGAGCGAAAGCGAGTTAAATACCGATGTCATTCACGAGTTTCATAAACATGTTATAAAAAGGGGCCGAGTTCAGTATTTTATTTATTACTCAATGATGTAAATAGCGCTGAATTGCAAGAAAACCGTTGTTAGTGATGCTCACTTGCAAATAGGTCACCCGCTATTGCAGTAACGTGGGTAACATTGTGACGTCAACCAAAAACGACTATGATGTCACAGGTTGATTATGAAGTTACGACAGCACGCAGTGGTATCACACATGTGTGTAACCATCTCATTGTTATCTAATGAGTAATCTCACCACAGTTGAGTAATAAAACCAATTAAAGGGAACATTCAAGTATCTGCAGGTAGCAGGTTAAGGAAAGACAGAATTAGCTGCTCAAAATACACAAGTTCAAATTGCAATAGCAATACATCTGCAATATGCAGCCCTAGAACATAGACTGTAGCTTACCAAGAGAGAGTAGTTTTTGTCGCTCAGCATTCCTAGAGTCCCAGCAACACAGACTGGTGGTCTTCTCATCAGGGAACAGCACTGGAGGCAAATAGGTAAAATATAGACGTCTTTACACTTAGGAACTGGATCAGTAGATAATAAATCATTTAAAGGGAGACTGCGTCGAGGATAAAAATGAGTCTCAGCTTTATCTCACTAAGATGATTAGGGTGTCTGCTAACGAGTTAAGCTTCACTTCACTGTCTACATGCAGTAGTTTTTATTACAAATTACGTCAATTGTCTGAAATCCAGTGTCTCTGAATTGTTAGCAGACATGTTAATCAGCATAGGTAGAAATACATGATCTGATTTTTTGTATTATCGACGAAGTGTGTCCCTTTAAGGCTGATAACTTAAATGTCAAAATTTTCCAGAACCAGTGATCAAAGATCCACTATTTATGATTTCAATTGGCTAAGGAGCCTGTACACAATATTAAGAAAATTTGGGGACATCTGTCAAGGATATTATATTGACATGGTCAATTTCAATTGATGTACAGTGGGGAATAAAAGATATAACATCACAGCTTGAATTTAACTGGAATAATTCTGTAATAAAGTGTTGAAAATAGATCTAACTAGAAGAGCGTTTGCGGGACACCGCAAAAGCAGAGCAGCTCCGAAACTTTGGGTCTCGCCTTTCCCTGTTCCGCCTTCTCCTCAGCATAAATAAAATGGGAATTTTTTTGGACAAAATGTTTTTCATTATTGAAGTTATTCTAACAAGTTGAATCATCACTGGGGTCACTTTTCACAACTTTGTTCTTAAAACCTATTTCTGATTTCAAAATTGGATCAAAAGATTAACATGGCCTTAACCAATATCTCATGACCTTGAACTTTGACCTTCAAGGTCACACCATCAATGATTACTTTTCATTGTGTATAACAATCATGCAATGACTCAAAAGTGTTCATTGTTAACATAAGGCATATTCACAATAGCACGCTTAAGTTGTGACCTTGCTGTGACCTTGACCTTTAACAGATTTGAGCAAAAACGTTTTCAAATCTTGGTCTTTCTCCATAGTTGATATATACCAAGTTAGGGCCTGATAGCACAGAAGTTGTTGAAGTTATCGTGTTTACAAGGATTTTTGTAGTGATTTCAGAACTCATGGCCTTGACCTTTGACCTTGAATGTGAGCATGTCAAAATATTTCCCCAGGTGTACAAGAAAGAAGCTATATATATGAGGTGTTGATACCTTCATGGAAAAAAGTTATTAAGTGATTTCAGAACTGGTGACCTTGACCCTATCTCGCGACCTTGACCTTTTAAATTCAAGGTCACACAATCAGTGATCACTTTTCATTATGTATAACAATCATGTAATGATTCAAAGTGTTAATAGTTGAAATAAGACATTTTTGCAAAAGCATGCTTAAGTCGTGCCCTCGCTGTGACCTTGACCTTTGACGGATGTTAGCGAAAACCTTTTCAAATCTTGGCCTTTCTCCATAGTTGATGTACACCAAATAAGAGCCTGGTAGCACAAATATTTGTCAAGTTATCGTGTTTACAAGGATTTTTTTTAGCGATTTCAGAACTTGTGACCTTGACCTTTCACCTTGAATGTGAACATGTCAAAATCATCCACCAGGTTTATAAGAAAGAAGCTATGTATATGAGGTGTTAATTCCTTCTTGGGAAAAGGTTATTTAGTGATTTCAGAACTGGTGACCTTGAACATGTTTCGTGACCTTGACCTTTTAAATTCAAGGTCACACAATCAGTGATCACTTTTCATTGTGTATAACAATCATGTAATGATTCAAAGTGTTAATAATTGAAATAAGACATTTTCGCAAAAGCATGCTTAAGTCGTGCCCTCGCTGTGACCTTGACCTTTGACGGATGTTAGCGAAAACCTTTTCAAATTTTGGCCTTTCTCCATAGTTGATGTACACCAAATAAGAGCCTGATAGTACAAATATTTTTCAAGTTATCGTGTTTACAAGGATTTTTTAAGGGATTTCAGAACTCGTGACCTTGACCTTTGACCTTGAAAATGAACATGTCAAAAAAATTCCCCAGGGGCATAAGTAAGAAGTTATGTATATGAGTTCTCAAAACCTTCTAGGAAAAAAGTTATAGCGAATACAAAACGCGCGTGCGGCGGCGGCGGCGGCGGCGACGGAAACTGCGCAAAAACTGATAGCAGCTCCGACTTAGTCGGAGCTGCTAATTATTTTGCTACAATACGTTGCAGCCTTATCATTGTTTGATTTAGGAAACATTAGGAATGAGTTGCAAGCAAATATAACTGTCTAGTTAAAGCTTAAACTTGTACCATAATTGTCTGTGTTTTAACTTAAGTATGAGTTAAACGGCAAAATCTATCAAGGATCTATTAGCAATATCCACCATCAAGGCCCATCATGTTTTTTTTTTATTAAGTGAAATTAAAACATGCTATATTTTAACTTTTTGATAATAAAAGATATACACTGATAGAATATTCACTTAGTAACCCATAACGAAACATAAAACAAATAAACAATATACTGTTATGCCGTAGCAAAGTTTTCCCCACAAGCAGCACCGATAAATGACGTGTATTGGCTGATTGTTTGAACTGTGCACCTGTCTTTATCAATTTGTGAAAAATTGTCATCAAAATATTACCTTCAGTAAAATCTTTCAGTTTAACTGTGTTTGAATTATGTATATATGTGTGAACAGGAAAATCCTCTCGAATTTCATTTCCACAAAAAATACCCTGATAGAAACCTCTTTTTAAAGCTAAAACTCGTACCATAGTCCTCTGTGTGGTTGAACACTGCCTGCGTACGGTGCTCCTGTTTGCCGGTAGCACCGGCCCCGGTGTACATGATGAGACATCGATTGGTGGAGAGCTCCCAAAGTTTCACAAGTGAGTCCTTCCCACTGGATAGGATGTACTGCAATATGAGAGGATCAAAGTCACAAACCTGCTTCATTATATATCGTCATCAACATAAAATGCACAATGGGCACTTAGCTGATTAAATTTGAATGCTAATTAGGAGGGAAATGCATATCACTAAATAATATTCAAATGTTTCTCTTTTTATTTTACACTCGGTCTCCTGTCATCGAAGAAAAGGGCACTAAAATTATGAGGAAAAGTTTACGGCTAAAATACCAACCTTTCTAGAGGGCATTAATAAAACCGACATGAAGTGATTGAGATATTGATGCCGATAGAACACTTATACATATCACAGGACGTGTTTGTTGCCTCACACCTTGGAGTTCCTGGAGAAGAAGAGGGAGCAGACTTCCCTCCCGTCGTGTGCGTTCTTGAAGGTGTTGATGCACCGGTTGCTGACTCCGTCCCACAACTTGATTGCACCGTCCTTCGACCCCGACGCGTATAGGTTCGCATTTGGACTCCAGTTCACCTGAATACAAGCAGAACATACCTTTACACCTGCATACTCAGAAGAGTTCATTGGGTGCTTCTCTTAGTTTCGTCATACCACATGATGGTTCTAGTTCACCTGTAAACCAGTATGAAATACTCACATTCCTGCTTTCCTGAGTAGAGCTTAGTAAACTTGTTTTGACAATATATTGTAGTAACTATACTCAATGGATAGTGTTTTTGCAATTCGTTTTGAAACGGTTATTTCTATAAACTTCGAAAACATTGTACTGCATTTAATGTTGAGAACCACAAGGGAGGTAACTCACAGTAGTCACAGGTCCATCGTGTTGGCTGGTGGGATCATGGGATACAAAGCACTGGAATGTTTTGACATCGTACAGACGCACTGGAACAATGTAGGCAATCACATTTTTATACCTAGGAATGGGATATGCTCAAAGAAACAGTATCTATTTTTAAATTGGCACTAAGTTTAGATAAAATAAAAATATTTCGGAACAGGCTTTGAAAAGTATCATCAGGGTTCCATTCCATAACAGCGAGCCTTTATAATCGCTTATTGATCGCTCAATGTAGCGCTCAAGTAGCACTCATTCTCTCTTGAACGACACAGTGCAAATTCCTCGAAGTTTGCTCGCCTTCCTACGTAGTGCTACATTGAGCAATAGCGTTAAAGAGAGGTTTAAAAGTAATCGCTAATTGAGAGATTACTTTGAAACCTCTCTTGAACACGGCCAAGGATTATGTCTACTTTGAAGCAGGGGTATAAAAAGAACTGTCCACTTAAAAAGGTTGCAGGTTAATATTCAACATCATAACAAATTCAAGTTTTCAAATGTTAAGTCATTGGGAAGAAGCTTTCATCTGATGGAATGAAGAGGGTTGTTGATTTCAATATCGTTACTCTCATTTCTTTCTCTACTCGAGCTCATTCAGGGCTAGTAACATGTAAGTCCAGGCCCCAGATATGTATACTCACAGGTGGGATGTTCTGTTCCAACTAGGATGAAATCTCCAGATGGATGGAAGTTCAGACAGCGAACTTTCGCAGCTTCCTGGGTTGAATGAGAACAGTCAGTATTTAAAACCACCATGCAATGACTTTCAATTTTGTCTAAATTAATACATGACTTATTTTCAACTTAAAGGTTTGTATAATAAAAATGATTCAAATGAAAATGAATTTATGTAGCGCATTTTCATCCAACAGGAATGAACTTGTTCTGTAATTTTCTCGCAACAGGGTTCTGATGTTCTGATACTGGTCAGTCAATCACAAGTCTTCTAACAAAAGCATTCATCTGGGGCCAAGTAACTCCAAAGAACCTTTTGACTGTGTCCGTAACATATGGAACGTGCAAACGAATGACTCTGATCATTTTAAAAGCTATGATGTGATTGATCCATTCTATCTAGCATCAGCAGACCCTTGATTAACAAAGTACCTACACATCAGTACACAAGCTATTAAACCTTGCAAACCGTAAGCCCCACTGCTAGTAAGATTTGACATACCGTATTTTCTCGAATACAACCGTGGGGTTCTATTTCAGAACCCCCTTACCCTTACCCCCAAAGGCAGTAGGGCTTAAATTCAGAATTGAGAAGAGTTGTATTCGAGACCTGGATGATATTCAAAACCTGGGTTGTATTCATTAAAATACGGTATTTCCTACACTTGTTGGAAGAGTATATAATAATATAGTACTGTACCTGCATACTCTTGTAAGCTTTCTTGACGGAAGGTTTGGAGAACTCGAAGAACCTAATACTGTAGTCAGTGCTGCCTGAAGCCAAGATCTGGTGGAAGGGATGGAAGTCAAGACACGTCACCTCCTGAAACCAGATGTGAGGGGCAATCATTGCTGTCCTTGGGTAGAGTGTAAGGCCTATCAGAGGATTAAGAGAGGATCAAGATCTCCCTCAATGGAGATCCAAGTATACTTCATGAATCCATCCATTGTCAATGTTCATTATGTATGATTGTTTTAGGTGTTTTGAAGAAGGGGTACATTTCCACAAATGAACACCCTTGATTCATCTGTATCACTGACAAATCAGAAGTGCTGACCAAGGTCAAGTTTGCATCCTACGCCAAGTTCAACAGACCTACATCAAGTAACCAAAGGTTATAGCTCATTTTTCAGTTTATTTTGCCTCAACAGAAAAACAAGTTAAAAACAGAGGAAAAGTACTGTTCACCCACCCCGACATGGTCATATAGAGTCCTGATAACTGGGTGATTTTCCATCTGTTGCTGTGGTGTTTCCATGGCGATTATTTCTGCAGGTGTTGCACTCTTTGCCAACATTCTCTC
Organism: Gibbula magus; assembly: GCA_936450465.1. Taxonomy (NCBI): domain Eukaryota; kingdom Metazoa; phylum Mollusca; class Gastropoda; order Trochida; family Trochidae; genus Gibbula; species Gibbula magus. Next base: position 3,197,321 of record OW388305.1, read on the forward strand.
AACATCCAAAATCTAGAAAAAAAGACAAAAAACATAATATTACACAATCACTATTGAATACTAGTCAAGGGAAATAACTCTTCAGCATCTTTGCTACTCTCACAAAGTGACTTGAGTCTTCTGTTAGTTAAAGTATAAATAATTTATCAAAAAACATTCTTTACGATTATGATTTTCTGATCTTGTTCATTAACTTTATTTCATTTCATGTTTATATTTCTCAAATACAAGTTTTCAAAGAGTCACAGTCTGGTTGCTTGCTTATTTCCAACAAAAAAACATCAGAAAACATTTGAATCCATCAACTTTCCAATCAACGTAGTGCCATCATATACACTAATAAGTGTTTTGTCTCCTTAATGAATGATGTATGAGATGTTTTACATTACAGTTAGTTTCAACTGGTTACGGTAGGTAAAACATGAATACAAACCTTAATCGAAGCATCCTCAGATCCGGTAGCAATCAGTTGACCTGAACAACAAACAATGAAAGGTCACATGGTCATTTGTACAATTAGGCTTTAGTTTGATATACAGCTCAAACAGTCCACCATTTCAAGGATTCACTAATACTTGTGACATCTACTGAGAGCAAAAGCTAAATACCTAAATTTACCGATTTGTTTCTGATAAAACATGAAACTCAGACATATAGTGTAGCCTACCGTCCAAACATATCCATAGACATTGTTTGTTGCTCTGGTGAAAGATATCTAATGAGCCCCTTTACTTTCTTCTGCTAGTGTAGCAAATCTGAATTTATAGGTCGTCTCTAATAAACTAACATGGAAAACTTTAGAAAATGCAGCAAGTCTTAAATTAGCCAGTGATGAAGACTGGCACTAGCTATGACTTGCAGCGGAAGGTTACCTACCTGTATGATGGAAAGCTCCTGCACGACACGGCCCCTTGTGAGCTGTGACGTAGCATGTCTCGTACAAGGCAGCCTCTGCGGAGATTGTCTGCACTGAAACAAAAGAAATTTGGTATTAAAGATCTGAGGTATGATCAACTTAGTGACACAGAACAAATCAGTAATTAAACGTATCAAGCACAAGATCTAAATAGGAGGAATCTATTGAGGGAGTTTGTATCCATCCTCCGTCATCAGGGGCTGAATGATCTGAAACTCTAAACGTTCTCACCTATGACTTTTCATAGGGAAAGTTTGTACTCAAGGCAAAAGATTTGAATCTTCAATCTTGTTTATGAAATCATCAACAAATGAAAAGGCTTGATTATGACATGATTGAAGCAGGTACACTAGTCATCTGATTGACTAAAAATCTTAATTTAAAGCAAGCAGAATTCTTTGACGATTGACCAAAGATGGATTAATAGCATTTTCATTTGTTTGCAGCAATCATTTGCTAACATCACTGACAGGTGGCCTATCTTAGATTAGAGAAAAACACTAAGCCCTTGATGTCCGGGGACGGTTCACACAATGGTATAGGTACCGTAATATTTTAAAACTATTATTCATTGGATCAGGGTTAACAAGAAGGTGTTTTTACTCATAAAAACAGATGTCTCCCCCTTCCCCCAATTCAATTTCTGTTATTACTCTTCTAAAAGACAAAGTCTAAATTATTGCCATGGAAACAGAAACAAATAAAATTTTAAATAGTTCAAACCCCAAAAGGCATATGAACATGATATTGGGAGCCTGTATACCAAATTTGTTGTAGATTTGCCACATAGTTTTGGAGATCTGTTCAGGAAACAAACCCCACATATCATATAGACAAAGTCCAAATTGTTACCATTAATTAAATTAAAAAATTAAAAATTTAAACCCTCAAAAGGCACATCTACATAGTATGGGGAGGCTGTAAACAAACTTTGGTGAAGATTGGTCAAGTAGTTTTGGAGATCTGCTCCGGAAACAATGGGAACCCAGACGCGGACGCCGACAGAAACTCAACCAAAAACAATATGTCTCCCGACCCTTCGGGGGAAGACATAATTCTCATGACAATGTTGACTTTACCTTCAGTTTCAAACTCCAAGTCAATGCCTGAACCAGGAGCAACCATTTCTGGGTTCAGCTGTCGTGATTCATTTTGTTCTGAAAATAAAATATTTACAATTCAATAAACATTAACAAAAGATAACAAAGTCAAGGTTATATTCTATATAGGCCTACTTGTACGGTACTACACAAGTTTGAAGTTCATTACTCATACTCCTAAGTGGATGGACAAGTGCTCTCTATAAGTGGACATAATACAATGTATTATAATTTTAACAAAATGTAACGATGTTATATTTGGGATAATTCTATTAGAAAATGTAACAATGTTATATTTGGGATAATTCTATTAGAAAATGTAACAATGTTATATTTGGGATAATTCTATTACAAAATGTAACATTGTTATATTTGGGATAATTCTCACCGTCCTCCACTTTGAGACCCCATTTCATAAGCTGCAGGAGTCGATCCGACGGAGGGCACGCAGGGTGCGGTTTGATGATGCTCGCAAACGTGGCAGCTAACTCCTTATGTCCATCATATATCAGCTGACTGCAACCAAAGGTATGCTATTCAAATATCTATAATTTTAATAGCATTTTCAAAACAACAATAAGCAAAATGTCTTAAGGAAATTGATGGAAATGTAAACTGTGAAGGAAGGCTGGGAGGATAATAAACTAACGAGGCCTCAGCATTTTGAGGAAAATTAAATAAAAAGTGACAGGCTTATAATGGGGTTCTAGATATCTTGTTTTGATATACAGTCAAGCCACCGATAATCCGAATCCTGCAGTGTCTGAATGGTAGCTGTTTGAGACTTGTGTTTACCGAAGTAAACTAGCTCTAAGGAAGAACAGACGAGCGTAGTTCAGTTCCAGCGTTTACTTGCAGGTCATGGCGGTTACACACAAACTGATGACGTCACACGCACATACTGTTAGCGTGACTACTTGTTACATCTCCCTTTTGATAACAAAGAGAGTTCACTGCTATGGTAATAGTGATGACTAGAGAATATATTGTAGCTGTATAGATTATATAGATAATGTTGATATAAATCAGCTGTTGAACTGTAAATTTCACTTTGTGATGAAACATTAAACAAGAACAATTAAACAAGAACTTACGAATTGGTACTATCCTGAAAAAGCATTTGTACTTTAACCCTTTAAGTGTCCATAGGAAAGCTTTTCTTTTTTTTTTTTTTTCAGTACCACTTTAAAGTCCATGAATATGTGAAACTTGGCTGTAAACTTTTAAAAGTTCAAAACTTTGAAAAAACACTAACTTCAATTAACTGTTCATTCACATCCTACACCCTACACACTGAAGACTACTCTGTAAAGTCATTGAGGTATTTTGGTTTTGTTACAGTTCTCCCAGATCTGGTTGTCACACTACTTTGTGTAGTTCTGAGGGTTGTCGGCTTCGGCGGCGACGTAGTTGGAGGTTGAACTTCTCTGCGTTGTGGCGAGGCTGAACGTTGAGGGGACAGGTCCATTTTCTCTGAGACTGGTGTTGATACCTCGTTGGTCTTCCTTAGATCTTTTCTATTGCGTCTAAGGATTTGATTGTTCTCAGTCATCACTGCATAAGATCTAGGCCTATCAGCGACAGGGCCTACAACTTCTGCTTTTCTCCACAACTTGTCACCTGTAGTATGTGGGGATATTCTTACACTATCACCACGGTTAAGAGGAGACAAGAGCTTGCTACCTTTGTTGTAGTAGGTGGCAGACTTCTTCTTCAACTCGAGCAATGACTTATGGGAGTCCACTGTCTCTGGTTTCAACAGTTTTCTTGATGTTGATAGTAGAGTCCTGGTTCTTCGGCTCATGAGACGTTGAGCTGGACTGCAACTCAGACCCTGAGTTGGTGTATTTCTAAAGTCCAAAATAGCAAGGTATGGGTCACTATTAGCTTGTTTAGCTTTCTTCAGCAGACTTTTGGCGGTCTTCACTGCTTGCTCTGCTTTTCCATTGCTTTGAGGGTAGGCTGGAGAGGAAGTGACATGAGTGAAGTCATAGATTTTGGCAAACTTTCTGAATTCGTCGGACGAATACTGAGGTCCATTGTCGGTGACACAGATATCAGGTATTCCGTGCCTGGCAAATTGTCCTTTCAGTTTGTTGATCACTGTTGCAGAACGTGTATCTGGAAGGAAGTCGATCTCCCAGAAGTTGGAGTAGTAGTCAACTGTTATCAGGTAGTTGCGATTGTCCAAGACAAACAGGTCAGAACCAACTTTTGCCCACGGAAGGTCAGGTACAACGTGAGGGATCATTGGTTCCTTTGGTTGACGGGAGTCGTTAGAGCGACATACGTCACACTTTGATACATAGTCTTTCACTGCCGCATTCATTCCTGGCCAGTAGATGCTCTCTCGGGCTCGTCGAAGACATCCTTCTGTGCCAATGTGTGACATGTGAATTTTGGAAAGCATATCTTTCCGGAGACTTTTCGGGATGACAGCTCTGTATCCTCTGAAGATCAATCCATCTTGTATGGTGAGCTCGTCCCGTGCATGAAAGTATGGTTTAGCAGCTTCCGGTACACTTGCGATTTGATCTGGCCAACCTTGCCAGATGACGTCGTACAGGGTTTGGAGATCTGGATCCTCCACGGTATGTTCCTTGATTTCTCGCAGTCTCTGTTGACTCACTGGAACATAGTCTAACATGTTGATGGATTCAATCTCTTCTTTTGGTAAACTGCCTGCCATAGGAGCTCTGCTTAGTGTATCAGCAAGAAGCATTTCTTTTCCTGGTTTGTATTTGAGGCATATTTCATACCGTTGCAGCCGCAACAACATTCGCTGTAGTCGTTTTGGAGCCTTGTGTAATGGTTTGACTACGATGACCTCAAGTGGCTTGTGATCTGACTGGACAGTCACAGATCGACCATATGTGTACTGATGAAACTTTTCCAGCCCAAACACAACAGCTAGGAGTTCCTTTTCGATTTGGGCGTATCTGGTTTCTGGGTCGGTGAGGGCTCTACTGGCGAAAGCAATGGGTTGACCGTTCTGTAGAAGTGCAGCGCCCAGTCCTTTCATTGATGCATCACACTGGAGTGTAACTGGTTCGCTGCTGTCGAAGAACTTCAATACAGGTTGATTGCTCACCAAACGTTTCACACTCTCTACTGCCTTGTCATGTATGTCTTCCCAGCACCATTCCACATTTTTCACAGTCAGTTTTCTAAGTGGCTCACAAACATCACTCAGATTTGGCAAAAACTTGCTCAGGTAGTTCACAAACCCAACAAAGCGTTGAACTCCAGCTACATCAGTAGGTTTCGGCATGTCCAACACAGCTTTGGTCTTTGCAGGGTCCGGTTTGAGTCCATCTGAAGTTAACAGATGACCCACGAAGGCGACTTCCTGAGACTTGAAGATTACCTTGTCCGGATTTATTTTGAGATTACGATCTCTGCACCGCTCCATGAGTGCTTTGAAGTTTGAGTCATGGTCCGCCACTGCCTCATCCATAGTTTCACCTTCACCATAAATGAGGATGTCATCTGCGACGCCACGAACTCCTCGGAGACCCTCAATGACCTGGTCCTGTCGACGTTGAAATTCTTCCGGTGCTGAAGATATACCAAACGGCATACGCAGCCACCTGAACCTACCAAATGGACTGTTGAAGGTTGTGAGGTATGAACTTTCATTGTCTAAGGCGACATGCCAGAATCCATTTTTTGCGTCAACGACACTGAACACCTTCGCTTTTCCAAGATCAGGAATGATGTCATCAATGGTAGGCAAGGGATAATGACTTCTCAGTATCACATTGTTGAGGTCTTTCGGATCAATACATACCCTAAGTTTGTTTGGTTTCTCGACGATAACGAGACTCGAGACCCACTGAGTTGGTTCACTGACAGGAGCGATGACTTGGAGTTCAACAAGTCTATCTAACTCGGTCTTGAGTTTCGGCTTCAAGGCAAGCGGCACTTTTCTAGGTGGGTGCACTACTGGTTTCGCACTTTGGTCAAGGTTGATATGGTAAGTCCCTTCTAGAAGACCAGTTCCAGAGAACACATCCTGAAATTCATCTCTAACTGACTTGAGAGTAAGAGAGGGAGAAGGTTGACATGTGAGTTTCAAAACATGATCATAATTCACAGAGATAAGATTCATCTTTTGAGAAGCTCTACATCCAATAATGGGGGTTGCTTTTGCATCTTCCACTACAATGAAGTTCACTTTGTACTTCAAATTGTCAGAGGGATTCACAATTTTGACCAAACATTTACCTACAGTTTTGATTGGAGTCTTGTCATACATCCTCAGTGAGTGGGTACTTGTGTCCAACTTTGCTGAAGCAGGTAGGAGAGCTTGAGGTAGTATGTTACAAGATGCCCCTGTATCAACCTGAAAACTGACAGGTTTGTCACATATGTTCAGAGTTGTGAACAATTGATTGGCACACATGTCATCATCTTTAACAAAGAAACAGACATTATCAGAATCATCAAGGGTGAGAGAGTTTATCACAACATAGTTCTCATCATCATAGTCATCTGACTCATCAACAGCATGTATTTTATGGTGTTTGCGGGCTTTACCTTTATCTTGTGAGGCAGGTTTAGATTGTCCTGGGCACATGGATGCTCTGTGATTTTTCCTATTACACCTTGAACAAATTTTTCCAAAAGCAGGGCACATGTTTCTGTTTCTTTCGTGTTCTAAACCACAGAATTTGCAACTGACCATGTTAATCTGTCTGCTATCTCGCTGTGAGTGAACTGATTCCTGTCTTTTACTGTATTGCTTTGGTTTCCCACGGCGAGAAGATTGTATTGCATGAACTGATTGTGCATCATCTATTGTTCTCAAATTTGCTTTGGAAAGTTCAGTTGCTCTACAGAGTTGTATACATTTATCCAATGTAAGCCCAATTTCCCGTAAGAGACGTTCTCTTAACTGTTTGTCATATACACCACACACTATGCGATCTCGCACCAATGAATCTGTCAAAGTTCCAAAATTGCATGTAGATGCCAATATTTTCAGATCTGTTATGTATTGGTCATAACTTTCATTTGTTTCCTGACTTCTGGTGAAGAATTTGTACCTCTCTACTGTTTCAGACTTCTTTGGATTACAGTATTGATCAAAAGAGTTGAAAACATTTGTCAACGTTAATTGTCCTTCAGCAAAAGTCATTGTTTCATATACTTCCCTTCCTTGTGGACCAATAAGATACTTGAAATACTTCACCTTCATGTCATCCGACTTGCCTTCAGTGGTGAGATCGAGATACAGTTCTGTTTCCTCACGCCACTTTTTCCAACGATGTGAAAGATTTGAAGAGTGAAAGTCTAAATACTCAGGTGGTTTCAAGTTGATAGGTCCTCTGGACATAACTTCGGGAGCGACGACTTGTTGTTGATTAGCAGACGTCGGCTGTTTCCCGCCGGTCGCCATTTTCCAACTGTCACGTCAAACGTACGAGGCGTTAAAAAGTTCTGTAAACAACTTACAGGCGGTAGTTCTCACTGGAAAACGTGGGAAAACACTCTACCACAACTGTAGCACTTCTGACACCATGTTTGAGACTTGTGTTTACCGAAGTAAACTAGCTCTAAGGAAGAACAGACGAGCGTAGTTCAGTTCCAGCGTTTACTTGCAGGTCATGGCGGTTACACACAAACTGATGACGTCACACGCACATACTGTTAGCGTGACTACTTGTTACAGTAGCAAGCTGTAACCAAACTAAATAAACTCATTAAATGTTGATTCATTAATCCATTGAATCGGTCTCCGAATCCAACGCCAATTATTAACGGATTAGTTAATTACAACTGTTTCTGCTTTATTAATCCGGCGGTTCATCAAAAGCGTTTATTTTAATCCCCTTGACAAGTGAGCAATTACACTGTGTGGAAGGTAAACTTTAATGACATTTGATTGACACGGGAATTGAGCGTGTCATTATAGGTGTGATTTTAATAAATTAAAATGTCCTACTTTGTGTGTCAGTAGTTTGTGATTGTAATAAATAGAAATTTCTCATTATGTGTGATAGTTATAGACATCCAGCGTGTCAGAACAAAGGGGAGTAACTACATTTTATTTGTTTTATTTCAGTAGTCCGAACATTTCACTATCCGAATGTTTTTGGTGAAAAACAGGGCGTTCGGATTATCAAGGCCTGACTATAGTTTATTCACTTCACTATAAGGTACTAATAGACGTGTATAAGGTATTTTATTGTATAATTACTTTATCTATTCATTATCAGCATATCATACTGTATGGAGATCCAATCATTTCGGTTTAGTTTTGTAAAAGCTTGGATTTATGAAAATATAAATGGAATGAATTTATTATATTAATATGATAACTATTTTATTAATTATTGTAAGAGCTTTAAATCTATATTAAGTCATAAAGTTGCTGCACGTGTTGGTTTGTAATTCATGATGAAAAGTTATTTTGCGTGAGGTGTTATATTTTCATTAAATTCAGCTCATGATTTTATATCATGAATTGAAGGTTTCATAATATTATTTTGGAATAATTTGGAATTTTATCAATGCATTATTTCACAACACTAAAGTTGCATTTCAAAAACTATTTCAACGTACCTAATAACTAGTCTATAGAGCAATTCTCTTTGTTTAACTTCTAATTCGCCGGTCTTCATTTTGCATGTGTTTGCTGGGGATTCCCTGTAAGACACACAGACGGAAGTAATATCTGCACGAAAATTGAAAAACCGGTTATAGTTTCAGCCTGTGGATTACACTTTTTCATAATTGGTTCTCATTAAAACATATAAAACGTGACCATAAAAAGCTAGAATGACACCAACTTTGATAGAAATTATGTAATGCTTTACTATAAGAAGAAACAAACCGTGATTTCATTGTTTTACAGTTACCCCGGAATCGGAACTGTAAAAGTTATTCTATTTTTAGCAGCCACGAGGATTCCCACCGATCAGCCACTGGGAAGTTGACGTGTTCGCAGCTTAATTACCCACAGGTAAATTTCATTTAATTGACAAGAAACAGATAGAATTTCTCTTTCTGCGATAATTAGACAAATTATTTAGCCAAAATGTTACATGTCAAGGATTAAAATCGAAGGCATATATCACATTATCTGCAAAAACGACCCCGTTCCGCATCAGGTCAGACGATACGCTTGAATGACCTCAAGGTTTTGGGTGTTGAAGTCGTCACGGTTTTGAAGCAGCGTTGCTTTACTTACAGGCTGACAAAAAGGTATTTGTTTGTTATTGTGCATCAGGGTCTGCTGCTGGATTGTACCTGTAGCGTTCAGTGCTGCACGTTCTTTTAACAGGTAAAATACAACACCAGCTGTGTATTTTAAAGCGTGTGTCTTGTGTACAGTATTGTGTAGTGCATTGCATTATAGCCTAACAATCACCTTTATGCTGGGTCATGAACTTTATTAGCTTGGCTTACTACAGAGTAGAATTTCTGGTTTCTGAAACTGCTAGAAAGTTGTTTAGAAAGTTCTAGTATAGGCCTACATGTCATTATATATAAAATATCTAGAAATTGGAATTATATCAATATATTTATTGGAGACTACATTTTAAAAACATACTGATGGAAACACTGTTTGGCTTGATTATGTGTGATACCAAATGGTTGATATTATAAACAATTATTCTGAGATAGGCCTACTTTATATAGGCCCTAGGCCTATAGTCACTGATATATAAGTTGAGTATTATACATGTACAATGTTTGCAGATTTTCTTTTCATGAGGTGATCAAAGTTTTGTTCATGATATTATTTTCATGTTTTAAAAAAATAATGTTTGTCCATGTCTCAGGAAATTATACTACAATATTTTGATGCATGCAGCTGTATGTACATTCAATAAATGTTAAAACACAACAAAGTAATATTGGTAATTGGCTATACCAGAGTATTGGCATCATTCAATGCAGAAATTAACAAATCATTTGAATTAAAATCTGGGACATCTCCCCATTTTCCTCATCTTTTTGTTTCTGTTTTATAACTCTTTTAAGCTGAGCTATATATGATTTTGATAAAGAGTAAATGAATAATTTGAACTAATTTTACTATCATGTACATACATTTAACTACATGTATCATGTATACAATTACCCTGCCGTAATTGCATATTTTTGCATGATTTTAGAATTTCAGTTAATGTTTCTAATCTTTGCATGCACTTAATGCAATGTTACATAATCCATCAGTTTCATAATTTACTGGACATACATTTTCAGGGATATATGCAAATTTTGAATTATGAATAATGATATAATTATTCATTGACACACTGATAAAATTTCAATCATAAACATTCAAATATCCCAAACTTATTTTGTCCAGTGTAATCTATCTTGCTCAGTTGTGAGATTTGGTGTTTAATGAATGTTTAGCCTAGTTAGACAAGAATTAATAGCTCCAGTACTCTATTGAATGTCATCAAGCGATATTGAGATGTCCTGTACACACAGTGCAGGCTGTTGCAGAAACTGTTGAACATATCAAACAGCTGTATAATACAGGAATGGCTAAATAATGACAATTCTGTTTTGACACGTTATTTTTCACTTAAGCTAAACATATTGTAATAGAGTACTTGATTTATTGATATTCAATTTCTATATTCACAGTCTGTGATGTTTCAGTATACATTGGAAAGCAGAGTGGTTGGGGAAATTTCTTTTGCAATAATATTAGAGGTGCGGGGATTGAATCCGAACCAGTACCATATTAGGGGCCTAGGCCCATATTTTCGAAGCTCTCTTAGTGCTAAGATAGTCGTAAGTCAATGTTAATGTATGGCACTTACGACTATCTTAGTGCTAAGAGAGCTTAGAAAATTTGGGTCCTGGACCCTTAGTAACGTTTAAATGCTCTTACCCCTTGGCACTTATTTGAGGCCCAGTCCTAATTTAATTTTTAGGTTTGACCAATACATGTGATAACCTCTTATAACTGACTAAAATTTCTGAGAATAACAAACTCCTCGCCATTTGATGTAAACCTGATTAAGCGTGGTATAATAAGTTTAACCCTCTTTAAGTGCCTGGGAACATTGAAGTAATATCAGTCTTTATTAAATACTAATAGGCCACTGTAGTACACATATGGTATATAATTCCATGAGGTTCTTGACACATAAACTTGGTAGAGGCTCTCTCTTCCAAGTTGACCTTGATTTCGTGTGAAGAGCCGTAGGGTTATCTTGTCCACTCTGGCTTCTGAATTTCTGTAGTAATACTAACGCCTGTGATAAAAGAGAAAAGAATTATCTTGAAAACTGTGCTGATCCCCTGTGTCTCCTGTTTGTTTATTGGATGCAGACAGGGGCGCTTCACGGGTATAGAACCCTACCTCCCTCACGCCACCCCCCTTGAAAATTTGTGCGCATGTAATTTTTATGAACCCCCAAGGTAACTAACCCCCCCCCCCCCCCCCTTTTAAATATATGAAACTTTCAGAATCCACTTGTGTTCATGTCTAATTTCAAAGACAACATTTGACTTCTACCCACTGTTTAATGTGTCCAGTTATTGGCAATTGTAACACTCTCTGCATTCACAAGTCAATAATACTGCCTACTCAGCAATGTCATAGTGTTCACAACGATGTCAATGTCAACCTGTTGTTATTGATTGCCTGTCGATGCGTACATATATGTACAGACAGCAATAGGAGTCTGACTACAGTAATATTCCGTTCTGGAGTATTAGCTGAACAACCAGAGTACTTGTACTGTTTTGGGCTTAACTTACTTTCAAGCTTGTCACAGAGACTAGACAGAAAGTATATTGAACACCTGTCGATGTATATTACATGTTGTACATAGCACTGACAAACAGCAGTCGCAGTCTGTGAATATTTTCAGCTCAATCATCAGGGCTGAAAGGCCAAATGGATTATGGCATGGCACAGCGTCCGCATCCGTAAACTCCCCAAATTTTCCCAAATAACGTTTAACTAATTGACGCACGCCAACTATTGATGCATTGCTAATTTTTCTCTCTACAACCTTAAAAAGCTTTTTTTTAACGATTAATTGAAATTTTTGTTGTATAATCATTGGTTATTCACAGTTAAACATTTTGATTACAAATGTTGCACATATCACTACATGTGATACAGAGTCTTTAAACGTCGCCTATACAGAATAAAGAAGTTGTGTATCCATAAAATTGTTCTTCATTCTTCATCATCTCAACTTCTAGAATGCCCATCAAAGATGTGATACAGAGCTATAGATATTTGCTCTCTCATCACAACATTGTTATAACATGTATCTATTTGATAATTTATCAATTTCTTTGTTGTATTTTGATGAATATTGACACTCTGTCCTTGGTCTCATGATTCCGAAAAACATGACAGAAAGTCTTGTCAGTGGAAAACAAATACAATATAAGAACCAAGAGTATTGATCCCAGACCAGTTGAATATATCTAAATCTCACATCTGTCAAACTTATTAATATTTCCCATTTTCTGTGTTTTTTTTGTGTTGAAAAATGTCAATTATCAAAGAAAATAAAATACGTTTTACCACTGAATGCAATCATCATAATAATGTGTCTGTCTCTCAAATTGTAAGACACACATTAATGATGTTGGCTGTGTCAGTATAGCGATGGCTCTCACTGATCCATTATTTAGCCTCTATTGATTTTGACCTTGTTTGAACTGGTTGTAACCAGTTTGCATTGCATGTTACTATGCATATTTAGGTATCAATTTGACCCCTTTATATCTCATCTGGCCAATAACAACCTTAATGGGCTTATTACATGGACTAGCATCCTTCAAGCATCATCATTTTTAGTTCATCAGGCCTGTAAAGGCAGATGGGCTTATGGCATGGACCATCGTCCGTCGTCCGTAAACTTTTCACATTTTCAACTTCTCCTCCAGAACCTCCTCATAGACTATAAAGCATGCAAAAGGCTTATCTACAGAACCAACGGCTCTATTTGTTTAGATCTTTGTTCTTAGATACCCAATCATGCAGTTTCTGCTGAGCTACAGAGCCAATGGCTCTATTTTTTACTTCATCTCCAAAATAGCTGCTGCCCCTCAAAACTGAAACTGTGTGGAAAGGAAGGGGATCAATTTTGCTCCCCCCACCCGCCCCACCCCCATTCAGTAACTGCATAGGATAGAGGAGTTGATGACCTATTCATTCAAATGTAATGTCATTATATTGCGTTAATGGCTCTTAAACAGAGAGAGAGGACCATTAGAGTTTTAGTGTTAATGCTAAAGTGTTATGGAACATTTAAGCACTCTTAAACCTTGTTGTATGGCTTGGTTCAGTGACATCATAAAATCAAGTATAGAGTTACTTAGTGTGAGCAGTTGAAGGGTTATGATTTCATTCTGCATAGTTTTCAATGTAACAGGTTTATTCAGTGAGGTTTTATGCTCATTATGAGGAAGGTTTTATTGTATCAAAGATTTATGACATATATCTGCATCATTCATGATACTGAGATTTTGATTACGATAACAACATGTAAACCATAAAATAGTTTGATAGTTTTATTCCATTCAGTGTATCATATATGAAATATGATAAGTTCTAGTAATAAAGATTAACCATCAAAATCCTATTATAGGTTTATGATTTAATTGAGCACCTCATTCATTGTGCAAGGTGTGTTTATGATAAAATTTCATGCAAGAAGATGTTGAAATAAGTAAATAAAGTATGAACCCCTGAACCTCTCCTCTGGTAGCACCTTGTAGTATGGATCTTGGGAATATTCCGGGACAGCTTATCTGTTTGTCGTCACCCTGAATGGCCTGCCACATAATTAATTCCAATGTTTAAGCATTAAATGACAACATTTTATGTATCATTGTCTTCATTATTTACTTGTTGCAACATTTTGGTACAGGTCCTCAATCTGTTACTATCAGGTAAAGAATGAAAAAAGATTTGATCATCATTGCTCTCATAATATATGCAACATGAGGATAAAATTGAAAAAGTAAGAAAAAATGTATATTGTAATATATAATAAGATAGGACAAAAATTAGCCTGCTTTAACTTAACATTTTCTGTACAAATGGTAAATTTATGAGAATCCCCATAAAATAAAACAATTTTAGTCTAGACCAAAAATCACCATTTTATGTCAGTAATGTCATTCATCTAATGTATGAAATTAGTATCAAGGTTTATTACTCGCCTGTGTAAGATACTGCAGTGTAATATTTATATGGCAATATTAAACTAGTGTAATACCGCCGTGCGTATGACGTCACAATTTTTCGGTTATGACGTCAAAATGGGAATAACGTCGCCACAATGGTGGACTTGTGGGATTCATAGTTTCAGAGCCATGTCGGCTATTACACTGGATTATAGGTGGGCGAGTAATAAATAGTAACTAAACTTCCTTCTATTTAAAACCATTTTTATTAAACTCATGAATGATTTCGTATCAAACGCGCTTTCGCTCGTTTTATATAAAATCATTAACTCGTTTAATAAAAATTATATTAAATAGAAGGTCGTTTAGTATCCTCTATTAATCCGTTAACTTGATGAATTATTTGTTGTTGTGACTTTAGGTTCCCAAAACACTTTGCTTTGTAGATCTGCAAGTCAATATGTTAACAGAGCAATTTATTAAACATTAACAAGAAATATAGGCACACTTAGAATCCTAATTGGATAACTGTTTATGCTTCTGTCCAATGGTGTGACTAATACACTAGGGGTTGTTATATTAGTCCCTCTGTCCAATGGTGTGACTAATACACTAGGGGGTTGTTATGTTAGTCCCTCTGTCCAATGGTGTGACTAATACACTAGGGGTTGTTATATTAGTCCCTCTGGCATGTGGTATGTCATCTATGTCATCTTGTGGGTGTGAGTAAACCTATGCAAGTGTGAAAAACATTGACAGGTACTATTAGGACTATAAGTTCCTGAAAAGTATTTGTTATTAAAAACATAAGGTGTATGTTAAAGGCACTGTAGCACGTTCTGCTTACTGAAATAATGTGCTCTCACAAAAACTCAAATAAGTGTGACAGATGACTAAATACATCTCCTGAATCAATAAAAAGAATTATAAAACAAATGTACATGGTTCGGTCAAGTCTAGTCTGTGTTCCAGACACTAGAGCAAAATATTCAATTGACGACCAGCCCAGTCTAGAAAATTATAGCAGGTCTAGATTACTCCGCATTTTTAGGACTCCATTTTGTATAACTATTTGAATTGTTTGTAAAATGTTGTTGGTAACCTCTAAAGAAACTATGTATTGTATAAACTTTCAAAGATAATAAATGGCAAATTTGATAAAAAATGCAAAAAATGTGCTACATCGCCTCTAAAATACCCTTAGTGTATTTATGATCTTGAATGAATTACATGTTATCTATTAGATATTGTATTTAATGATACTTTCGAAATGAGGCACAGTAATTTTCTTTCAAGAATTTGTCAAATACAGGGTAAGTATAGTGGCAACATTGCAAATATCGTCATTGCAGGCAGTTTTGACAAACCAAACACTGTTTATCTTCAATTCAATTCAATTCAATCTTTAAATTCACCATTGGAAAGGCTGCTTTTTAAATCCATGGTGAATCCAGTAAATTATTATTCAAAATAATGATTCTAGATACTGGATACAGTCCAGGTAAGATCTATCTCAGTCTTAACAATATATTGTATCCAACACAATAGAGGATCTTTCCTGTCTGATTAAAATCGATGGTTCTCCAAGAAATTAAAATTGCAAAATAGTGCATCTACTGGGATACGAACTCATATCTTTCGGAGGTTTCCTCGCAGCCATATGATAACAGCCCGTAGACTCCCATGTTCTGACGTAATTCAGTTAACCAATCACAAGACCTCCAACAAAAGCTTTCGGTGCGAGAAGCTATAGGCAGATAACTCCAAACAGCTATCCTTTTGTTTGCCCCGAATGCTTTCAAAATGGCGACCGTTTAAGAACTGTGATGTGATTGGTCAGCTATTTGACTGGGCTTCGTCTGTACTAAACTGGTTCGGAACACACGCCTATAGGGGGTGTCCTCAGACCTAGTGGCGATTAATCTGCAGAACCTGTTCGCATCCCGTTAGATACATTATTTGCAAATTTTATTCCTCAGAACAAGGTCGATTTTAATCAGACTGAGGATATTTCTGTTATATTTGGTCTTTAATTGTGTAGGGGACCGTTATTGATCCTCTATTGACATTGTATAGATATTGATACTATATTGACATTGTATTGATATTGATACTATATTGACATTGTATTGATATTGATACTATATTGACATTGTATTGATATTGATCCTCTATTGACATTGTATTGATATTGATACTATATTGACATTGTATTGATATTGATACTATATTGACATTGTATTGAAATTGATACTATATTGACATTGTATTGATATTGATACTATATTGACATTGTATTGATATTGATACTATATTGACATTGTATTGATATTGATACTATATTGACATTGTATTGATATTGATACTATATTGACATTGTATTGATATTGATACTATATTGACATTGTATTGATATTGATACTATATTGACATTGTATTGATATTGATACTATATTGACATTGTATTGATATTGATACTATATTGACATTGTATTGATATTGATACTATATTGACATTGTATTGATATTGATACTATATTGACATTGTATTGAAATTGATACTATATTGACATTGTATTGATATTGATACTATATTGACATTGTATTGATATTGATACTATATTGACATTGTATTGATATTGATATTATATTGACATTGTATTGATATTGATACTATAATGACATTGTATTGATATTGATACTATATTGACATTGTATTGATATTGATACTATATTGACATTGTATTGATATTGATACTATATTGACATTGTATTGATATTGATACTATATTGACATTGTATTGATATTGATACTATATTGACATTGTATTGATATTGATACTATATTGACATTGTATTGATATTGATACTATATTGACATTGTATTGATATTGATACTATATTGACATTGTATTGTCATTGATCCTCTATTGACATAGTATTGATATTGATACTATATTGACATTGTATTGATATTGATACTATATTGACATTGTATTGTCATTGATCCTCTATTGACATAGTATTGATATTTTTATTGACACAACATATTTATAAACCGACTATTTACAGATGTACGATTGCTTTAATTCGAAGGAAACGAAAGGATATCCTTTGTACATCATTTCTGCATTCACATTTATTTAATTTGAAATGTTGCAAACATCATCATGTGTTTTACTAAAGTAATGTTATTCATTATTAGTTCATCAGGCTTGAAAGTTCCTTATCTGTCGTCTGTGGTCCGTAAAGTTTTCACATTTCCGACTTCTCCTGTTGCACCACAAAGCTGACGTTAATCTTATATAAGAATCTTATACGCATGTTGTTTATGCAAATTAGATGAGATCGTATAAGAATCTTATAAGTATTTTGTATCCAAATTAGATGAGATCTTATAAGAAACTATAAGAATCTTTTAAGTATTTTGCATGGAAATTAGATGAGATCTTATAAGAATCTTATAAGTATTTTGCATGCAAATTAGATGAGATCTTACACGATTCTAATACAACTGTTATAAGTATTTTGTATGAAAAATAGATGAGATCTTATAAGAATCTTATAAGTATTTTGTATGCAAGTTAGATGAGATCTTATAAGAAACTATAAGAAACTATAAGAATCTTATAAGAATCTTATAAGTATTTTGTATGCAAATTAGATAAGATATCTTATAAGAAACTATAAGAATCTTAGAAGTATTTTGTATGCAAGTTAGATGAGATCTTATAAGAAACTATAAGAATCTTAAAAGAATCTTATAAGTATTTTGTATGCAAATTAGATAAGATCTTTTAAGAATCTTATATGAATCTTATAAGTAATTTGTATGCAAATTAGATGAGATCTTATAAGAATCTTATAAGTATTTTGCATGCAAATTAGATGAGATCTTACACGATTCTAATACAACTGTTATAAGTATTTTGTATGAAAAATAGATGAGATCTTATAAGAATCTTATAAGTATTTTGTATGCAAGTTAGATGAGATCTTATAAGAAACTATAAGAAACTATAAGAATCTTATAAGAATCTTATAAGTATTTTGTATGCAAATTAGATAAGATTTCTTATAAGAAACTATAAGAATCTTATAAGTATTTTGTATGCAAGTTAGATGAGATCTTATAAGAAACTATAAGAATCTTAAAAGAATCTTATAAGTAATTTGTATGCAAATTAGATGAGATCTTATAAGACTCTTATAAGTATTTTGTATGCAAATTAGATGAGATCTTGTAAGGTTCTAATCCTATATGAAACTTATATAAGATCTCATCTAGTTTTCATGCAGGATTCCTATAAGCATCATATAAGAAACCCTTAAGAGTCTTATAAGATTTTTATGAGTCTCAGACAACTGACTGAAAGATGAGATGCAAAGCCAAGTGGCAGTGTAGGCTAGATTATACAATGAAAATGTCATGCATTATTGGGTGTTTCTTCCAATTGTTGAAGGTCATTATAAAAAATTCTAAAGTTATACAACTTCAATCATGTAATTAGAAACATCACATATAAACACCAAAATAAACGTAGGGCACAAAATGATAATCGTCTTTAATAAGATCACATTAACATCTTTATTATATTCAATTCATAAGCTACAAATTTAAATTTTATATTCATACTGTTAAAATACACACTTTCCATTGACTACATCAACTTTATAGTCTAAATACAATGAATATGATCTGTCGAATTAATTTCTTTCTAAAATTTTATGAGTGGATTTTATACCTGTGAGATAACACACAAATTTCTATTAGCTAAACAAACATAATTTCTTTTTTACAGTTTTTTGTGGGATTCTGAGTAGCACGTTTTTTTAAAATTTATCACAATTTATGATAATGAATTATTTTCACCTAATATCTACACTTCAAATAATAAGTTATACAAATGGTTAATTATGATGTAAGTTTCTGAAAAAGTCTATTATGTAAAAGTTAAACCCAAATAGCCATCATTGAAAATAATATAAAATATGAATATAATATTCCAAAAATACATTTTTCTCAAGATCATATGAAACACATGTCAATATTCTCTACCTGTGAGTTCATATTGTGGGTGGCAGATTCTGTCTCCACCCACACATGCTATAGTGTACATACCTAACTGTCTCATTCAAACAGAGGTGTCGCCCTATTAAGGTTATTACTTACACTTCATCCAATTTCATATTACTCGTAATAATATCATTTGTAAACAAGCCGCAGCTGCCTTTTAACACTTTGTTGACTTACTGAACACACTAACACTTTGTTCAGTGGATATATTCAGCAGTAGCCGAGGTCAATGCCTTCAAGCGTGACAGGCTATTTTGCTGACCTCGGCATTTGTGCACGAACAGAGCCATGAGGGATGTTATTATGAGATATTGATAGTGGTCCTATCAAGTTCATGTGAGGTTTAGTGGAAATGGTCACCAGTTATTCATGTTTTACTGAAGTCAAAACATTTTTTTAACGGTCATAGTGAAGGTTGTTTTTTTTATTTATTTTTTTTAGGTGGCTAAAGAAATATAAGTGATCACCTATGTTTCATGAACCTTTTTACATATTTGTTATCAAGCATGTCATTTACTGTCTTTTGTTATTTATAATAGAAATTATATTATTTTATTAAATCACGATGTTTGACATTTTCAATAAAGTGGTTTCCTTGGCAACATGCTGGACAGTGAAATATTTGTACAGTATATTTTTCGTCTTTGACCTATAGATATCTCTGAAATTATATTTACACTTTTATTCAACTTTACATTAACTTAACTTGAACCTTGTTCAATATGCTCTAGTTTGACACTTGAATTAATTAATGCTAAGTTCAATTAGTTAGTGCTAAGTTATTCTGGGTGCTCCACCTACAGGAATAGTAACTCTTAGAAAGAATTTTTGGTCAAATTGACCACTGGTTTAACATTAGGATAACCCAGAATATTCTGGGATCTGTCAGTAGTGAATTAATCATTAAATTAAGCTATTCAAATTATATAACTTGTAACTTAATTAGGATATTTGATTTTGATTGCAGATAAGTTGATGCCACATCGTGCCAGGACGTGATCTATACCACCAACTTCTTCACCCATCTCACTCAGCCCATCCCATTCCCCCCCGCAATCATGGATATGGAGAACATGGACTGGTCCATCATAATCATCATCCTCATCATCATTCTCCTCATATACTTTGTCTGTGTTCGTCGCCGACGGAGAGCTGTCGTTGTCGTTGACGAAGTAAAGAAAACATCAGGGACGCTAGTTGAAGAGAAGATTACAACGACAACAACTTCTCGCACATATTCAAGTTATAAAGGGTCGTCGGATAAAATGGACGGGAAACAGTCGAACAGTATCATAGAGATGTTCCAGACACGTGATTTGAAGGTCGTCGCGGAACGGTTCGATTCTCTCGGAGAGGTGGGCAGTGCCATCAGGAAGGCCGGTCTTGAGGATTGTAATCTCATCTTCGGTAAGAATGAATGGTGGTTCTCAAGCAGAAGCTTTAAGAAATTAGTAAATATTCAGAACACATGAAAATTTTAAAGATTTTTTCGATAGTTTTAATCAGAACATCGAAAACACATCAAATTAGAGAACTTGGAAAGTACCAGGGTCTTATTCCAACTCTCATAAAGGTTTAAAGGTTTGTACATATAGCCGGCACATCTGACTTTTACAGAACACATTTTGTCAAAATATGACAATGTTCCTCAAATAAATTTCTTTAAATAATTTTGTTGGTGTTTTCTGGGATGTTTGAAAAAACAGAAGGGCCTCATGTTGCACTTTAAGAGATGTTATAAATTCATACTCATTCTGCCTATAATTTCCCCTCTGAAGATGGCTCAGGTTACTAATACTAGTAGATTTCTGATAATATTTAGTTCAAGTCAGACTATTTATGAGGTTGAAGTTTGAACTGGTGCAACAAAGAGCAAAACTGATCCTTGAGTCTTTGCTCTGACTCGAAGGATGTGATAATAGCAGAATGGTCATATAAAGTCACGGACCCGAATCCATGAGATATGACTTTAACAATGTTTTTGGAAAGAGAATGTCTTAAGATGGAAATATGATACGTTGAATGTTTCTCCAACGTTCTCCCCTCGTCACCTGTAGGTGTGGACTACACAGCCAGCAACTATACCCAGGGCAAGAAGACGTTTGGCAAGAAGTGCCTCCACGACATATCCGCCGACATCCCCAACCCTTACCAGAAGGTATATAGCACATAGCTAGCATTTTTATCTGGAAGTAAAACGTGCAAATGCAAATTGTTTTATTTCATGTTCAAGATTTTTAATTCATCATTTCTTAAAATGATTTATGAGACTCAGTACCATCATTCTTAATGGCCATTTTACAGGACGTTCAACTTGTTAACATGGAATAATCTTAGACTGGCTTACTTTGCTTAAGTCAACTGACTACATGCTTGAAATATAAACTCAAAAGATTCTCGAACCTCAACAGGTGTTCAGTAGTAGGAGTTAAAGCATGATTTTCCTGCAGGTTATCAATGTATTGGGAGAGACCCTGGAGCCGTTTGACAAGGAGGGAGTGATGCCAGCATTCGGGTTTGGTGACATGACGACACGTGACAAGGGCATCTTCCCCCTTCGTCCTGACGTAAGTGGAGAAGTATGTGTTGTGCTGTGTTGTCTGTTAACATTATGTGTATGGTGTTGAGTATAGACTTGCTTGTCTCTCATCTGAATTTTTTTTTAAAAAGCTTTGATATTTGCATGGCTTAAACTACAGAGCAGTTGAGATAATACAGAGGTCTTTCATTATAACACCCTTTCTCTCTCTCACTATAACACACTTACTCTCTCACTATAACACCCTTCATGTCTCACTATAACACCCTTTCATCTTCACTATAACACCCTTCATGTCCCACTACAACACCCTGCCTGTCTAACTATAACCCACTTCCTCTCTCACTATAACACCCTGCCTGTCTCACTAAAACACCCTGCCTGTCTCACTATAAGCCCCTTCCTTTCTCAATATAACACCCTGCCTGTCTCACTATAACATCCTGCCTGTCTCACTATAACAACCTTCCTCTCTCACTATAACACCCTTCATCTCCCACTATAACACCCTTCCTCTCTCACTATAACATCCTTCCTCTCTCACTAAAACACCCAGCCTGTCTCACTATAACACCCTTCCTCCTTCACTATAACACCCTTCATTGTACCAAGATAATTGTTAGACTCAAGTCTATTCAGATCCAATCCCAAAAATTCGCTTTCAAATCCGGTTTGAATATTCTGTATTCAGTTTAATTCTGATATGGGGTTATTGTGTAATTATCCTACAACTTGTGGCCAAGTTTAGCTATGGCAGCCATACTCACTCAAGCATTTTGTAAATGTGTACAATAATCAGATTGGTCCGTCTTAGATTTGATTGACCATGACCTTGACCTTGACCTTCCAGGGAGTTTGCTATGGGTTCAAGGACGTGCTGAAGGTATATAACGAGATCACGCCGCGTGTGAGACTGAGTGGTCCAACAAATTTTGCCCCTCTCATTGATCAGTCCATCGAGATTGTCAAGTCTACAAAGAAGGTAAGCAGCTGAAACCAAGTATATGTTTGTGCTTGGAACAATGGTGGTTAGCATGCTTCAAGTGGCTCGGAAACTGTCTGCTTATAATTGACATCCAGTAAAGTTTGGGTGCAATACTTCACTGAAAATTGTTACTCAATGCAGCATCCTTGGTTCAGTCATTTTGAACAGTCAACTTTTGCAGGTCTCACTTCAATTTATTTATTCAATGACTTCCTGCTTGTTATAATATTAACCTTTAAGTAAGTGCAGTCATAAATATCAATGATTTCACCTCAGTTTGTCCTCACAGTGCAATTTCACCCTTCACCTGCTGACTCCAAATATTCTGAAATAGCCTATCTTTTGTCAATGGGTAGTAATCTTGAAACATAATCCTGGACTGCAGAGGAAACCCTGAGAGTTTGTATAGATGCACTATGAATAAGTATCAGTGCTCTCCGTTCAGGAATGTATACTCTACGAATGTATAACCCAAGGTTCTGGATGATAGACTGTGACTTAGTTCATAAGTATATTATTTGTGGTTGCTATAGTGACATATTACCAATGATGTTTTTTTTCACTTCAGTATCACATCCTGGTTATCGTTGCTGACGGACAAGTGAACAGCGAGCGAGCGACCGTTGAGTCCATCGTAGAGGCGAGTCACTACCCCCTGTCTATCATCATGGTGGGTGTCGGTGATGGACCCTGGGAAATCATGGGGGAGTTCGACCAGCAGATTCCGTCCCGTTCCTTTGACAACTTCCACTTTGTCGATTACCACAAAGTGACAGAAAACGTGAAGAATCCGTCTGCCTCGTTCGCTCTCCATGCACTCATGGAGATCCCAGATCAGTTCCAGGCCATAAAGAGGCTAGGTCTCCTCTGAATGGATGTGTGAAGAGTTATCTCCCTTTCTTTAAACATTATCAAAGAAAATTTTTAACGGGATTGTGTTTATATATTTCTTGAAATGACTTTATTCTAGCCTGATAGGTTAACCCTTCACCTATCAAGGTTCCAACTCAGTGGGCATTAATCTTGATAGTATGATTCTTCTAAGAAAACTAAGGTTTCTTGATAACAACTTCATTATTTTTATTTCATCATTTATTTCATTATTATTTATAACATTTCAGATTATATACTCCACCATCTGGTTAGTAATGGGAAATAGCAGTGAATAAATTTATATATATCAATGTGAAGTAAAGAAAACTTTTACATTGTTTTATTTGAATGGATATGTAGGTACCTATTATAAGTTCCTACAATTAACCACCTATCCACCAGAAACAGAAAGCGAAACCGTTGTATGTCTGTTTACTGTTTTAAAGAAAAAACAAGAAATCTTCAATGGCAGATTCAGTCCTTCCCCCAACCCCCTCCGCTCCCTCCCAAAATGCATACAAATTGATGGATCCCTTGGTTATTCAGCATTAAAGTGTTACATGAAGAGACAATGTTGTTGATATCTCTGCTTCTGTATTGAGTTCTACATGTTCAGGAACCTGTAGTAATTTGAAACAAGTCACTCAAATTTACCAAAGAATTTGGAAATAGTTCTAGCTCATGACTGTTGAACATGCTATGTTTAAGTATATTTCTGTTTGAATATATTTTCTTCATAAAGTGCTTTATTATATTTTTAGTGATGAAATACGGCATTTATCGATTACAATAAAATCTGTTTTTTCACTGAGTGAAATAACATGTTATTCTACTGCGTGAAAGAAAACCTTTGATCGTATGACGTCATCGTGACAATAGGATGATGTCATAAGAAGACCGTGATAAAGCAAGGGAAGCATGGATGCTCCTTTCATTGTGGGAACGTCATTTTCGAACTATTCATAAAAGGTTAAATCTAATAAATAGAACATTTAACATCTCTCGTCGAATGCCATGCATATCTCATCTGGTGAAGTATGCTTTTCTACTTCACGTGATGAGATATACATGTATTGGATGAGAAATGTCAAATATCCTTTATATATTTAAGTAGTGTTTGAAAGTTTGAAACTTCATAATCTTTTGTGGCCTACTTTAAAAAAATTGTAATTGTAACTCTTTGGTCTGGCTAGTTTTCTTGTTTATTTAAATTTCACCGTTTTAAGCTGTTGATAATACCAGAAAGTACAATGAAACATTCCTGTCATTGCTTGCAGTAGAAGCTCTTCAGTAGCAGTCTTTTGTAGATTCTTCCCACTGAGTGAACTTTTAGGAGAGAAAGGGAGATTTTACGACCCTTCATTAACATCAAGACATTTTGTGCTTTATGCAACTATGTTCATAGCCTGCGATACTAATAGAGAGAAGGCGAATGATAAGTTGTCTATAAATGAAGCCCAAGAAATTGTTTCTTTGTTGCTTTTTAGTTGCATTTGTTATGAAAGGGAGATAACTTAAATCAATTTGATGTAAAAGATGTTTCTGCCTCTTGTATGTCATATTCCTTTGATAGGATCTTCACATTTTAACATTCCAAACTTTCTGCTTTAAATGAACTCCATCTTTGTAACATTTTGGTTTTATTTGTTATGAATGGGAGAAAACACTTTTATATGATCTCAAAAAATCTTCTGCCTCTTTTGTGTTTAACATATTTGTTTGTTTATTAAGATTTTCACATTGTTGCCTTCACAATTTTACATTCCAAACTTTCAGGAGCAATTTTTTTATTTAATTATTTCAACAATGTTGAATCTTTTTCTATGTTTATGCAGTGATGCCTTTAAAATTGCATTCAAATTTTCACAATTTCCACAGAATTTGTTTTTTTTTACCAACATATTTTATTATTTACTTTATTTGAATTTTTCATTTATTTAAAATTTTACTGAATTTTTATCACATGAATCTGTTGACAATTTTCTTCGTTTGGTTGTTTAAAATAAATCTATTGTTTTGTTTTTCAAGAGGAAGCATAAATCTGTACTTATAATTGTGTGTCTCGTCAGATTATTTTGTTACCTTTTCATGTGATCAAATGTTTGAAAAGATTTTTCTCATAAATCTGATTTTATTTTTGTAACTAAATGATCATATTTTGAAATTTTCTTTCAAAATGGTGCATATATATATTGTTAACATTTGGGCTATTTTCCCCCCAAATCGTTTTCTTTCTAGTGAAATTTCCACAAAGTAAAAATCCTTTTTTGTGGATTTAAATGTTTTTACAAAGAGCAATCAAACAATGATAATAATAATGAATCTAAAGGTGTTTTGTGCCTCATGTTCTTGTTCCAACAAGGTTTAGATCAAATTTGTGTTTCACTTGACAATGAATCAGCCACAGGATCTGCATCTTCCGCTCACATCGGGCGAGATATGGCCATTTACAAGAAATACATAGTCACCCTTGCGACATTCGACAGATAAATTGAGACAAGAAATAGCCTGATTATTGAGCTATGGTGTAGGCCAATCAAATGTGCAGATACAAAACACACTTCTGTCGCGATGTTTTACCAACAATTAGCGGGGGCAAATATATAAGTCATGTCTGCTTATAAGTCAACCTTTTTTTGGTGACCTATATTTACGCATTGATATTATGACTTTTGTAACTAAGGAATTAATTTGAAGTTATTTCTGACTTTGAACACTCCTTATTTAAAAAGACTGGGTTCGTAACGAGCGATTTGATTGGTCAATGGAAGAGACGTAAATCTATTTGTCCTACAGGGGCGCTGACCCAGTCACAAGTTTTTCTGTCGAGTTGTCGTAAGGGTTAATATGTATTTCTTGTAAATGCATATCTCACCCGATGCGTACGGAAGACGCAGGATCTGTGTTGATCGAGCTTTCCCATGTGGTCCAATATAGAAACTATGCAATCTCTATAATGACTGATTGTAAAGCTTCGTCAGTTGTGTTTTTAATTATGGACTGATGTTAACACTCGTCCATATATTGATATAATTTCTGAGCTAGTCAAGTGATGAGCATGACTCTATGACTTTATTGCAGTTTTGGTCATTTCTGGCCATGATTTAATTCAGCACCCCTTTTTTTTAGCAATGTTGAGATATTTCATAACTATAAGGGTGACATTTATATAATTTCCCTTTATTACAAAGTAAGTATGTTAGCCAATTAACATTATCCAAAACCAAGATTTAAATGGATAATCTATATGGATATCTAAACTTGCACCAATTTTGTTGTACTAACAAGAGTTCATGGTAAAATTATTGTTTTGTCAGTTGATGAGAAGTACATAACTTACTGGTTTCAAGGATTTTGGACCGAGAGTTTTTATTGGACTATCATTTTCTTTAATAGTATGATGGTCTGCGAGCCCAGAAGCTTTAATGGAGAAATATGAGTTGTCACTTCATTAGCACAGACTTTGTCCTCACATGTTGATGTTGGGAGAAGCAAATGATTGATCTATATTTAAATTATATTTTTTTCGTCCATTGATTTAATCTATGAATCTCATTATGATACTTTTATAATGATATATTTGAAGCAATGACATTTGTTCTTTAAATTTGAACATTGATATGTGGAGCATTGACATTTGTGTCTCTGACCTTCATTGATGCTTCACATAACATTGATATGTGGAGCATTGACAGTTGTGTCTCTGACCTTCATTGATGCTTCACATAACATTGATATGTGAAGCATTGGCAGTTGTGTCCCTGACCTTCATTGATACTTCACATAACATTGAAATGTGAAGCATTGACAGTTACTTCACATAACATTGATATGTGGAGCATTGACAGTTGTGTCTCTGACCTTCATTGATACTTCACATAACATTGATATTTGAAGCATTGGCAGTTGTGTCTCTGACCTTCATTGATACTTCACATAACATTGATATGTGAAGCATTGGTAGTTGTGTCTCTGACCTTCATTGATACTTCACATAACATTGATATGTGAAGCATTGGCAGTTGTGTCTCTGACCTTCATTGATACTTCACATAACATTGATATGTGAAGCATTGGCAGTTGTGTCTCTGACCTTCATTGATTCTTCACCTTAATTTGATATGTGAAGCATTGGCAGTTGTGTCTCTGACCTTCATTGATACTTCACATAACATTGAAATGTGGAGCATTGACAGTTGTGTCTCTGACCTTCATTGATACTTCACATAACATTGATATGTGAAGCATTGGCAGTTGTGTCTCTGAACTTCATTGATACTTCACATAACATTGATATGTGGAGCATTGACAGTTGTGTCTCTGAACTTCATTGATACTTCACATAACATTGATATGTGGAGCATTGGCAGTTGTGTCTCTGAACTTCATTGATACTTGACATAACATTGATATGTGGAGCATTGGCAGTTGTGTCTCTGAACTTCATTGATAATTCACATAACATTGATATGTGGAGCATTGACAGTTGTGTCTCTGAACTTCATTGATACTTCACATAACATTGATATGTGAAGCATTGGCAGTTGTGTCTCTGACCTTCATTGATACTTCACATAACATTGATATGTGGAGCATTGACAGTTGTGTCTCTGACCTTCATTGATACTTCACATAACATTGATATGTGAAGCATTGACAGTTGTGTCTCTGAACTTCATTGATGCTTCACATAACATTGATATGTGGAGCATTGACAGTTGTGTCTCTGACCTTCATTGATGCTTCACATTTAATTGATATGTAAAACTTTGACATTTGTTTAATACACAAAGGTTTTAGTAATAAAAACTGAACTGAAGTAAATTGACTCACAATGTCTCAGATAAATATATTTCAATGACTTATAGTTTCGGAGTGAATTAAATCTTAACGCTGCTCAATTCTTGTCTCGGAGAGTAGAGTTTATTTTGATGAAAACATTATTTTGTATATATAATTTGAAACATATATATGACATCTATTCTTATCCAAGAATTTATCATTTCTATATAGCAGGCCCGTAGCAAGCGGGGGGGCCAGGGGGGGCCCGGCCCCCCCACTAATTTTGGTAAAATTTTTTTTTTTAAAAACCCCTTTTTCAATGTGTTGATTTCAAAATGATAACTATTTTCATGCTTGGTTAGGCTTAGAGCTGCCTGATGATCTTTCCTGTGTATTAAAAAAAAAATAGTAAAGTAAACTTAAAAGTACTAATTCACTGGCTCTGGTGTCATAGTTACTATTATAGATTAGGTTAGTTACTTTTATAGGTGTCACACATCCGTGAGTTAGCAGAACTTTGTCTTTAGTTTTCACGACACTTGCACTTGCACACTTGGAGAAATGGAGAAAAGTGAAGTCATCTAATGTAACATTAGAATAAAATATGACCTGTTTTGACCCCCCCCCCCCCCCCCCCCCCCCCCCCTCACTGAGCTACAAATTTTTAAATTTCGGCCCCCCCACTTTTCAAAACGGTGCTACGGGCCTGTATAGAGCTGTCTCTTATTATTTAAAAAGTATCCAGGAGTCACAATACAATCAATTTTAACACTCAATTTAAAAATAATATGCTAAGGGAATAATTTATCAAAATATTTTATTGAGAATTGTAAGAAAGAGGATTCTCATTAATTATCAATTCAAAATACTTTCATAAGATCTTTGGCGAAACAGAAGTATATTCAACACAATGATATAAACTTATAAGAATTTTCTTCATTTAAACAATTTAATTATAATGATATATGATATGGTAAACAAGAGATGTGTTTAATTACTTTTGAAATGATTAAACCTTATTCATTGTCAGTGTTGATTGATTTCAGTTGCATTATCAGTTTGTTAAATTCTTGATGAATCTTCGTCTCATTGTGATTGTGCTTTATATATATCTTTTTATTTTGAAATCATACACGTGTTGAGTTTGTAGTTGTTAAAACGATATTTGCATTCTTGCCTTTTGGGAACAATATATTTAATTTAATTCTTAACCTGCTTTATTTGAATAAAGTTGTTATCATGGATGTATATTATATATATAGGGTATATAAACATCAAATTAGATAAAATATTTTAACATTATCCATGTACAAAACCCAAGCATATTTTGTGTATATCTCTCATAAAGCTCATATTTTTTCTTGTGGAATGCAGCTTAAAAGTCAGCAATTTGTTTACATTCTAATATTTGGGTTGTGATTTTAAGACTTAATTCCAGTTACTTCGAAGGAATTATTCTTTTCTAATTTTATATGTATATGTTTATTGATGGATATCTCACAGGGTGCTCTTCTATGATTTTTATCTCTTGTTGATTTTGCAATATTCTCTGTTGACCTTTAGGAGGGAACGATTCTGTTTCTTGATGAAACATCAGGGTTACTATTGCCCAATCAAATCTAATAGCAATAATATTTCTCCTACAGTGATTATACATGTACACCTCTGTATGATTGGTTACAACTCTTGCAGTTGTTTAGATGCACACATTATGAATGTTTTGCTATGCCTGATTATAAGACTTGAGATTATTTATTTGATTTTAAATATAATTTGTAAGTCTGTGTGAAGTATATCAGCGTGTGTTAGTTTAATATGTAGAGGGGTATTTCTTCATAAGATTTTTTGCTGAATTAAAAATTAAATAGATCTTCGAGCACCTGTCTTATAAGAATAATATTTTTGGGAATATGCTCCAAATGGATTCTGTTTTTTATCATAAATACAAGATACCAAACAACCTTCCATTTAATACAATTTTCATTAAATATGTTAATGAATTGGTGTTAAAGGAATTGAAGCGAGTTTAATATCAAATCATGCACGAGTTTTATAGAATAGTATTATATGGAAGAAAGTGTAGTATTCTGTTTACTACTTGGCCAAATTTAGTCAAGCAAAATTGCTGACAGTGTGCTGAAACTAGGATTTTTCGTGAGTCGAGCTATGTACCATTGTGAGGTGATAGGCATTGACATCATACAGTGGTATTACACTAGTTTAATATTGCAGTATAAATATCACACTGGAGTATCTTGAACAGGCAAATATGTGTAGAAGTGAATACCCTGCCGTACTGCTGCTGTAAGAACGCAGATGTTTTTATACTTGATCCACAATAAGATATTTGCTCTGATAAAAGCTGGTATCTAATGAACAGCAGCATATACGGAGAATCAAAAACAAGTTCCATCTAAAACAATATAGATGTGAATACCCTGCCGTACTGCTGCTGTAAGAACGCAGATGTTTTTATACTTGATCCACAATAAGATATTTGCTCTGATAAAAGCTGGTATCTAATGAACAGCAGCATATACGGAGAATCAAAAACAAGTTCCATCTAAAACAATATATGCCCAAAGATGCTAAGGTAATGGTAAAGTTGATCAAGGGAAACCCAAGCATCTATTATAGAAAATACGGTACTGAAAGATGCTACTGTTTTTTGTAATACTGGTGGTTCTCAGTAGGAGTGAATATGGTTGAAACAATACAATCTAATTAAGATTAAATAGCTTTTTGGCTTATGAACCCTCTGCATCGTATCAGGAAAATCATTTTCAGCCGAGGATGTTTAAGGATGTTCGCTCCTTCCTGTTGAACTTCAAAAATTTAAATATATTAAGTAAAGATTTTTTGTCATTTTTATTTTCTTCATGATATCCTACATCATCTACATACTTTTAAAAACAAATGAAATAAAGAAAATGTGACTTTAGACCTCTAAAAAGTGCTTAAACAGCATAAATGGCCTAAATTTGACTAAAAAGGGGGGTTTTCAGGTACATTTTGTGTCGAAGCTTAAAAAAAACCACACTACCACATATATTTTTTCATCGATTTGGTTGGGGAACATGAACTTTGTAATATATCAAAAAAGGAAAAACAGTTTAATACTAGAAATGTAGTATTTTAAAATTTGTAGCAGTTTTTTACTCATTTTCCCATAGACTCCCATGTTAAAATCGTACTTCACCCCGCTACCTTACAGCATCATATCTTTTAAAAAAAAACCACACTACCCCCTATTTTTTAATGCTGATTTTTCAATCATGTACTTTGATCTTTTAAAAAATATAAGTCACAAGAAAAGTTAAATACTATAAATTTGAGGAACGAACATCCTTAATTATAAGTGAATGTTTGGAGTCTAACATCCCCTGATGAAATTGTGAGACTCTACTTGTTCAGTCAGGTGTCATGTCCCTGGGGACTGTTTCATCATTTCCTTCCAGTGAGTTGTAGACTTCACTGACCTAGATCAACGTGTGATGCTATATAGAACAACTGCTCAGTGTGGAAAGTCTGTGTTTTGAGGTGTGTATTTCTGTGGTACTTCAACCATTGGTGTTGTGTGATTATTCTCTATTCTTTCGTATACATTTCATAGCCAATAAACACTTTTAGTGACCAATATGTCTTGTGTTTTCTTGCTTCATGCTTTGTGATCCCAATTAATTTACCTATATTCAAGAGGTAACAATGTAATCTATAGTTATAATAATAAATTTAATATATTTATTATCAATTTGGCGAAACGTCATAAAATATGTTACCAAAAATATTGATAAATTTAAACTTACATTTGTAAAAATACCACTTGCACAAATACCTTAAAGCTTGTTACCTTACATACCATACATTGTTCAAAATAGTGATAAAATTAATTGTAGCTAATCACTTACCGGTATCATATACTAATGCAAATGTATATAGTGTACCAAATCAATACGTTTAGACATTTTTATATATGGTTAGCTGATGATAAAACCAGTTGACTTGAATGTGTAATAAAAACTTAATAATTAAAGTTTTTTCTCTTAGTGTTATGAATATACTTCTTTGATTGGTATTCTTGAATTTGGGGTGATGAAGAATAGACACAATGTTATGGATGTACAACTTCTTTATTCTTCGAAGGCGATATTTATGCAGATATTTACATCTTTCAGTGATAGAACTTGTTGTATTTCTTCAATCCAAACAAACACGACTGTCGATGTGTATATCCTGTATATTTAGGCTGATTACTCGTATATTTCAGCTGATTACTCAGGGGTACCACGTGCTTTAATTAAAACCGACATCTACAGAAAGCAATTCTGTTAATATATCCCTCTGTAGCACTAGGTATTGATTCAGGTTGCTCCTTCTACACTCATGTACAGAACGCCATAGCCACCATCACGCCAGGGGCACGACAACTTTGTCTTCTGTTGATAACTGTTCTACATGGAGTAAGGTTTTCATGCAATGCTACACTGAATTTCAACGCAGTACAAGCCATGATTCGCTAGTTCCATGACATTGCGGGCTTTCTCCCTGCAGCAATAATAGGAGCTGTAACATATGTGAAGTACTCTTGAATAACGATGTTAACCCCCCACCTCACGTCACCTCATGGCCACTAGCTTGTAGCGGGTCAATTGTTGTAAAGTATACAAGTTGATGTTTATTACTTAGTATGAGGCTACAAAGCATTTTACTCCACTCGAGTAAGTAGCCTATTGATTCTAACTACTTTGTAAAGGATAAAACCCGACTCTCTGGTTCTGTTTGTTGTGTGTGTGATATGAACAATAAAATAGTGTTGTAGAAAAACACGTCATTAAAACACTCTCAGATGAGTAGATGTGGTTCTACTGTCTGAAGCAATATATTATGTAACAGAAAAAATGTATTATCGATTTGGTCGAATCCAACGTAAAGTGAACGCATCTTCATTTAAGGTGCATCCATTGTGTTTAATAAAATTTGATTTTGCTTTAATACATTCCACCACACCATGTGCTTCTTACAGTACAAATAAATTCACTCAGCTTGCATAATTATCCCCAATCGCTAAATATATCATAATTACTAGTTTCCAATTAAAATCGAGTAACATCATTATGCATGTGTAGAAACCGAAACAACACGTCCCATTTACATGCACAGTAGTTATATGACCTATTAAACTTTATTAACCCACATTTATCACTTTGTCTGTTATAAATAGTATTCCAAAATTACGTTTGACTCATTGGCGCGCGTCAATGCATTGTCCGGTTTTCGACCAGAAATCACTGCTTTTACCTTCATATCGTCAATATACTGAGTCGACTTTTATTAAAATGGTAGTTTTCGGTAACAGTTGGTTCTTCGATTCTCGATAAAGTAGGACCATTCATAACATTTGGAATATTTGATCCCACAACGGACGTACCTTTAACAATTCATCATAAAATGTCCTTGTATCCTCTTGCCTTGACCTACCTACAACATAGATAGTGTTAGCATGTCCAGCTGGTGCTACTAATCTTCAAAACTCTTCCCAGCAAACATGAATGTACTGGGCCAGTACTGGCTTGGTACTGGCTGGTAAAGTTGATAAAGGCATACTGGCTAACGGTAAGGAACCAGTACTGGCCCAGAATCGTTTTAACTGAATTGGCCCAGTTAAGGTAAAATTGTACTGGCCCAGTGCTGGCAATACGGTACTGAAATACGGTACTGGCCCTGTACTGGCCCAGTTGAGGCATATACATGTAATTTCCTGTCTAAATGCATTGTGGGATATTTTCAAAGAGCCAGTACTGGGCCAGAAGAGGGCCGGTACAGGCCCAGTACAGATTATATTAGGTTTATATACTGGCCCGGTACTGGCCCAGTACTGGCCCAATTCAGGTATGACACTTCCTGTAAGGGAATTATGGGTAGTATTTCCAATTGTCGTCTGCTTTAGAGAGACAAGAGGAGAAGGCAACGATTTGGTATCCTTTCAATGTAAGTTCAATTCATGAGTTAACTTTAGTTGTATTTATAAAACTTTGATATATTCTATATTGCTATCTATCCCTGGTGTGTTTTACATTAACAATTGCTGCTGTTTGTATTAATATCATTAGGAAATCTTAAGTATGAAAATAATCACAAGTTGTTTTTTTTATCATTATCTTTGTACGTTGGCCTACTTGTTAAAAATAAATTCTGGCTTGTTTTCAAATAACATTTATTTGACTACATATTTGACAATATGGACATTATGAAAAAAACTACAAACAATGTTGAAGTTTCATTATAAAAATACACATTCAAAATAAACAACAGATTGAAGATTACAAACTGATATGATTAATATTGTTTACTTTAAGAAAAGTAACAATTTAGAAAATGAAAGAGAAAATGATAATAGCTAAATCAACCTTCAATTATCAGTTAATTGGATATTGAAAATTTACGGTATACACAATATATTTAATGTACCGGAACGGTAAAGGCTAACCTGAATTGGGCCAGTACAGGGAATGGTATCGTTTTAGTAATGGCGTGATACTGGCCCAGTACTGGCCCAATACTGGCCCAATACTGGCCCAGTACTGTTTGCCAGCACTGGCCCAATACCACGCCAGTGTGCAAGTTGGTACAGGGTCAGTACCGGATGCCTGAATCGGGCCAGTACCGGATGCCTGTATCAGCCACTACTGGCCCAGTACTGGCCCAGTACGGTCATGTTTGCTGGGTTGTGGATCGTTCACTGTAGTTATATATATCGGCAAGCCTCGGATAAGTGTAACTTTAATCAACTCGTGTATATATATATCAGAAGACACGAGGGTGATATTTAATTTATCATTCAAAATCATTCTGTTGAGACTGACTGTTGAAAAGACTTGGAAACAAGTGGAAATGCGACGCATCCAGTCATCATTAAGATATCTACAGCAAGTGTCGTCTGAAGTATTCTATTTTTATATACATTTACTTCACTTGAAACCTTCTTCATTTGTGTGTGTAATATATATATATATATATATATATATATATATATATATATATATATATATATATATATATAGACAACATTTTTAAAAAGTTTGACAAGTAAACAGTCACAAATATTCAAAAATCCAAAAAAACAGAGCCAGTTTTACTCCAACATGTTTCATTGGTATCATATATATATATATATATATATATATATATATATATATATATATATATATATATATATATAATTTATTTAATTACCTACTAATGCCAACATCACCGCACATATAATTCATGAGTACAACATTTATTATATATATAATTAATGAGTTTCAATTTGCAACTACAAGACATTCCTATTTATCACCAACTATGTGCAATCGTTGGTAACATGTGCTGTCACAACTGTTGCTTACGTGTACGGTGAAACAAGCAAATGTATACTGAGCGTAACTAGAAACCTGACACTGTTCAAATTTGACCTCACAAATTGAATACTGGGTGCATGGCTATAAACCTGGTATGTAAGGATAGGGAAATCATTTGAGAAGAAATACAGATTGACACGAGTAGATTTCTGAATCACGTTATTGCGTAATACCGCTTGATGTCACGTCACCCCACAAAACGAACTTCACATCATCAGATCATGGCACATTCTGAAGTCAATAACACGTGTGATCGCCTCGTACAGTCACCACAGCCACACAACGTCGTCTCATCGACCGCAGAACTTCCCTGGAGACCCGCACCGGAAATCGCCGCCATTGGTTGACCAGTTCCTGTCCAAGAGCTTGCAGAGTCTGGGGTGAGTTGATTTGCTGCCTCAATCGTCTTCCCAATTCATCCCAGATATGTTCTATGGGATTGAGGTCTGGTGAACGAGATGGCCACTCCATGACGTCGATACCGGCGTTACGCAAGAAATTGCGCGTCAAAATCGCTGTGTGCGATGTGGCATTATCACGTTGAAAACTCAGCCCTGGACCATGTTGTTGCATGAACGG
The DNA here is from genome assembly GCA_936450465.1 of Gibbula magus. Taxonomy (NCBI): domain Eukaryota; kingdom Metazoa; phylum Mollusca; class Gastropoda; order Trochida; family Trochidae; genus Gibbula; species Gibbula magus. Next base: position 3,233,701 of record OW388305.1, read on the forward strand.
GATCAGGACCGGTGTCAAAACTTGGTCCCTGTATTGTGCGGCAGTAAGGTTGCTCTGCACGACAACCAATCGGAACGACCATTGGAACAGAAAGATCCCCAAACCATGACGCCGCCAAATCTGTCCACCTCCATAACACAACACTGTGCATATCGTTATCGTGTTCTACGCCACACTCGTACCCTGCCATCAGCAAACCTAAGTGTGTAACGTGACTCGTCACTAAAGACAACGTTATTCCAGTGATTCTGATTCCATTTTGCGTGTTGTCGGGTCCATATCAGACGTTGGTGATGGTGAAAAGGCGTCAAAATGGGTCTTGTGTAAGGCCTCCTGGCTCGCAGACCAGCAGCCCGCAGTCGATTCCTGTTAGTGGATGGTGACACCCGACCTCTGAACAAGTGTCTGGTCGTGGACGCAGCCGTCTCGAATCGATTACGGAGATGACGAAACCGGATTTGTCCATCCTCTCGGCGTGACGTCACACGCGGACGTCCTGGCCTCGAACGATCCTCAACCACCCCTGTCTATTGCACACGGGTTCTGAGCTCATGAATTGTCTGTCAGTGCGCGCAACTTCCGCAACGGATTGTCCGGCGTTCAGCCTACCCATAGCACGCTCACGTTCTGTATTCGTGGCATTCAGTCAATAATGTTTTTCCGTAAATTTTAATGTATTTTCCTGTTACACAGTACACGTGCGATTTAATTTGAGGGCATACGCGTTACCTGTGTTGATCACGTGACCCTGTGCACGTGAATAACCTGTTTTACGTTTATTAACGCGTTGCCACCCGCCCCGTCCGTGCATCATCGGGTACACCTCTATCATAAATCATATAACACAAGATTCGACTTATTTCTTCCCCGAAAAAAATTACGATAAAAAATATGAGTTTCAGGTTTCTAGTTACGCTCAGTATATGAAACACAATGCAGAACTGGATGTAGTATCATAGTATCAGCCCATCTGTTCTTTCTATCAATCTTATCTTACAATGGTAATCCTAGCGATATGCAGCTAATCAAGTCACAAACTTGTGATGCATTCAATGCATATTTATACATTTCTTTGAGGGGCATTTTGGAAGCTGGTATGATGAATGAGAACAAGTTCTATGGATAGTCAACTTCTTTATTGCTATGAGTGCGCGACGTTTCGATACAGATACTAGCTCAACGTATCAAGTCACCACTTGCTTGATAACGGTGCTGGTATCTGCATCGAAACGCCGCACTCGTGGCAATAAAGAAGTTGACTATCCATATAACTTGTTCTAAAATTAATACAGCAACTGTTTTGGAAATATGATGCTGAAAGATGTAGGATACACACAGTCACAATTTCCAATGTTTAAATTTGGTATGACGTTGTGGACAAATGTCTCCTGTATCTAATTAAGTCAAGAAAAATCGCACGTCGCCATATTTATTCAACAATTGGCACCCCCTTGTTACATTGCTGTTGAAAGCTTTACGTCCATAAACGTGCAATGTATCCTATTATTAGTAGGCATGTGCTTGTTTACCAAAGTAATTTCATAATTGATATGACATGATAACCACAAATAATTTATTATTTTTTAGACGATGTGTAGTACTTCAATGTATATGATTCTCGTTACGTTATTTTGCAGTCGCCGCCGTTCGTCACTCGGTGCCACAAAACTCTCGTCTTGCCTGTGGAGGGCGTGGAGACTACACATTTGTCTCCCCACGTGCTCACACAAATGCTCAATCGGATTCATATCTAGTGCTCTGTTCTATGTGTGTCACACCTCCAAACTACGATTCCATGATATGATCAAGTTCACTGTCTGCCATCAATATGCCAACAGAGTCAATAAAACGCATGAGCATGTGCATGCCTCCGACCTGTGGTATGAAATCCGAGAAGTCTTCAGCATGGACAAACCCTCTTAGCAATGCATTGCTTACAGTAAGGACGGGATTAATATGTCTATTCAGCACACATTATTATTGTCATACTTACTGAAAAGGCCTAATGTGATTCATTACACCTCTAAACATGGGGTAGAAATCAACATTAATTTGATACCATGCATAGTTACTGAGACGAAAACAAGAATTACAGTAATGGCGCCTTATTTGCATATTTTGCAATGTTTGTTTTGTGATGTTTTGTCAGTCACTCTGATATGTCAGGACCGATTCATCGCATTTATACCAAAAATGTGCACGTACATTGTGTGCTGGCAACAAGAAAATTCTTCATGTTTGTGACGTCATTTATCTAAACTTTCAATTGTTTTGCATAATCGTGTGTTGTTTCCGTTCTCTGAGATAACATCGTCGGAATGTTAATTTTCATTAATATGTGTCAGTGACCGACAAATGTTGTTTCGAGACATAAACTAGTTTTCCTCATGAGTTTACAACACAAACCTTTGGTCGTGTATTTAGCAAAGTATGAACTTGCGCCTTTAGGTATAACTTGACGCCTTCAATTCATATCCCAAATGCATGACTGGTAAAGTTTAAGACCATGCCTGGTAATTTACATTACTCGTTCCACTTGTTGCTTGTTTAATTAATAAACTCGAAATCGGCTTATGTCCGGTCCAAAGCATTGTTGTTTTAGGTTCACTGAAATGAATATTGTAGGAACATTTTATACAAAACATTTCGAGCACAGTGTTAAGTTGGATAAGGATAGTTTAATTTAATTAAGTAATATATTGACAACTATTTTCGCGGCTGAAAATGATAAAGTTACATATAAATAAATATTTATGACTCGTTATCAGTGTCAAAGTAAAAAACAATAATGATTTCGCATCCATCTGTAGATAAATATAATATATAAAAATACCCAAACCGATGGTGGATTCAATTACACAATAATATATTGTAACATATGATAATATATGATAATTACGCCTTTATCATTAAAACATTAACACTCGACTATAGCTGATATGCTAATATTGAAAATACATGACAATAATCGTAATAACAGACTATTATCAATATAAAAATATGACGTTTTCAGATATGTTCAAAATGAGAGATGAATCGAAATGAATTAAACTACGATTGATACATATGTCATCATTTGATTAATACATTTTAAGAATTACATTAAACCAATTCATACCTCATACACCATGTATTTTTTTAAGGAGAGAAATGTGAAATATCTGTCATTCACACAATTTACGCAATTTACTTCCTTAAGGATGTACAATTAAATAACTAAACACACACGAAAGTAACATTTTCAACAATTTCATCAATAATTATTGCGTTGGTATGTGATGGTTTGACGAGGTAACACTGATTGGTTAATTAAGAAGATAAGTTGCTATATTGCAATGGTTTAAAGTGTACAGTTGATGGTTTAATGATATACATTGATGTATTGCAATAGTTTAAGAGGGAATATTGATGGTTTAAAAGATACAGTTGCTATAATGCAATGGTTTAAGAGGGTACAAGTGATGGTTTATGAAGATACAGTTGATATATTGCAATGGTTTAAGAGGGTACAAATGGTGGTTTAAGAAGATAAATTGATATATTGCAATGGTTTAAGGGGGTACAATGGATAATTAAGAACTTACAGTTGCTATATTGCAATGATTTTAAGAGTGTACAATTGATGATTTAAGAAGAAAAGTTGTTCTATTGCAATGGTTTTAAGAGGGTACAATTTATGGTAAATAAGTTGCTATAATGCAATGGTTTAAAAGGTAAGTTACGGAAGATTGACAAGATGTAAAGGTTTTAGAAAGTAACATTGATAAATTCCAACGGTTTGAAAAGGTAACAATGATAACTTACAATAGTTTTGAGAAACTTAGATACATTGACCAGTTGCAAGACTTCCAGTGGAGAACAATGATTAATCGCAATGGTTTGAGAATGTGATATTGATAAATTGCAATAACCGTAGAAGCTGATATTGATAAATTGTGATGGTCCCAGAAAGTGATATTAATAAACTACAATGGTCGCAGAAAGTGATATTAATAAATTGCAATGATTTGAGGAGGTAACAGTGATACATTGCAATGTTTTGAGAAAATAATTGCTCAATATATAATATTCCTCTGATAAATTAATCGTAATTCAGTTCTACCTTACAATACTGTACGATTGTATTTCTATCTTTTTAAATGGATTTTAAACAAATGATGAGAGGATAAATTAAAATTTGCCACATTCCTAATTCGAAATGCTAACACGGGATGAACTACGATTGATATTCCGCAGCAGCAAAACAGAAGGGTCTAATTTGTGAAGCTTAATAGCCAATATAATGTATGGTATCAAAACTATATTAACTCTAAGAGAACGCTGTCAATCTAGGGCTTGAAATGTACCTTTAAAATCTCCACATGGACTTGGGTTGCTTAAATTCCTTAAGAAAAGAAGTCCAGGACCACAGCCAATTTAAATATTGTATTTAATCGTTCACATCATGATCCATATAATTCTCTACCATTATGCCAGACTAGCCCGGGCCACAGCCCTATTATGTCAATGGATATTGCCCTTTGATTAGAAAAGGATATTATTCCTGATATTTTTAACGAAAAGGCAGCAGTGTGAATTTAACTCTTCAGCAAAATCAATCCTTAGTTTGTACGAAATAGTAGTAGCTGAATATAATAAGATAATAAAAAAACCACCACCCAGCCAGCGATTAATCCAATCACCTATCCATCCATCCTAGAGGATTATGCAGACAAGTAGTCGAATTCAGGACTGAGTCTTTCAGTTAACCCATTGTATATTGAACATGATAAATCAAGGTTTAATGTCGCTTTAATAACATTAAAATGAGTCATTTTCACAACGAGTCACAAAATGCGAAATACAAAACTTGGTAATTACAATTTATTCATTGCTTAAGCTGAACCGTGATCTAAATTTGATGAATTCACCAAAACGTGAAATATAGAATATTGAAATGTAACTGGACATGTTTTTACATATTCATTCTACAACATTTATAATCTCATGAAACTACAATTAAGCATTTTAGAAAACAATCTGTTATAAATATAAAATATCTATTGTCAAGAATGACATTCCAATGAAAGAAATTTGAGAGAATGTCAATTATGTCAATCTATTATAGAAGATGAAATTCATTTGGATTTGTATGCTTACATTATGTTGACATAAGGAAACAATTCATTCCAAATAATTACCTTCTAAATTGCCCCTCGACTGCCTTTGCTTCAATATTGACCTCCAAAAATGAAAATACTATACGTAATTTAGCGCCCTTTTTAAAAGATGCTATGATTCTGAGAAGCAAGCTTTTACACGGAAATGTAATTGTTTTGTGTAAAATGTATGTAGTGTTGTAGTGAACTTGGAGTGTTTGCATATAGTCCGGAGGCCTGGTATACAATAAAGATCTTAAACTTTGACCATTGTAAAACTTGGTCCATACTGTTACAGAAGGTGTGAATACTGTTTGCCAATATGGCACCAAAGACTGTTACATAAACTCACGTGTCAAACACATAATTTAGATAAATAAAGTGATATACGTTTGAAGGACGTTTGATTCATTTGAGCATGTTTTGTTCGCAATTCCACAAACGTACCATGTACATCATACGTTACACATGGAATTGGGCTACAAGTCAATTTGCAGAACAAACAGTTTTTAAAAACAAAACAGAGATCTACATAAAAAAAACGCACAGTATCTCCTATGGCGTCCAGTGCTCTGATTATACAAGTCGATTTAAAGAGTTTACTTTCCGCCAGATGGCGTTATTGAGGATGTTTCGAATGGGTGCTTGAATGCTTGTTTAAATTTGTTGACTTGGCGATAGAGGATTGTTCCCTCCGCATTTGGCAATGCAAATGATTCAAAAAGTCCTCGAGGGCCTATAAATCAGACGATCGTGCAATAAAATGACTTTATTCGCAGAAAGAAAGTCTCTTGTGATCCAGGCTGTACTGGGGTTACATAGATCTGAAATCATCCTGCAGAAGAGCCGGAAGCATTGAATACCGGTTTCCCAAACACGCCTGAAACCGGTACTTCTGCTGGCCAGGTGATGTTAGGCCAAAGCAGTTGTTGACATCACAGTGACGAAATGATTACGCAGATGTAAAGTATGGCGATGCAAGTTTTCTTCGGCGTTGATGACCCTCGGTTTTCCGATTTGTTGCATGTCACTGGTTTTCTGGCCTGTGTGTATCCTTCGTTGCTGAAGACTAGTTATCGTGGTTTGGGAGGAGTCGAAGATGCAAGCAACCTGGACACGTCATGCTCAGGGTACACATTTCCCTCTCTCGCTTTTGTGCTTGCAATCTTGGTATGCAAAATGTGTGGTCGTTACGGCAGTGCTGCTTTACATGATGCTTGGTGTTATTCTGTACCGTATAGCTCCTTCTTGTCCTTATTTAGGTACGGTAGCAGTGGCATTTCCAATAAAATGTTGCAATATATAATAGATAATTCTCCCTCCAAATGTCAGAAGGCATATGGTCAAGTAACATATTTTCGTAAATAGTTATAGTGTATGTCTAACATGGTAACAGTATCGTCACAAAAACTTAATTTACAATCAAAATAGTTTTTAATTCTGGTAAAATCTTGGGACAAGAATAGAATGCAAACTTCTTCAAATCAACTTGCAAATGTGATATTTCACTCTGTATATATCTTCAGTACTATTTATTCATTAAAAAATAAGGATTAAATAAGGATTATTGGTCAATTCAAACACATAATTTGCTTCAAAAAATTAAAACCAATGGGGAATGTTGTTTTCAGCTAAATCACATTAAAATATTAACCTGTATGTCATGTTCATGGTGACACAAGACTGATTTAACTCCTAGCTCTGAGTAACGAGAGACATGAACTGACGTATTCATAAATGCTTGAAAATTATGCGCACACAAACGAACTTTGTTGCACATAAGGCTTGCTGCGCTAAAACGTGTCACATTTGTCAAAAATGTCAGTAGCAGAAAAATGCAAGCAATCGCTGCAATCAGGAGAATCACGGAATCAGGTTCTTTAGAAAATTTAAAAGGGTGATCCCCCGACTTAACACCGTTACAATGACAGCGTAAAAATGAAGACAGGTAATACCACATCCCCACAAGATGGCTTCACGGATCATTGCATTTCGTAATCGGTGCATCACATAACCATAACTGTAGCAAGAATTCCATATCGCTACAGGCACCAGACTTTCCTGCATTCTCTTCCCACAGAGGTTAGTCCCTATATATTAATCTGTAGGGAGTTACTTCCATGGGAGGAGAATGACTTTATGCGGCTGGCCTGAAAGCAAGTCGGCCATTTCGAGGTGAAACCATGTCGCGAAATCACAGACATGCACTCTTACAGTGGTGTCGTCAACGACAGAACTGACCTATATATCGGTAGCGCTACGTCATGTTTAGTGACGAGTCAATGTTATATCTATCTGTCGCATGTGTCTTTTGGAATTGGAGAACATTATTGCAGAACATGATTCTGGTCATAGTCAGCTGATAACACCAGAAGACAACTTTGGTTAAATCATTTATTTAAGTCTTCTTATATTATAAGAAATTGGTATGATCAAGGTATACACTATATCAGAGATATATATTCTGAAAATGGTTTTCTCAACTTTGAAAATCTAAAAGAGAAGTTCAAAATAAAAGGAACATTTCTAGACTATAAACATTTGTTAAACAACATCCCATTGATTTTGAGACAGCAGCTGGATAGCAGAACTGTATGCTTGAATCATCTCACCATTAATACTGTCCATCATGACATGATCTCTAACAGTAAAGGGTCAAGAATATTTTATGACAAATTGATTAAAAATAACACTGTACCAAAGGTACTTGAATATTGGAACACTGTTTTCCAGCATGATATAATTTGGGATGATGTGTTTAGATTTTATAAGAAATGCACAAATGATTGCAAACTCCTAGATTTCCAATACAAGTTCATTTTTAGAATTGTATATACAAAAAAAGAACTAATGAAGATGAAGCTTGTTGATAATGATAAATGCTCTTTTTGTAAGCATACCTCAGAAGATATTTTACATGTGTACTTTGAATGTGAATTTGTTCAGAATTTTTGGATGAATTTGGAACTCTTTATTAACCAACACCTAAAAGGTAATATAACACTTACAAAATGGCATATTATGTTTGGATTTTCCTTTGACAATAAAATACTCAATCATATCATACTTCTAGCAAAAAGATTTATCTACATCTCAAGTATTAAACAACTTGTACTTTCTTCTGAGGGATTCTTTAAAAATCTAAAGATGACATGCTCAATTGAAAGATTTATAGCTAGGAAGAATAACAGGTTAGGGTCTTTTTTTAAAAAATGGAAACAGTTACCAGTGATACTAGACACTGTATGAAGCACCCATAAAATAATTTTCTTTCATTGTCCTTGTAGCTTTACCATATACAATTTTACATGTCTTTTTAAGAAAATGGAAATAGTTACCAATGATTCTATTCACTGTATGAAGCACCCATGAAATAATTTATTTCTCATTGTCCTTGCATCTTTACTTTACAATGTCAACACTGTTACAACTATTATCTTAACTGAATATGTTCAATGCCTTTGTATGCTTGTATGCTGTATACATATGTGAAGTGAAATGGAATAATAATAAAAAAAAAAAAAAAAAACACCAGAAGACAAAGGGCAAATGTTTCAGCAAGGTTTTGTGTCACTGCAACTCACCAGACATATCGCCAATTGAATATATATTTCATGACGACGATTCGTCGTTTGATTTCCAGTACGCCACCACGATGACGTCTTTGTGTAGAGAGGTGGCCACCCAATGTATTGACTGGTTCCCTGTGAATGTACTTAGATGTTGTCGAATGAAATATGATATAATGTTTCTCAAAATCATGGACAACAATATATTCTAAGGAAGTTCAAGACGGTCAGAAGCAATTGACAGAAATGATCGTAACTTACACTTTCTTTAAGTAAAGTAAGTGATTGTAAGTAACAGTTGTAGTGGCTTACTACTATTGTAGGTCAACAATCGTTTTTAGGAACGGGCCCAGGGTTTCCTTTTCTGTTTTACTCCAAGGACATTAGCGGTATATCTGGAAAATTTCAAAATGGGGTTTGTTATCTATGCGATTTTATGATTTGAGACATTATCAAGAAGAGTGTTCATTCCTGCCCAAACTATTGTAGTTGAAGAGGGAACTCTATCTCGTCTCCCGCAATCGATATACAGCTTGTAGACTGCAGGCGAGATTTCAATCGACACAATAACTTTTGCGCACTACTGTATATTCGGTATTAGTATAAAAGCATTGCTTATTAGCTGGCAGCTTGCAAGCGGTACATCGACACAAACTGAGGGTGAACTAATATTTCTCCACGGCTGCAAGATACAGGCATGGAGGCCAGGACGTTTATGCTCTGCTTTCAAATAGACAAGGCCATACTAAAGGATAACCCAGAAGGTACGACATCTTCATTATGCCATTTACTCTCTTTGAATCGATTGTATTCCCCCCTTCATACTTCACACTCAGACTGTCGATGTTCACTTGTGACTGAGCCACTGGGTATACATGGTTTTCTGGATACCAATACTGTTATGTAGCTGCATATTGATTGTGCTAACGTTTGCAATGCCGGTTCCTAGAGTTCTGCTTGCATGTAATGTGCTTGGCATGTATCTCCAGGTCGCCTTGTGAAAATCAATTTGGACACAAATACAGTGAAAGAATATACATCGCTTTATCTCTCTGCAACAAGAATAATGAATTTCCGATTCACAATGCATACTTTTCAGAAGGAGTACTGTTAACTCTCCTGGTTAAAGTTAAAGGCGTTGTGGTAATCAATGTTTGACTAAACAGGGATTGACGCAAAGCTGAAACCTACACTGGTTTGGAAGTGTAGCTAAATATAGACCTAGACACAACTGGAGATCTGCACCTTCATGTATATAACCTTAGTACTGTGTTCTAAACAGGACACCCGCATATCAATAGATACATATAGAGTTCACTGGTAATTACTCATTAAGATGCTAATGAAGGCATGACGTCACAGGTCAAAGAGGTTAAGAAAGGAGTAAGGAACCCATGTACCGATGTTCATTGGCCTTTCATTCTTCATTAAAAAGCTTTATCAAAACCACACCCCCTTTCTGATATCTAAAGCACGAAATATCTTACTTAAAAAGTCAACGTGACCTGTGATGTAAACCACCCGCTGAGCGGTACGACCACGTCAATAAATCACTAAACCTTTATATAAATACCTCAAGAATCATCCATCCACTAAGCCAATTTCCTACTTTCACTTTTTTTTATCTGGTTGAGTGGAGGATGCATAATGTAAACTACGATCCTTTCTTCTGTGGAAGTAGTGCCGTCACACGTTTATTAGTGTCATAGTGTTTTAACATGTGACAGCGGGACTGAGCGTGATCAATACAGTGACTTCATTGAGAATCTGACTTTAAAAGAAAAAATAAGGGTTCGAAATGTCAAAAGATTCTTACATCTCTAGGTTTAAACATTCAAAGCACAAACTTTCATGATCATGTTCGATGGATTGTTTGCCTTAGAAAACATTTCCACCACGTCAATTAATTACGTCTAAGTATAAGGATATTTGGTGGAACTCAATAATGCAGGCATTGAAGTTAAGGTATCAGTGCCAACGGTTATTTATGGTCTGTCTAACCTCATCTCAAACCATGTAACCTACCTGGATGTCATGATTCTTTTAGATACATAGTTAAAGATTGTTACACAAGTCTAAACAGTAGTTCCATGTTGACTAAGCTCTGCGAATACTTCCCTATCTGCATTGAATCATGAATAACCAACTAATTTATCAACTGAAATTATGAACATGAAGATTTTCTGGATAACAACTTCTTTAATGTGAAAATACACGACGTTTCCTCCATCAGGATTCCATCACTCCTTCATCACATTCCACCTGATGAAGGAGTGAGTATGTACTCCGAAACGTCGTGTATTTTCACATTAAAGAAGTTGTTATCCAGAAAATCTTCATGTTCATATGTATACCACTTCTAAATGCCCTTCAAAGACCCAACTGAAATTAGATTAAAGACGGTAAAAAAACTGGTATACAAGGATAAAACTTTCGAACAAAATAAGAATGCAAATATCTTAACAAAATGTATGGCAAAAGATGACATAACATATCTACCTTTTTTGTTTTCTTAATTAAATGGAAAAGTTTGTCTTTATCGGCGTATGAATAATAAATTGTGAAAATACAACAGATAGCTGTCTACACCAGCTGTCTATTAAGATAACATTGAGAGATAATTACCCATTAGCCGGAATATTTAGAAGTAAAGATTAACGATTTTGCAAAAATGCACCCTTATACGATGTTTATTGATTACGATTAACAGGGATGTTTTATGGCATACTTTAAACTACAGCGCGTGTACATATTGTATCAGCTTTTAGTAGTAATGCCATGTTAATGCATGATATGTACGACTTTTTAGCCCTAAAGCTTCACAAATTGTGTTCATATTCTCTCTCTCTCTCTCTCTCTCTCTCTCTCTCTCTCTCTCTCTCTCTCTCTCTCTCTCTCTCTCTCTCTCTCTCTCTCTCTCTCTCTCTCTCTCTCTCTCTCTCTCTCTCTCTCTCTCTCTCTCTCTCTCTCTCCAGAAGTTCTATCCAGTATCCAAACTTTGTCATCTGGCTTCTCACCTAGATGGCACATTATCTTCTCTCTCCAGAAGTGCTATCCCTTATTAAGTCTCTTCCATCTCAGAGGACACTTAATATCTCTTCTCTGTTCCAGAAGTACCATCCAGTACACGGTCTTGCTTCCTTTATACCCCATTATTCTCACCAGATAGCAGATATCTTCCCTTCTCTGTTCCAGAAATACCACCAGGACACAGTCTTGCTTCCTTTATACCCCATTCTTCTCACCAGATAGCAGATATTTCCCCTTCTCTGTTCCAGAAGTACCACCAGGACACAGTCTTGCTTCCTTTATACCCCATTCTTCTCACCAGATAACAGATATCTTCCTTTCTCTGTTCCAGAAATACTCTCCAGTATCCAGTCTCTGCCCTCTCTCTTCTCTCCTGGACCATGGACATCTCTCCTGGAGACTCGTCTGGACGACCTCAGCTACCTCATCACTCTCGTCAACGTGGACGGAAGGTAGAGTGCAGTGCCAGATACAGAGGGACATTTAGAAACTGACCATTGAAGCAGTTGTCCAGACAATGGACCCCCAAGAGGGTGCACATGAATCATACACATACACAACTTTTCAAAAATTATAGTCGATTCACAAAGTTATCCAAATGGTATATTATGTTATATAGCAACCTGCCCACCCCTAACACCCCACCCCCCTCAAGAAGCTGTATCCATCCTGTTTTCCGTCTAGTATGATGGTCACATGTTCAGATAACGATGTCTCCACGATAGAGTATTTAGAAGTTGAAAAGATATGATATATAATAATTATACGATATAATAAATGAAATGAAAATGAAACTTGAAATGAATAATTTAAGTGATAGTCATTGATGAACTGATAAGCTAGAATTAAAGAGGGTATCAAAGATATTTTTATTTTATGGAAGTTTACGATCCTAAAGCAAAGTGGTAATCTTGTGTTTAATTTCAGTCACGTGATCATGAGACTCTACTCCTCCGGGTTCATGACCTTCGATCTACAAGCATGTCAACAGGCAGCATCGAACAACAACAACCGTCCCCATCTAATGAGTGTAGGGAATTGATTTTCAAAACCGTAACTTGTAACATTCTATCTAAAGTTACCCACACAGTTAACAAACCTGTCCTTTAATTTAACTGTTTGAATACCAAGAAAGTAAGATAATACTCATTAAAGCAGAAAGGTCATAGATAGCACTGGTAAGTCATCATATGGGAAGACAATGACGTTAGAGAGTTATTGACGTTATCTGTACGATGCTTGTATGGGCATGTGAATGGCCAACTTCCCTACGCAAGGCATAACTCTTGTCAGTCTCCATCATTGGCTGATTTAAGCCTTGCCGCATTTCGTTAATGTTTCCGTGCTAGGAAACCAGATCCCACTATGTATTTCAGGTGCAGCGCTCCACTATCTCAGCACGGAAAGGTAAGGGAAATACTGCAAGGCAAGCGTTCTGCCTTGCATAGGGAAGTTGGTCAATGGACTAATCTGGCCCTCATAACAGAAGACTGGAAAGTCATTTTTGAAGCAATTGCAAGCCATGTTTAACGGATACCTTCTTGGGAAACATTCTGCCCCATCAGGTTTTTGTATCCCAAAGACTATACTTAAAGCCCCTGATCCCATACGCCTCTTATTGTGGTATCGTGTTTTAAATACCAAACCAATAAAATAACTTTATATCAGGTAATAGTTACCGGGCATTGAGATGACGGATGAGCGACCATAATGTAAAATCAACACATTTCAAAATAATACTAAACAAGCAGACAGAGTCGGCCATATCCCCCGCCATGAAGGAATAGTTTTGAAGTTTGAGGCCGGAATACAGTTTTCCCTCTTCTTGGTTTTAAGTCCAGACTTTTTACATTCGTAAAAAAAAAATATATATATATTCTCAAATTTCTATATAGCAAAAGGCACATCTAGACTACTTGGTTGATACCTGTACAAAGTTTCAACAAAATACATTGAATAGTTTTGAAGTTTGAGGCCGGAATATAGTTTTCCCTCTTCTTGGTTCTAAGTCCAGACTGTTTGCATTCGTAAAAAAATATATATATATATTCTCAAATTTCTATATAGCAAAAGGCACATCTAGACTACTTGGTTGATACCTGTACAAAGTTTTAACAAAATACATTGAATAGTTTTGAAGTTTGAGGCCGGAATGGAAAAGCCCGGACGCACAGACGGACAGACAGACAGACGGACAGACGGACGGAGCTCATTTCTATATCCCCCGCCAACTTCGTTGTGGCGGGGGATAATTATATATAGCAAGTAGTCACCAGCTGCCTTCATTGATACGAGATAGGAGGTGCGATCAGGAATAGACGTTGCCTTATGAGTTTATGAATACAAATACCGGATAAAGCACAATGCTTGGGGAAGTATTTGATATCATAGAATCAATGTACTCAAGGTCTCATATTGTAACACTCATTGCATTTCTTGGTCTTTGAGTGTTCCGGCATGTTAATGCTCAGTCATCTTTAGCGAAAGTTTCGATATGATAGGCTCATTGGACTGCTGTTCAGGTCTAAAATTCAATGTTACAATGATTCAATTCATTGATTTTTTTCCTTAAACTGCCTAAAATGGAATGTAAATTTACAATTTTCAGATGATACGTGACAGAGTTGAAAGGATGAAGAAACATCTTGGTAAACTCTGCACCAACATCAAGTGGTGAGTGTTTATATAAAACAAAGCTGTATATGCGACGTCAACATGACTTCATATTAATTGCATTGAAACTTGGGCATATGTTCTTCAATAAACAGTGGTTTTCAAAAAATCATTAGCTTTCCTCTTGGCGCTTTGCAAATTGGACAACTTGTGAACAGGGAAGTGCATTTCTAAGGCGTTCGTCTATGAACTGAAAAATGCATCATTTAGAAGATCAATAGATCAGGACTCCGGTCTCGTAAGAAACCTAACCAACTATAACCATAATGCTTTCATATGTTAGTAAGATCTCCCCAGAGACTTAGGTTAGCTCTTACTGCAGTGTGAAAATATACCCAGAAGGTCATATATGGTAACCTGGGATAGGATTCAAGCGCCTTGAGTATTTTGTTGTGTTGATGCATTCAATGCCAGATACGATGATCATTACTTATACCTTCAATGTAACGTTTTCAGCATATACTGTCCAATATTCCGAAGCCTGGCCCCTCCCTGGCCCTACGTAGTGACCGGAGACGAGCGTCTTCTACAGCGAGACTTCACAGAGCTGGTGTACGAGACGGAGTCACAGTGGCAGAACATCAAGATCTACAAGTCTGAGCAGTGTGGCAATGTTCTGTACCTCGATGATGACGTCAGTGAGTCCATTTAGCTTTCTTCTTAATTTCTTTTAACAAATAGAATATCTTTGCATGAAAATGTACAAGTTCCATCTGTTCTATCCTCTACCACGCTTCTTTCGTCGACCTGTTGTACTAGGTTGTGACTGAATCTTTCCCATTAGCTTCAACGGACAAATAGACACAGAACTTGGACATGTGTGTAGTCAATTTAACTAGGATTTATTTATTTAAAATGTGACCCAAGCTGTTTCCGTGGAAAATCCATGCGAATCTACCTTTCATTATATTTTGATTTTTTAAAGCTCAGCTTTCACAGGTTAACAGATAGATAAGTGTACGTTACTCTTGGTAGTGTGACTTAACATGTTAGTTAAGTCCTTAATGGCAACGCAGATCTATCAGCTTGTTTCATATTCAAACATGTACATGTACATCCAAGAAACAAAGAGATTTAATTTTTATTTTATTTTTTCTCTCTATCTTCTGTATCTTGTGTATCATATCGTTTCATTCTGATTGTATACATAATGAAAATGGGAATTGTAAATACTATGGAGAATGTTTTTTTATGCTGTGCGTTGTGCTCAATCCGTTTTACTTACGTGAATACACGAACAGGACAATAACGGGGCCATGTTCAAGAGAGGTTTCAAAGTAATCGCTCAATGAACGATTCCTTTGAAACCTCTCTTGAACGTGATAGCTCAATGTAGCGCTACGTAGCAAGACGAGGAATTTGTACTGTGTCGTTATAGAGAGAATGAGCGCTACTTGAGCGCTACATTGAGCGATCAATGAGCTATTATAAGCGCTCGCTGCAACGGAGCCCTGGTTTTATTGTAACTGTATTCAGTGTTGGGAGAGAGCGACCTGCTGTACTCGGAGAGCCTGCTGGGTGTGGAGCGGAACGACTTCACCGACCAGAGGGTGTTGATACTGGGAGGGGGAGATGGGGGCTTGCTGAATGAACTCCTCACCAGGGCTAAACCAGCGTCTGTCACCATGGTCGAAATATCCTTTAATCTATCCAATGTTTCGCGTCGACTTCCCTTCATCGTTGTATTGTAAACTGTGACATTATTACCTCTCTAATGGTACATATATATGTATTCTGATCATTGTGTCATAATGATGTGTTATTCGACTGAGACCTTACGCTGAAGTGAATTCGCTATTTAAGGAATACATAATGATTTACTGTTATGAAAACTGGATAAATACACTTTAATTGTGTTTTGAATACAGGGTAAGTACAAATACACAAATACATTATGTACTGAATACTTATAAATACACAATGTACTATTTTGATGAGTTCAACATACACTATTTTGCATACATTTTTGATATACTATTTTGAACATTTAGAATCAGTGTTTATAAAACAATCGTCACATTCAGTAATGTGACAAGGGTAGACTAACTTCCAACAGAAGCACGTGCAGCACGTGCAGCACGTGCAGCACGTGCAGCACGTGGGTTGCTTTGGCGTCTTGCGCTAGATACGAGCCTTCACGCTTCGTAAAGGCTAGTTGTTGTGAAGTACATTTTATGCAATAAAGGGAAATCTGTTTATATGACGTCAGATACCCTTGGCGCGCGCTACTCGAAGGGGAACCTATCTTTGAAACCAAATGTCATTACATTGTCGTGATATGAAAATTATTTATCACATGTCATGTTGTAGATAAAAGATTTCTCTAGCGATTGACGTTATACGTATATTTTCCACAAATAATGTTGTATTTGAAACACTAACATCCTTCATGGCTCTTTAAGATGGTAGTATTCGCTTTATCAATTTTGAAATGAGAACATTAACTTGAGTAAACAGTGAGAATTGTATTCGGTAAAGGGGCCACAGGCCTATTATACAACATAAAATATTATGTATAAACACCCTTGAGTATACAGTTAAAATGTGAAATCTATGGCAGATAAAAGATATTATTAAAGTTATGTTAACTGTTGTCGAAACATATCCTTAACCTAGTACATCGATGAGGAGGTCATAAAAGCATCTCGAGCACACCTGAGGAAAGTCTGTGGGTGTGTACTGGACAAGTATGAAGGCAGTAATTATAAGGTACGTAAGACGTGATCTGCAGCAACAGCAGTGCTTTATTTGGTAAGGTAGGTTGGTTTTTGGGAGATTGCATTTTTTCGGTATCAGGGCCTATCGATCTTTCCTTGGTATGGCGCTGACCGCCCAACATCGACTCACCAGATTACAACGAGCCCGACATCGACTCACCAGATTACAACGGGCCCAACATCGACTCACCAGATTACAACGGGCCCGACATCGACTCACCAGATTACAACGGGCCCAACATCGACTCACCAGATTACAACGGGCCCGACATCGACTCACCAGATTACAACGGGCCCGACATCGACTCACCAGAATACAACGGGCCCAACATCGACTCACCAGATTACAACGGGCCCAACATCGACTCACCAGATTACAACGGGCCCAACATCGACTCACCAGATTACAACGGGCCCGACATCGACTCACCAGATTACAACGGGCCCGACATCGACTCACCAGATTACAACGGGCCCGACGTGTACGACGTGTCCGACGTGTACGACGATGCCAGTGGCGAGAATGACAGCAGTACTGTAGTTTGAGGGATTTTTACCAACATACGCCCATGTATTGTGTGTGGGACGGGATTTTGACCAACATACGCCTATGTATTGTGTGTGGGACGGGATTTTGACCCACATACTCCCATGTATTGTGTGTGGGACGGGATTTTGACCAACATACGCCTATGTATTGTGTGTGGGACGGGATTTTGACCAACATTGGCCTATTTATTGTGTTTGGGACGGGATTTTGACCCACATACGCCCATGTATTGTGTGTTGGACGGGCCTTCGACCAAAATAGTCTCGCACGTATTTGTAATAGATCATTCATCATAAATATAACATCACAGAAAATCACTATCTATTCAACCCGGCGATTATTCAAGGCAGGTGATTATTGAAGGATTTACGGTATCTATTATTTCGTGAACACTGAGCTGATCACCGTCACACATTCATTCATTCACCTATTTCCTTTTTGTTTTATTTTTAGCAAGTCAAAATTTCGATAATGCTCGTTTTTCGGTAACCATGTTGTTTACCGGAGATACGTATGGCATACAAAGTGACGGAATATTTCAACCCCTCTAAGAACTATTCTGGTTATGGGGTCCATCAACTATAAGTTGTTGAGATAATATTTGTTCAGGAGATTTAAGTATTGACTCTGATTTTACTGAGATTTAAATTGAACGAGGTTGTGTCTTCAACAAGGTAGAATTCTTCTCCCCTTCTTTTTCTGTTTATTCACAGATTATCATCGGGGACTGTGTGAAGTATCTGCAAGAGGCTATAGCTGATGAGGAGGAGTTTGATTATATTGTAAACGACCTCACAGAATACGCAGTAGACTGTAACAAGTATAGTAAGTTGTTACTCCATAATGAAATTTTCACAGTGATAGCCATCTTGGACATAACATAATGAAATCATTTTTGTAAAACAAATCCTTTGTACCAGCGTTCAATGTTTTAAAGAAAGAAGTTTGACACATTTAATTATTTCTTTTGTGTTCAGCACTTCTTTAAAGAAATGACAAAATAAGGATTGGTATCTGAACATATTGTTTAAGTGACATTGAGTACACCCAATACCAAAAGAAACTTTGCATCTCAGTTGATTTTATCATATGTATGTTTTTCAATTACAAATATTTCAAGTTTTGGACATCGTACACTAAAACTGAAAAGTAATGGCGTATTGTCATCAGTCAAATATTTTGTATAGAAGTTTTTAATTTTTTGTACAAAAAAGGAAATTTAAATTTTAAAAAAAAATTAAACTTTTAATTTTGACAAGACACACATGTTAAGCGACTAACGCACTACTGAAACAGTTTCTGATGTTAAAAGTCCGTTGATATTACCCATTAGCAAAGACCACCGAGTACGAGACCACCACCGAATCACAGACGAATTGATCAAACACATTTTGATACCCTTCGTATGTTGATGAGTCGAAACTTTTTATTTAAGTAAACTTTTGAAATGAATATTTTCATACATAGAATGTAAAATTGAATAATTATTACAATACTTAAAAACCCAAATCCAATCGTTGCCTATTATGTGATTTATTAAGACAAGAAGATGGGTGCAAAGTTTCTTTTGCTATTGGGTTTATGTTATGTTCCTAATACACAGGTAGTGAGTGGAATACATACGAATGATATCAATCGCTGGAGACAAGTTTCATCTACGACAAAACATGAGCAATAATTTTCATATCACACGAAAAAAAGGAGATAATTTGGTTTCAACGACACCTAATGAGAGCTTTTGATGATTTCCTTTATTTTTATCACCACACTCAATGTCACTTTAACTGCCTTATGACTTATAGGAATGTTACTGTTGATAAACGCCCTCGATATGTAATTCCATCCCAAATAATCTGCAAAAAAATTAATTGAATGTCCATAGCTAATGAAGTGTTATTTCAGATTTCGAATACGACATGGATTTTGCGTGTGAAATTATGGACTTAGTTGTCCAGGTTCTAGGGCCAGGAAGCAAGTATCTTGCACGGGTTAGTGGATATTTATCTTTCCTATTAGAGTGAACTTACAACCTCCAAATAGAGAATAATGAAATCCAATATGGCGAGATGTCTTGGCGAGGTGGTTGAGATTTCAGTAACGTGGGGAATATTAAAGTCATCCTTATGCATATACAACGTCATAAAATCCCTATCATTGTACATTGTAACGGATGACCTGTTTAGTGATAAACCATGCAAATCGTTGCTGAATTATCTGATTGCCGATTCATGGAGGGTTATACAGTAGGTAATGTATCAACATGTATGACGTGTGCATATGCTAATGTAACGCTACTTCCAATCAAACACGCGAACATCTGCTCCTCCTTGCTTATGTATGACTATATTTACATTATTTTTAATACCCTATATGAAGTTATTGTCAGTATAAATGTTTATACTGAGCGTTGTAAAAACAATTTATTATTTTTTTTATTATCGTTTGATACCACACCGGGAAGTTTATTTTATGGGTATCCAATAGCGACACGTCCATTATTCTCTATTTGATTGCGTTTCCTTCCACTTGAAAACTATACTACGGAAGCGTATTAGTGTCAAGATGAACAAAAAAATAGTGATACTATCTCCTACGTCGGAGATAGGCTTAGTATGTCCTACGTAGGAGATACTAAGTCCTACGTAAGAGATACTATGTCCTACGTATGAGATACTAAGTCCTACGTATGAGATACTAAGTCCTACGTAGGAGATATTAAGCCCTACGTAGGAGATACTATGTCCTCCGTAGGAGATACTACGTCCTACGTGAAATACTCTTGAAAGCGGCGTTAAACCATAACTCACCTCACCTGACCTCACTAAGTCCTACGTAGGAGATACTATGTCCTCCGTAGGAGACACTAAGTTCGACGTGATATACTCTGGAAGCGGCGTTAAACCCCAACTCACCTCACCTCACCTCACCTCACTAAGTCCTACGAAGGAGATAGTTTGACATTTTTTTCCCCTTGACCCTAATACGCTTCCGTACTATACATATGTTTAAACTCATCAATAATGTGTTTGTTTTCTTCCTCCAGGGAAACACTCTGTCGACGCCGTCCTATCACACCGTGATCGAGAAGCACATGTCCAGACTGAAACTAGACTACAAGGTTATATCAAGATATATTCCATCCTTCCAGGAAATGTATCCTTCCTCACAGGTGTTACGTATTTCCAATAACAATATATTTATTATACAAATCATTATTTCATAGATCCTAATTTCTAAATTATGTAAATTATTGTCTAAAACTGTGACCCATGTGGCATAATTAAAGCATTTTCTGTTGATGTTTCTTTAACACACCCAGGTATTGCTTTGTTGAGGCGTGGAAAAGGGGCGACAACTCCTCATAGCTTGACTAGATAAACATGTTGGTCAAATCTTCTTGCATTCCACTTAAGCTAAGTCCAAACCAAAGACAGTCCGATTATATTTCTCTGTCGTTCCTTTCAGTTTCGGATCCTATGGCGAAGTAGCAAAGACGGGTTAAATAGTAGCAAAGACGAGTTAAGAAGTAGCAAAACCGGATTAGGAAATAGCAAAGACGGGTAAGGAAGTAGTAAAGACGGGTTTAGAAGTAGCAAAACCGGGTTAGGAAGTAGTAAAGACGGGTTAGGGAGTAGTAAAGACGGGTTAAGAAGTAGCAGAACCGGGTTAGGAAGTTACAAAGACGGGTTAGGGAGTAGTAAAGACGGGTTAAGAAGTAGCAGAACCGGGTTAGGAAGTTACAAAGACGGGTTAGGAAGTAGTAAAGACGGGTTAAGAAGTAGCAGAACCGGGTTAGGAAGTTACAAAGACGAGTTATGAAGTAGTAAAGACGGGTTAAGAAGTAGTAAATCCGGGTTAGGAAGTAGCAAAGACGGGTTAGGAAGTAGAAAAGACGGGTTAAGAAGTAGCAGAACCGGGTTAGGAAGTAGCAAAACCGAATTAGGAAGTAGCAAAGACGGGTTAGGAAGTAGTAAAGACGGGTTAAGAAGTAGCAGAACCGGGTTAGGAAGTTACAAAGACGGGTTTGATAGTAGTAAAGACGGGTTAAGAAGTAGCAGAACCGGGTTAGGAAGTTACAAAGACGAGTTATGAAGTAGTAAAGACGGGTTAAGAAGTAGTAAATCCGGGTTAGGAAGTAGCAAAGACGGGTTAGGAAGTAGAAAAGACGGGTTAAGAAGTAGCAGAACCGGGTTAGGAAGTTACAAAGACGGGTTAGGAAGTAGTAAAGACGGGTTAAGAAGTAGCAGAACCGGGTTAGGAAGTAGCAAAACCGAATTAGGCAGTAGCAAAGACGGGTTAGGAAGTAGTAAAGACGGGTTAAGAAGTAGCAGAACCGGGTTAGGAAGTTACAAAGACGAGTTAGGAAGTAGTAAAGACGGGTTAAGAAGTAGTAAATCCGGGTTAGGAAGTAGCAAAGACGGGTTAGGAAGTAGTAAAGACGGGTTAAGAAGTAGCAGAACCGGGTTAGGAAGTAGCAAAACCGAATTAGGAAGTAGCAAAGACGGGTTAGGAAGTAGTAAAGACGGGTTAAGAAGTAGCAGAACCGGGTTAGGAAGTTACAAAGACGGGTTTGATAGTAGTAAAGACGGGTTAAGAAGTAGCAGAACCGGGTTAGGAAGTTACAAAGACGGGTTAGGGAGTAGTAAAGACGGGTTAAGAAGTAGCAGAACCGGGTTAGGAAGTTACAAAGACGAGTTATGAAGTAGTAAAGACGGGTTAAGAAGTAGTAAATCCGGGTTAGGAAGTAGCAAAGACGGGTTAGGAAGTAGAAAAGACGGGTTAAGAAGTAGCAGAACCGGGTTAGGAAGTTACAAAGACGGGTTAGGAAGTAGTAAAGACGGGTTAAGAAGTAGCAGAACCGGGTTAGGAAGTAGCAAAACCGAATTAGGCAGTAGCAAAGACGGGTTAGGAAGTAGTAAAGACGGGTTAAGAAGTAGCAGAACCGGGTTAGGAAGTTACAAAGACGAGTTAGGAAGTAGTTAAGACGGGTTAAGAAGTAGTAAATCCGGGTTAGGAAGTTGTAAAGACGGGTTTTATTTGAGTCCATCCATGGATGTGTGTTAACTGGTGAATTTTAGCTTTTATTCTCACTTTTAAATTGTCTTTATAATCAGATATATTAAGTATTTTGTCTCTCTTTTAGTATTATACCATGGTAGATTGTGGAATATGTTTCTGGTTAGGTATGAGCCAGCCGTCGACCTGTGATAGATTCAGGATTGAGACAAAGGGTGTGTAAATACCGTCACACTACGACACCCGAACCTTTCAAGCTTTCTCAGCACATGTATAGACTATTTTATTCCTCCATAATGAACAGTACATTTCATTAAATTTCAAAATATACTAGCTGTATAGTCATTTTAGATAAACGTTGAATAGGTATCACATGTTCATGATCAACCGAGTTTGAAACAAAGACAAGTCACTGGAATATCGTTTTGAATAGTGAGAAGATCTCATTTATTGTCATCTGTGACCAGGGGAAAGTCAGTACACGACAACAAAACTGAAGTAAATTCAGTTGAATTCATGTTGTGAGGTCTCACATTGAGTTCAATTGGCCAGACATTGATAAGGCTTATCCACAGTTCATCCCGCATTTCACCTGTATATTCACACACAGTTACAGCATGATTCAAAGGGTCGGTGTATATCAACCCACATCTATGACATACTTCAGTTTCTGTTAGGTATCGGACTGTAGCACAGACTTTGATGACGAAGTTGGCCTGTCGTCTGAGTGATGCATCATTCAGTGACACTGTCCATGCGGGATGAACCTCAAGTTTGTCATGTATCCGCTGGAACCTGTGGAGGTCATTCGCCAACCGATTGTTCAATTGTGTCAAAGCCATACTTTTTGACGTCTTCACAACTTTCCTCCATTTTGAGCGTTTTAGGAAGCACCCTGATTGTAGGAATTATTCCAAGTGACTGAAGGTACTTCTAAGCACTCGCACTACAGCCACATATCCGTTGTGACGTTGTGTAAGAAGCACGTCAGACGGGAAATGAACAGCCTGTGTTGCAGACATCTGTGATCCATATTCACCCAGGAAACAAACACAACTTCCACAGGCAACACCCCAAGTAGTCCAAGCATACATCAACGCGAGTGGTGAGAGGTAGATCTTGGACTGATTTTATGACGTATCTGTAAGATCTCTCCAGCATCAAGATTAAGATTAAAATTAAGTTTATCTACAATTCTGAAGCGTACAGTGCTTCAGAGAGATGCATACTGTTGACAACAGTTACTGTCGAACTGATGATTGGGTTTGTAAACCATGCATGACACCAACTGGCTACCGTTGATCTCACACTAGATCTCATGGACATGGCAGATTACATCACATGCTCATAGCTGTGCATGTTTCCTGACAAGACAATTCCATCATGACCGAGTGTTTCCTTCAATGGAAGGGCTTGATCATGCAGCTTGACTTCGAACTTGCGCTGTTGAGATGTCGGCCGGTAGAATGTGACTATTTGGAGGATATACTACCATATATGCAATGCTCTTGTTTGGATTGTTTACATTATCAGTTACATTTACTTTCTTTCGTAATTGGTAACAATCCATTTGTTATGTAATCCCGTTGGAGATGGTACCTATATAAATACATTTATTTATTATATTCAAGACACGAATAAAATAAATTTTAATACCAATGTGTTTACGCATTGTTTATAATGAGTTGATGGGCCCCTTATAATGTGGCGTCATTGCATAGCTTAGTTATATAGACCACATGATGTGAAACCTTACGGGATTGAAAAGATTGCCAGATTTTATTAATTCATATTATCGAACGCTTGAACCTTGAAGAAGTTGCTTGTATACATATGTATATGTACTAAAGGGCAAACTAAAATATAGGTACAACCACGAAAGGTATATTTTAATCAACGAGTGATGAACACGATTGAAACATATTTACATTATGTCTCTAAAAGCCAACTAAACTTCATTT
The DNA here is from genome assembly GCA_936450465.1 of Gibbula magus. Taxonomy (NCBI): domain Eukaryota; kingdom Metazoa; phylum Mollusca; class Gastropoda; order Trochida; family Trochidae; genus Gibbula; species Gibbula magus. The sequence goes on from OW388305.1 coordinate 3,258,355, forward strand.
GTAATTTCAGAAACATTATATGTTGACATTACTGAAAATCATTTCTTTTAATAATTCTCGTTTTAAAAATCTCCTTAACCAGGCAGGAAAGTGAAATTATAACATTTTACATCGTCATCGATTTAAAGTCCATGGAAGCACATTGTTCAAACATAATCTCTATCTTTCATAAAATATTACCTTTGATACCAAACATTATGTCCAAAAAAACCATTTGAACTAGCAATTTCAGCACCCCATTGTGTTATAAATAATAGATAACATAAAGTATCATTCACTCATGAATGAAATTGTGTATTTACATTCAAAATCGACTTTATCCAGAATCAACATTTGACTGTTTTGAATATACTTTATTACATAAGGTAAAGTTTATTTTGCCCTTAGTATAGATTCATACTTAATATTTCATCCCGTGTCGACAATAGTGTTTGGTGTCTGTAAAGAGTAAAGCGCTTTTATAGACAATACATATGCTAGTAAATGTCGAAGAATATTATTATTTAAATATCTTTTCCTTTGGGTAATGTGAATATCTAGACTTCATTTAGTCTTCACTTCACTTCACTGTCACTGTTCTGAATTTAATTTTTACATGTATATTGAATTTGTTAGTTAAATTAACGAAATGCAGTGACCGACTGAGAGGAAATATAAGTTTGGAAAACAGATGCAGAATGTTTCCCGACCTTTACTTCTTATACATTATGTATACTAGAGTTGTGAGTGTAATAGACAAACTCCCATTAGAGTTGTGAGTGTAATAGACGAATTCCCATTAGAGTTGTGAGTGTAATAGACAATCTCCCATTATAGTTGTGAGTGTAATAGACGAATTCCCATTAGAGTTGTGAGTGTAATAGACGAATTCCCATTAGAGTTGTGAGTGTAATAGACGAATTCCCATTAGAGTTGCGAGTGTAATAGACAAACTCCCATTAGAGTTGTGAGTGTAATAGACGAATTCCCATTAGAGTTGTGAGTGTAATAGACGAATTCCCATTAGAGTTGTGAGTGTAATAGACATATTCCCACTAGAGTTGTGAGTGTAATAGACGAATTCCCATTAGAGTTGTGAGTGTAATAGACGAATTCCCAGTAGAGTTGTGATTGTTATAGACGAATTCCCATTATAGTTGTGAGTGTAATAGACGAATTCCCATTAGAGTTGTGAGTGTAATAGACAAACTCCCATTAGAGTTGTGAGTGTAATAGACGAATTCCCACTAGAGTTGTGAGTGTAATAGACGAATTCCCATTAGAGTTGTGAGTGTAATAGACGAATTCCCATTATAGTTGTGAGTGTAATAGACGAATTCCCATTAGAGTTGTGAGTGTAGTAGACGAATTCCCATTAGAGTTGTGAGTGTAATAGACGAATTCCCATTAGAGTTGTGAGTGTAATAGACGAATTCCCATTAGAGTTGTGAGTGTAATAGACATATTCCCACTAGAGTTGTGAGTGTAATAGACGAATTCCCATTAGAGTTGTGAGTGTAATAGACGACTTCCCAGTAGAGTTGTGATTGTTATAGACGAATTCCCATTATAGTTGTGAGTGTAATAGACGAATTTCCATTAGAGTTGTGAGTGTAATAGACGAATTCCCAGTAGAGTTGTGAGTGTAATAGACGAATTCCCATTAGAGTTGTGAGTGTAATAGACGAATTCCCATTAGAGTTGTGAGTGTAATAGACGAATTCCCATTAGAGTTGTGAGTGTTATAGACGAATTCCCATTAGAGTTGTGAGTGTAATAGACATATTCCCATTAGAGTTGTGAGTGTAATAGACGAATTCCCATTAGAGTTGTGAGTGTAATAGACGAATTCCCAGTAGAGTTGTGAGTGTAATAGACGAATTCCCAGTAGAGTTGTGAGTGTAATAGACGAATTCCCAGTAGAGTTGTGAGTGTAATAGACATATTCCCACTAGAGTTGTGAGTGTAATAGACGAATTCCCATATCGGTTTAGCTGCATACTGCAGTCACAACATGCACGTTGTACACGAAAATGGCATAATGTTTGCCACATATCAAGCAGGGACATGAATACTTGCATTGTTTGAAATCTATCAGTACACCCTTCTACTTCACACTATCTTTAATTGAAAAACGTTGAAAATATATTCTGAAAATATGATATATTACTGAAACAAAATATTTGTTGATCTGGAATTGGAATTTCCAGCATTCAATTTAAACTGTTTATTTGTTAATAGTTTTTCTAACAAACTATTTTATAAAAAAATATTTAATACTAATTAAGATTTGATAAATTATTATTAATTATCGCTGAAGGCACTCACGAGGTCTGGCCGGAGAATCAAAACAAAGATGTTGTGTACTAGATTTTCCCAATCAGAAAAAAGCTAAAAGCTACATCCTGTATATACAATACGAAGTTAGTTGTATGGATGTCAATTGGCATTGCAATCTACGCAGTAATTTGTTCATTAAACTGCCAGGCAAAGGAAAGTATAGGCTACACTTCTGTTGATTTTATCATATGTATAATTTTCAACTGTAAATATCTTACAATCTAAAACTGAAAAGAACAGGTGTTCAGTCAGCAGTCAAAGAATACTTCTATATGTTTTTAAAAAAAATTGTTTTATAAAACAGATATGAAATTTCTGATTCTGCACGCATTTACAACTTTTTAAACATTGTAGGGGTCATGTTAGTGTAAATTTAATTTCTTACCCCTGTCTTCATTAAACAAAGATATTTCAACTTGAATTAAACCACATTCACCAATTAATTCATTCAAACTACTGCAGATAAGTATTATTGTATCGTGCCATAATCAAATGCATATGTTGAAGACGCCAGGGAGCGCCAAGGAAATCATTCAGTGACAATTTGTCAGGTTCCCCCTCCTCTTTAAATCACTTAAGCTAAATGTCCGTAGCGCTTTATTATTAGTGGTATGTTTTAAGACACATTTGAACTGTTTGAGAGGTATTTTAGAAGATGGTAGTAGAGAGAAGACATATAGAATACTAAACGAATGGTAATGCGGTAACATGTTTATGCAACGAGGGAATATAATTTTTCATCAGACGAACAAATATGAGTTTAATATTAATTTAGTGCTCAACCCTACGTATCAATATTTTACTAAATAAATAGTCAAAAGAACAACCGCGTATAAATAGATGGATGGGTGGGGTTTTCTCTGACGTATATACCACCATGCGTTTTAAATACAAATCTGAAAACAATCGTGTTAGTGTTTCAAGCCTTCGTGATCCAAGTTTGAGGCGTACATAAAATATCTCAATATTGGGAGCGGAGCAGAATAGATACCAACAAACAATCATCTCATGATCACCAATCCTCTAGTGGGATAGTCATGGGCTACAAATCGGAGGGTTACTGCAGTACTTACTGAATGTTGAAAATTAACCTGCAATAACGGTTGGTAAAACCTTAAAATTCGTGGTGAAACCTGCTCAAAGGTTATTACAAGAAATGCAGTTACCTCACAATGTACTGAGTTAAATCCCACTTAGACCTCGTTGCCCGTAGCAACCATTCATAAAATTGTCCTGTTCATTATCGATATCAGGACTGTCCAAACTTCGTCCAAACAGTCCTGATATCTGATACACGGACACTTTAAAAACTCTTAAACAAAAGCCCGTGGTTTATGTTTTTGAAGTTGCTTTTAATATCTCTATATTATAATTTCAGAAATGATTCATCAATTGGAGCATATATTAAATTCGAGATGCCATATGATTGGAAACTTTTTTGACGCTTAAAGGATAACTGTCATTCATGAATTGCAAAGTTTAACGTAAATACCTATTTTAATGAAATGTATTTAAATCGTATTATATAAGCATTTTACTACTTTGTGTGACTTACTGCTTATTTTATTGACGCTTCAAGAACTTTTAATCATGTTATCGGCAGCAGCATCCAATATAATATACAGCACCCATTCGATAAGCTATTCAATAAATCAAATGTATGACTGCAATTAACCATTCAATAAATAGAGATTATTACCCGAGAAAGTGAGTCATATGACTTTTACGAAAGGAGTGTGAATTTTGTTATTGTCCGAGCGAGAGTGAGGGTTATACATACATTTGCACGAGTTTCGTAAAAGTCATATGACATACTTCCTCGGGTAATAATCTCTTTATTACCCTTTCTATTCCATTTGATTCGCGTTAAAATAGTCAGCAACCGGCCCATTTCATTTGCGACGGCTAGCCTCAGTGACGTCACGAACACTTGTTTTATGACGTCACAGACGGCACAATACGGGAAGCCGTGGTGAAACAATCGTTGCTAGACAAACGTGATATGTGCACATGTGCTCAGATCAAAAATATTAACTGGGTCAGTTTCAACCTTATGGGTAATAAATGTTTGTATGCACCAATTTTATATCAACATGAAATCGACAGCGTTAATCTTAGATCTTAATTATGTTACTTCAACCAACACGTGTTGGTATATTTGATATCAGATGGCACTTGAGTACATACATACACACACACACGTACGCACGCACGCACGCATGCACGCACGCACGCACGCACGCACGCACACGCACGCACGCACACACACACACATACACACACATACACATACACACACACACACGGACATACATACACACAGACATACATACACAAACGGAACTGTGTGCAGTATACCTTGTTTTTAAGTCACAATCACGAGTTCCATTGTGACCATATATGGTAAGATAACTGACCGCACAAAGTATGAAAAAATAGATGCATATATTATTCATTGGGGTCAAATATAAATAGTTCAGGATACATAGCAACCATGATAATAAATCGTTAACTGTGATTTATATATACTTTAGTCTTAATGAATCCCTTTGTGTTCCACAATACCTTGTCATTTAGCATAAAGTATACCTGAAATTGATCTGAATAGTTTTGACAAGGAACAAATCCACAAAACATTCAATATTAAAATTTGAATTAGTAATCTTTTAATTTTGAATTTTTCCTTTCCATTTAAACTTATGCCGACAAATGATCTATAGTTAGTGCATAAGATGAAAATTTAAGAAAATCAAATTAATCAACTCCTTTGAGTCCAGTTCAGTTCAGTTCAGTTCAGTCCAGTTCAGTTCAGTTCAGTTCAGTCGAGTTCAGTTCAGTTCATTGCCCGTAAAACCATAAACGGTCGTACATGAGAATACAAACAAATATATATACATCAAAATAATCATGTCAAGATGGCGAATATTACATCTTAGTTAATTGAAATATTACATTGATAAACTTAAACAAGATGTTTTAGGTTACAGATATTTGTAGATAAAAATAGTCTTTTTACTTTCAATAAGTTCAGTGGGTTTATATACAGAGGTAAGTATGATTGTCTATAAAGTAAAAGTGCTTCGTATTTAAACATTTAAACCGATGGTGAAGTTCATCTCTGACAAGAGAGCAGTTACATAGAATACATACACGATTTTCTCTAGGAACATTTTCCCAGCGGCCAACTTCTACAGGTAGGTGGTGATTGCTAGTTCTAAATCGTAAAATAGGGATATAAATGTTTTTTGGAAGAAAAAAATACCTCTAAAAATTCAAATCATTTTTTAAGATACGATAAAATGAGGATACATGGTGCTGTGAGGATTTGAGGAAGTGAAAGATACCACAGCCAACTTAAGCTGTCAAAAGTATATGAAATGCAAGATATGGATAGAGAAAAGTACACATGCAAATATTAACTAACCGAAAAGGAACATTTGCCTTGGATATCCTAAATATAGGAACAAAGTATTGAACTCAGTAATCTCTGTTCACTGTTAACTTTATGTACACACTTTTCGAAACTAAGCTAAACGTACTGAAACCAAACATAACTTGCATTAGATTGATATAAAGAAAGCTTACACTGTTGACAAATGTAACGCTTATTCAGCTTATAACTACAGCCAATCTATAACATTCTGGTCAACCTATCATGTAATTTGTAAAAAAAACCTAACACGTTCATGTTTGATGTACGTGATTTTGTGTAAATTGGGAAGTTTTTTAATGAACGGTTTTGTAACATAATACATAGAGGTGACCAAAAACGTTCAGGACAACCGTGTCCATAGCTAAATAGCATTAATTAATAAACGACTTGGCTATCTAGTTGCTCATATAAGATGCATCCCGAAAGTTTTTTGCGTATCTTAAAGATATGATGAAATGCATTTTTCTCAATAATGACAGATGATTACCTCTACGTATATTGTACATCGGAATCAATTGAGCATAAACTCGAGACAACATACACTTGCAATTGATAATTAAAACGATCTTAATTCACCCATTTTAACACTAGCGCAATCAGTTGGACGATTCATTTTGTAAATGCTCACTGAGGCATGACTGTGATAAGCGACAGACGCGGCCTGCTATAAAGGTACACCGCCAAGTCTCGTTAATTAATTAATGATGATTATCACTGCCTCTAAATGAATTTATGAGGTGTATAACATCGCCAAAAAGACATGTTTATGTAATAATTGTGTAATTGTCATCTGCAGAATTACCTAGTTGGATATCTAAACATTCGATATATGGGAAATTTAATTTCTTTGTAAAAGTAACAATTAAAATGTTGCGAAATTACGCTGAATTATGTCTATCGTCGAAAATCAGATTCCTCCTGATACGTCACAGAAGTCATCCCTTCACGGGCCACACCCCCGCAGACTTTCATTCTGATCGCCGGGGCTAAATAAGGCGTTTTTTTAAAAAGCCGTATTTAAGTAATTTATGGACCGATTTCAGAAATTTAAAATCGAGCAATTGTCAAATTGACATCCCATTTTAATTAATCCGATTTTGATCATATGTCATTTCATCTATCCTTTAATACAAATTGTGACTGATATGTTTGAATTATGATAGTATGTCCACAACGGAACAGTTAATATTGTGTTTTCACTTCAGAAGTGGTGATTAAATGTCCCGTGACATATTCTAATTTCACATCTCAAAACACATCGTAACAGTTGAAGTGATAAGGAGTCAAATCCAATTTATACTTTCACTGTAAAATCTCCAATAATTGATTAACAGTCAATCAGTAGTCGTGCATTTTTATGCAACCCATTCAATGTTTTTTTTTTATGACTACGTTATCACTAAATCCACCAGTACAATTTTATTCCAAATTATAGAAATCGGAATTTTAAAATCTCACCCTTTCTTCAGCTCTCACTTGCCAAAGTTCGACAATATGCACAGCCAACTCGGCGATAACACATGTTTGACAATATGCACAGCCAACTCGGCGATAACACATGTTTGACAATATGCACAGCCAACTTGGCGATAACACATGTTTGACAATGACCCTTGTGCACATGGACGAAGGATGATTCTTTGTCAGTACAGATTAAATAATACAATATACGTCCACAGGAAATCAGAATTACATGATTTTTGCACATAGACAAAGACGAAGGTGAACAAACTTTCGGAATGTATCTGTAAAAGGAAAGTCATTTTCGTAAGTGATATTTGCTGAAGACGCCAGGGAACGCCTGGAGAGTATTTCAGTGACTATTCGCCAGGGACGATGCTTGCTTTTACAGTTCTTCTCTGTCAGCTAGTTCTGATGGCGGCTCAGTCGATGATAGTCACCACCACGTGGAAGTTAGTTCCTGGTTCATCAACAGTACGAGGGTCGTCTAAAGCATCAGCAGAACATGAGGACACACCCAGACGATCAAGGCTAATACATCCACCGTCAGAGTCTTCCGGAGGACCACCATGGCTCATTCGGTGTATTATAAAACAGGCAAGAGTATGTGATGACATAGGAATAGGTTTGGACATTACCTCGTGTGTCTGTCTGCAGAGCTGCAGTGCTACCATTAGCAGGACACCATTGAGTGATAAACTTACAAACTGGATGCGGATCTACACACTATATAATGCTAGGTGCACATCAATGACTCCAGGACGTCCACGTCGCCTAAATTGCACAAGTACTTGTAAGAGTACAACTAAAGAATCGTTATATTTCGTAACCAACAGCCCCCGTGCATATGTGTTGTCAGATGGGGGGAATGAGATGACAGCTCCGCCGAAAACCCCATGCTATGACAACCTTTGTGTTATTTTTACTCAACTTAACTTGTCCTTTTTCACAACTATTGAAGTAATCGAAGTATTCGATATAAAGGACGAAGAAGAAAAAAGGAAAGTAATATATAAAGGATCACATCGGATACAGTCTCTTGAAAAGGATCACATTGAACAATCGATACTATTTACTGTATCTGTAGGGAACAAGTTTCACGTGATGTCTGTTCGCCCTGACGGCAGTAGTGTAAACATGTTGCTTAAAATTGGACATGATTTCTCGTTTATTGGAGCTGATACATCGACATCATATTTGTATTTTAAAAATATTCGTGATGTTAATTTGTACTATCATAATCGTGAAGTTGGTAGTAAAGTAGTAAGAATAGAAAGCAATTCGGGTTTAGAAACAGTGAAAATCGGCAGTAACAGCATATTAATAGCAGCATCGCCTAAAGTTACTTTAATATTGTTTGTAACGAGATCCGTTACATTTTACTTGCAGCATGACTATATTGAAGTTTGTCAACTTAACGAACATTGGTATTTTCTTAGCCTCAAATCCGTTACTGTTTATAACAAAATTGGAGACTATGTAAAACGAATCAAAATTGACAGTGGGAATCTTAGGGGCTTCAGGTGTGTAGTAGGCTGATATTTCACTTTCTACCTCAGTAACGTCCAGGGTATTTACGTGTAGTAGGCTTATATGACACTTTCTACCTCAGTAACGTCCAGGGTATTTACGTGTAGTAGGCTGATATGTCACTTCCTACCTCGGTAATGTCATTGTATTTACGTGTGTAGTAGGCTTATATGACACTTTCTAACTCAGTAACGTCCAGAGTATTTACGTGTTGTAGGCTGATATGTCACTTTCTACCTCAGTAATGTCCAGAGTATATACGTGTAGTAGGCTTATATGACACTTTCTACCACAGTAACGTCCAGGGTATTTACGTTTGTAGTTGGCTGATATGTCACTTCCTACCTCAGTAATGTCAGTGTATTTACGTGTGTAGTAGGCTTATATGACACTTCCTACCTCAGTAATGTCCAGGGTATTTACGTGTGTAGTAGGCTTATATGTCACCTCCTACCTCAATAATGTCCAGGGTGTTTACGTGTAGTAGGCTTATATGACACTTTCTACCTCAGTAACGTCCAGGGTATTTACGTTTGTAGTTGGCTGATATGTCACTTCCTACCTCAGTAATGTAAGTGTATTTACGTGTGTAGTAGGCTTATATGACACTTCCTACCTCAGTAATGTCCAGGGTATTTACGTGTGTATTAGGCTGATATGTCACATCCTACCTCAGTCATGTCTAGGGTATTTACGTGTAGTAGATTGATATATCACTTCCTACCTCAGTAATGAATGTCATGGGTATTTACGTGTGTAGTAGGCTTATATGTCACCTCCTACTTCAGTAATGTCCAGGGTATTTACGTGTAGTAGATTGATATATCACTTCCTACCTCAGTAATGTCCAGGGTATTTACGTGTGTAGTAGAATGATATATCACCTCCTACCTCAGTAATGTCCAGGGTATTTACGTGTGTAGTAGGCTGATTCGTCACTTTCTACCTCAGTAATGTCCAGGTTATATACGTGTAGTAGATTGATACGTCACTTCCTACCTTTGTATTGTCCAGGGTATTTACGTGTAGTAGGCTTATATGACACTTTCTACCTCAGTAATGTCCAGGGTATTTACGTGTAGTAGATTGATACGTCACTTCCTAACTCTGTAATGTCTAATGTTTATACGTGTATTAGATTAATATGTCACTTCTTACCTCAGTAATGCCCAGGGTATATACGTGTATTAGGCCGATACGTCACTTCCTACCTCACTAATGTCCAGGTTATATCCGAGTACCCTAGATACACCCATGGCGCAGGCCTACAATTGTATCATGTAATGTATACTCATAATATATAATTGTGCCATGTCACTAGAGGCCTCCGCCGCCCGTTTCATTCGCGAACGAAAAGGAGTGATTCGTTCTTCCCACAGAGGTTACTCTCTTCAGATTTCTGATCTTTGGCAAATGTCACTTTTACAAAGGCGTCGCTGATTGCACAACTAGATTCATTTGCAACCAATCAGGACACTCCATTTCTGCCCTCGGGTTATATGATGGACGAGTGTTCTGTTTTCTGATTGGCCGAGACGGATGGTCATCGACAATGATCAAAAGTTATGTTGACCGCGGGAAGCGTCATGCGAGGTCGACATAACAATCCAATGACCTGGAGCTTAAAATAGATCACCGCTGTGAGGAGCGCTGTTCAATTAATGGTTTCTGTTAATTTTAGATATTTAAGAATTAAGTTTATGTTTTCAAAGTGTAAGCTGTCATTAACTTCAAGTAAAAGTAGAAAAAAGGGACTTTTTGTGAAAAAAAAATGAATTTTTGAAAAAGAATTACACCTTCATGAATCATATAAAAAAAACAGTTATTGACTTCAGTAATCGGTAAATCAAATGGTTTATCGACCTCTGAAAGTTATGTTCACCTCGGCTATCGCCTCGGTGAACATAACTGTTCCGAGGTCGATAAACCATTTGATTCACCTCAACTGAAGTCAACAATTGTATAATATTAAATATTCTCATTTAGCCCTTGAACTTTTCACACAGTCGTTTGTTATTTTATCTTGCTTCACACACGTCTCTTACTTCTTATTTTATGACGTCATTTTACCATCCTTACGCCCTCTTTATTACCGCTAACTTAGATTCATTCATGCAATGTGCGTGTGTGTGTTTTATGGTATACCAGCATGACACGTTACATCCTTACACTCAGTGGAAAAGAACGTTTCGGATGTAGCAGATGCACGGTATAACTCGCACCAGTCTCCGTCATGGACTACCTAACTGCAGTTTTTCACAATTTGCGGATTAATTACCGTGCCTCTGTCACGTTTAATAACATGTTTATGCCATTCTCATATTCGTTTAATAAACATGGTTTAAACACGTTGTCGTTTAGTATTCTATATCCAAAAAACTATCATTAGGGTTCTTGAGAAGAAACGGGGTGATACCATTGTCATGTCGTTAACCTTGACATAATTACATATACACCACGTGGTGCGGTTATCAGGTCAATATCAGAGGTAGTTATTTTTAGATTTTAAGCTACCAAGAGGTTGGTTATCAGATTACCAACCTCCTGATAACCGACCTCTCGGTTCGATGTCGCACCTCGAAAAAAACTTACCCTCGGCTTACGGGTCTAAATGACCCTTTTTCTCTATTTGTGATTTTCAACATTCTTTAAATACGTTTTTCAGTCAGTTTGTTTTTGTCATGCCAATATTTTCATTTAATTTACACAAAATATGACCAATACACTGATTTAAAGAATATCAACGATCGCAAATTGGTGTACATGAAAGAAGACATGAGACAGAATACATATAATTTATTTACCGTCATTTTCATTTCTTATTAAATGTTTACACACACATTCTTGTTATCATTGTTATAAATACAACGAATCACTTCGTTTGTTCACACCCCCGTAATTCATTACCACAGTTTCCATGATAATCCTCTCTGCAACTGTTGGAAATGGCACAAAACAATGGTGAGAAGTCCGATAAAGGGAACAGAAGTGATTTCTAATCGAAAACCAAACAATGCACAGCGATTGACGCGTGTCAAACGTAATTTTGGAAAATACAATAGACATCCGGACCTATTATGGATGATAATGTTGAATAGGTAATATGCTTACTGTACATGAAAATGGGACGTGTATAGTTTCGGTTTCGACACATGTATAATGACGCTGCTCGATTTTAATTGGAAACTAGAAGTTATGATATATTTGACGATTGGGGGTGGATATTCAATTTGAGTGGAATAATTTTGAACTTAAATCCGCCCTTATGGTATATTGGAACGTATTAATTTAAAGCCAAATAATGAAACTGTTACAATAGATGCATCTTTAATAAAAGGATATTTACGAAATATCTTAATGATTAAATAACCAATTTGATAGCAAGAAAATCAACGATATTAATTTAACACTCAATATTGATTATCGAACAACGAGCTATTTATTGTTGAAGTCAATTAAATGACATGCAAAAGTATACCAGACGGGAATGTCAGAATGCTCCTGGTGCAAATCATTATTACGATTTGGATTATTCGTCAATCAGACAAGGTTGTATGGTACTATGAGTAATACATCGTGAACATGTTGACTTGTTCGTTTGGTCACTTGAAAACGCCCTATTACATTATCTAAAATATCAAATACGGTTAAACAGCAAATGAAATAGTGTAATATACAATGTAACTCACCTTCATTTCGCTGCGAAGAGACCTTGAAGCATGAATTATTCGTGTTATTGTTTGAAACATCAGACCACTTCACTGTTGTCACCTTCTTGCGACCACATGCTTTGGATTGTGTGCAGTCCGTGAAGTTAGAAACTCAGCTTGGCAAAATGATATTCATGATGTCCCAGTCTGATTAAAATCGACCTTGTTCCGAGGAATAAAATTTGCAAAATAATATATCTACCGAACGATATGAGTTCGTATCCCGGTAGATGCAATATTTTGCACATTTTTTCCGCGGAATACCGTCGGTTTTAATCAGACTGCATGATGTCCGTGCATCACAAGAAGAAATGAACAACGTCCGTGCAGCCAAGGTTTTCGCTTGACGCCAATATGGACTGAATGGCTAGTTAAAACAGTATGTGTTGTCATAAACAATCTTATATACGTTTTTATTTACAATTTTCATCTTTATTTCATATATATTCAAGGTAAAGGTGATGTAGTTTCTGAAGTGAAAACGAAAAGAAACAGTTGGTTACTTGCTTGGAAATTCTATTTGACACTATGAATGTACACGAATCGATTTCCACTTGAATTTCGCGAAGTGTGAAGTTGAAGCAATATTTGGAGTAGAGTACACTCAAGCGTTACACCATTAAAACTATTTCAAAACGATCATATGAATTAACTATTTCGTTTTTGCCTTAAAAAATAAACAGACTGGACACTTAATCAATCATAACCGTGTGGTGTATGTGAAATAATGACCTCGACCTCGTGAATATCTGTGGTAACCATCTCGCGTACCGCTCGATGGTTATCACAGATATTAATTCGGTCGGCCTTCATTATTTCAACCTGATTATATTTTCAGTGGTGAAATACGGCATGTATCGGTTAAAATAAAAGCCATATTTATAATATATAACATGTTATTCTACTGCGTGAAAGAACACTTTCGATTGTATGACGTCATTGTAACAATATGATGACGTCATATGAAGACCGCGATAAAGCAAGGGAAGCATGGATGCTCCTTTCATTGTAATAACGTGAATTTCGAACTATATATAAATGGTTATATATAATAAATAGAACATTTGACATTTCTTGTCGAATACAAATATATGTCATCACGTGAAGTAGAAATAGTATATTTACACTCGTGGCTACGCCTTTTCTACTTCACTCGATGAGATATACATGTACATGTTTTCGACGAGATATGTCAAATATCCTCTATATATCATATCATTGTCACTTGTGTTCTAATTAATGTTAAAGCAGAATGTTGTCATTAATGATTAATGATTAATAAATGCATTACGACTTTCCATTTAACTGATATCTAATATCGCTCTGTATAAGCGATACACTATTATCCATGCATGCACATATCACCTTTGTATGTCGTCATTGATTCCATGTTGATATAAAGAAAGGCTCATACATACATTCAACCAACAACATGATTAAAACATTTGAAGCGTCCATAAAATAGTCAGTTACTCACACAAAGTAGCTAAATGATTTTACAAGTTTATCATTACAAAAGTATTTGCTTAGATTAAAGGGGAAGTAGCACGTTTTTGCAAATTTTATTTTGTCAAATTTCCAAATTTATAATGATAGTTTATGTCATTTATATTTACTTTAGAGTGTAAAACATCTTATTACAAAAAACAATTACCCGTAGTGGTAACGACGGTATTGCGTAGTAGGCAAAAGAAATTACATGGCGGTCATTTTATGGTGAACACATTTTATCATTTCAAATGACAAAAAACGATTCCCATGGCTTTACGGAACGATTTAATCTAATTTTTAACTTGATTTTCCTAAGAGAGAAGGGTGTTACTATTGGTGACATTATTTTTTAAATACATTTCATCGACTTACTTCAGCGAAAAAACGTGTTACTGCCCCTTTAAAGTATCCCAAAGAAAACAAAAACAAGAATATTAAAATAAAGAAAAAAGGATGAAACGGAAAGAAGGACAGGTAAATATGTCTAATCTTGAGTCGACTCTGGACAATCTCTGAGAAAAAATATGCCAACTTGAGTGTCTATTACATTATTATCTACAGTATATGTATATTTATCATATACCTATCAATACTATGGGATGTTTTGCATATCTGATAGCAGTAAGGACACATCACCCATATCGCTGCCCAGTCCGAAAATCCATATCAGCCACATCAGCCCGGTCCGCAAATCCATATCAATATCAGCCCGGGTGATGTTAGGTTAGAGTGATCTCCCTTTGCTCACAGGCACGCTAACATTGGGTAGATCTAACGTCACAAGCGAAGCATTGACAGGGCAGTTTATTTCACTGTAGTCTCCAAACAAGGATGTTGTTGACGCTTTTAACTTACATTCTTATTAACATAATTAGATATACTACTAATTGGAAAATTGAATAAGAGGAACGGTTAAACATATTTTGAACAAATTATGTAATTGAGGTTTTGTCTTGTAGGTCCCTCAAAGTAAATTTTCGCACAGAAATATCTTAATTTTTATATTTCTTCAAGCATTATTTCTTGTTTTAGAAAAAAAGTATAATATATGATAAAAAGGTTACAACATTTCATTTTTCATACGATAACCAATATAAACCCTCGACCCATATCAGCCCTCTGGCTGATATTGGGTATGGTATGAAAAATGGCATGTTATAACCTCTAAATATTATGCAAAAAATGTGACAGTTCTAATTTAAATGTACACTCCTTTTGATAAGTTCAGTTCTGAAAGTGAAATATGAAGATATTTAAAAGAAGTTAACTAGACTAGGCTGGTGTGTTTCGTAAACAACGCATTTAGAGGACATTATTATATAGTCCCTGTCCTATTACAACATTGCACAGCACACATAGATGTGCGAACCTTCGTGTTTCGTGGTTGTATTTATGTTTTGATTGATAGTAAAGTTTGTTTTATTGATTTCCAAGACATCGGGGAAAATTAATGATAATAAGGTATTCTGCCAATTTTTTTTAATTTTAAGCGATAACAAACAAAAAACGGATATCACTACTTTTTCTGCCAAACTAAGCCAGATATCCGATATTTTAATGTACCTGTATATTCAGTATTTCACTTCTTAACTTTCATGAGGATATTAATAATAAATGGCCTTTTAGGAAAAGGGAAGCCGATATGGCATATCTTCATATATACATTAATGAACATGTTTTACTCTTAAAATTGTAAAATAGTAGCTTGGGTGACATATATGTTCTTAATGTCATTGTACTGTAATATCTTGTTAAATATATTGTAAGTCTTGTGAAGGAAACATAATTATCTAATTAATATTATCGATCTTGAATTTTAACTTATCTTAAGCCTACAAAATCCTGTATACACTTTAAAACAATCATTCAATAGTGTTCGGTGACATAAAAGACTGAAAGCTGAAGATCGATCATGTTAGAAACTCAAATCAATTGCTCACATTTGAAATCGTCGTTTTCAAATCTATATAAAATATTTACATGCCTTTTTACTTACACAAGCTAAATAGTGCCGACAAACGATTAACTAAAGTAAGGATATCTGCGTACATGATATTTCAACGTGTGTTAGCACCTTTTAAAGTATCGAGTTTACATACTAATGTTCATCAAAACAACTAAAATCTTCGAGAAATCGAATCTTTAGATACCTAACTGTAATTGTAATTGGGCAAATGACAGTTGCATGATTATTGCATGTATAAACATGTGATTTAGTCAATTTCAAATACTCAATGATGTGATGTAATTGCAGTGGCAATTCATTACAATACAAAGCTAATTACCGTGGCACTGCTTACAATTTCTTTTTACATGTGTCACATGTGAACAGGTGGCCAATCACGAAGTGACGCTGCAGTGCGTTCACAGGCTAAACCGCAACATTTTTCAAACTAGGTTATACAAGTTTTTTTGTGTGTTTTTTGTTGTTTTTTATTCCCATAGTTCATAGTTACAAAGTTACAAGTTCAATATGATATCAATGGTAAGCAAAAGACAGTTTGAGTTGGTAAATAATTAAAAATTATATTTGAGAATACAAGACAATTGTCATTTGAGATATATACACATGTCTAAGGACTGAGATGGACTGAAAGGAACCATTTGCTTTCGAATTTGTGTGTGTCATTGTTTCTTTTTGCAATGAATGTTTCAGCCTGAAAGATCATCTTTAAAGTTTTCAAATAGTTGTTTAATTTTGGGATTGCATTTTTGATATTACATAATTAAATATGTCTCTTTGCAGAGAAAATGAATTGGTTTAGTATTTTGTTTTGATGCAAGGTACTAAACAAAACCAGATATTTTGTAATTTTGAATAGTGGGCTTAGGAAAGTATTTATCCCATTCTCAAGGTCTTTCAAAAATGTTTTGGTTACATTACAAAAACTACATGTGTCTGAATCTATCAATTTCATTTTTAACAATTCCCTTTTGGAATATATGATTCCATGTAAGAATTTAAATTGAAACTCCAGGAGTTTGACATCTTTACATTTATAAATATCAAGATTCTTGTTCCATTCAAAGTAACAGTCAAATTTCTCTTTCCATTTCAAACATATCTTAAGTTTACTATTATTTGAAATTAGTATATCATAAACAATTCTGGATCCTTTTGAATATTAATTAAGGCTTTTGTTGCAAATAGTAATACCCATATTATTAATGGGTATATTACTATTGGCTCTGATTGTTTGTTTCCAGGACATAGGCAAGATGTGTATAAGATAATTGTAATCTAACATTGTACCTCTTATACCATATATAAGTTTTAGTGTTTCAAAAGACATAAACCAGAGCCATCACATATGTCTTTAATTGATAAGATTCCTGTATCAGCCCAATGGTTTATAAAGTGGTGGGTGATTTTAAGTTTGTGATTAAACCATAAAGGCTGGGCTAGAATATCATCAATATTATCAGCATCAACTTCAATCTTTTTACAATATTTTGACCATGCCTTCAGTACATCTAACCAATATGGGTTCTTGATTCGAGTATAGCCGAGTTGCCTCAAAATTAAAAAAATATCCTTGAATGGTATATTACATGGGTTACATGCAATATCTTTTTTACAATTTAATCTCAAAGTTGATATTTTTAAAGCTTCAATGAATGTTTTTATATCAATCATCCGAAGGCCCCCTTCTTGTTTTAATCTTTTCATTGTATCTCTTTATATCTTATCTGTTTTGCCATTCCAAATAAATTTGAATATCTTTTCCAGTGAAGAAATAAAAGATTCTGTAGGGTTTGGTTATCCACTGAAGATGTGGACTAGTTTTGAAACAGCTAAAGTTTTGATGAGGGTAATCTTTCCAATTAATAATAAGTGCCTTTTTCTCCATTTCGCCAAAAAGTCTGTTTATTTCCTCAAGTCTTTTTTTTGGTGTTAATCACCCATAGTGTGGGAGTAAATTTGATACCCAATAACTCGAATTCACCTCTGTGCAATTTTATTTTTATGTCACTACATGTACATAATTTCTCATCACTGTTTGCTTTAGAGCCTATCCATATTGCCTTAATCTTATCAATGTGTATCTTAAGACCTGACATCTTATAAAAAAGTATTCAATGTACTGATAGCCACATAGAGACTGTCTTCAGATCCATCAAGTAAAAGTTCTGTGTCATCAGCATATTGTCCAAGTTTATATTCATTATCATCAATATTAATCCCTTTTATATCCTTATTTGCTCTTATCATACAACCCATGATTTCAGCAACCAGGAGAAATAGGTAAGGCGATAGGGGGTCGTCTTGTCTGCAACCTCTTTCATTTGTAAAAAAAAGTCTGATAAGTGACCATTCTGTATTACACAAGAAGTTGTGTCAAAGGTTAGGAGGTCTACACAGCTTCTTAGTATAGGGCCAAAACAATTGTTTTCCAATACTAAATCAATAAATTTCTTGGAGACATTGTCGAAAGCTTTTTCAAAATCAATTAAAATCAGCAATCCTGAAATAATTCTTCTTTTGGTTTCAAACATTATATCATGGAGAAGTCTTGTGTTTTCAGTAATAGTTCTGCCTGGAATAAAACCAGTTTGGTTTCCATGAATAAGTGAATCTAGAGTTTTCTTAAAGCGGTTAGTTATACAAGTCCTGATTATTTTATAAAGAGCATTCAAAAGGGTAATTGGCCAGGATCGGAACAACAGAAAAACCATTAAAAGGACCAGTACGATTCATAGATTCTCCAGGACTGAACTACTCAAGATCCACCACTGTCAGCAGACCCCCATAGTCGGGCTGCAACATTCGTGTGTTTGAGTTGGATATTGGTGCTATACATACATATGTATATAAATGTACCTATTAATACTTTGATCACTATAAGTACGATGTTCAGTATGAGTCCTTTTGAAGTTTGAACACACCGTCAGAGTCAGGTCCAAGTCAGATGCTTCATGACGATTACTTTTTTTTTATTTTATCATTTAAGTAAGAAATAATTTTCCATATATAACATTTGAAGTTATGTCCAAATTACATTACCTCAACTTCAAAACATAGCCCACACACACACACACACACACACACACACACACATATATATATATATATATATATATATATATATATATATATATATATATATATACATATATATATATATCTGTCAAAGGATATGAAGCAGGGCATTAAATAAGAAGTAATGTAGAGGATCACTGATGTAACAAGGTGTTCACCAGGAGAAGGTAAACATGTGATGTGTACTGACTTTATGGAAAGATATTATCTTATTAGGAATAATGTCCGCTCATTTAAAGCAATCTTTCATCTTTTTAATCAACGAGTCAAGATACATTTTTATAACAGTTGATGCGAGGGGTTTGTTGTATTTATCATCACATGGTCGATACACATTAGGGATGCCAGTTTTTGATGATATAAACTACCGGGGAAAAGTGTGAGTGAGTACACTCCTCAGTTGGTTCCATCATTGATTGATTTTCAATTACAAATATCTTACGTTAAAACGTCGTACTCTAAAACTGAATAGTGCAGGACCCATATTTTAGAGTCTATCTTAGTGCTAAGATAGTCCTAAGCGATATACATTAACATTGACTTATGACTATGTTAGCGCTAAGAGAGATTCGAAAATATGGGTCCTGGTGTATAGTCATCAGTCAAAGATTACGTCTACGTTTTTTTTTAAATTAACCTTTTTTTAAAAAATTCGTCCAAAAGTAATTTGGATAAAACACAACCATTCATTGACATTTAACACAAATTCTTTATGAACTTCAATAAATGTGCCTTATTCTGCACACCTTTACAACTGAGGTGTGTACAAAAGTTGAGCTAAGCAACATCTATATCTCTTCAACTAACCAATTTGTTTATGAGAAATGTTTGAATGTGGAATGCATGTATTTAAATTAATTGAAACGAAACTTTTGTTAATTGGAATTGTTAAAACATTTGAACGAATTCAGAAAGTAAAACATTAAAATATCTTCACCATAAAGCTTTCAAAAAAGAGAAGAGGTCACTCAATTCTATCAAATTACAATAGCAAATGGACACTGATTATCAGAAATGTCGGTTTCCAATTACATATACACGTATTAGCAAATCACATTTCCATAAATTCCTACTTGCTGAAGTCACCAAAGAACGCTGGGGAGTCATTCAGTGACAATTTACCGGGGACGATGCTTGTTATTACAGTTCTTCTCTGTCAGCTTGTTCTGATGGCGGCTCAGTCGATGGTTTTCACATCCACCTGGAAGTTAGTTCCTGGTTCATCAACAGTAAGAGGATCGTCTAAAAGATCAGCACAACACGTAGATCCATCAAAAGGATCAGAAAGAGTATCGGGGGCATTTCAAGGACAAGCACGAAAGGTAGACCCTTTCAAAGGTGCAACACATTATGTTGACCAAACAAAAAGACAAGAGAGATTCTCAGAGGCATCAAAAGGATCCGCAGAGGTGATTCATTGTATTACAAAGCAGACAATGGAATGTGTCGAAATTGGAATGGATTTTGACAAGACATCATGTGTTTGTCTGAGGAGTTGTATTTCAAACTTTACCACGTCACCATTAACAGAGGCACCATCGATGTGGATCTACATAAGATACAATGGTATGTGCAAGTCTGAGTCTGTGCAAGCACCTGCCAAAATGACACTTACTTCTACACGTCGAAGTAATGAAACCTTGTATTTTGTGTCTCAGTCAGGTCCTACTTACGTGTTGTTGGATGGACATGATAACGTGACACCACTAGGAAACAATCCATGCAATGATATCAACACTTGTGTAATCTTTACTGAACGTAAGGTGTCCTTTTCAATATATGGTCACGATATCTTGTTATTTGATTATAAGAGAACAACGGTAATATATAAAGCATCGTATGAAATATATTCTATTCACAAAGATCACAATAGACAATGTTTACTATTTACTGTCAATGTGGTGCGCAAGTGTTTTGTAATGTCTCTAAATCTAGACGGCAGCGGGCGTAAATTGGTAGTTAAAGTGAAACCAAATAATCAATTACTTGGAGCTGATAAGACAACATCATACTTGTATTTTCAGAATGTTGCCAATGCTAAATTATATGTATATAAGCGCAAAGCTGGTAGTAAACTGCAAATATTAAGGTATCATTTTAATTCATTTTTTTACTTAGTAAAAGTTGGCAGTAACAGCATCCTCGCAACAATAGCATCTAAATTGAATTTCATATCATTGAACAATTCCATTAACGTTATTACAACTGATTTGAAACATGAATATGAAGACATTTGTCAAGTGAATGAACTATGGTATTTATTTCATCCACAAGTAATTGATGTTTACACCAAAACTGGAAAACTGATCAAATCAATCAATATAGAACTAGGGCATAGGATGCACTATACATGCTTAGCAGGATGACAATGTCATTTTCGTTCACTGCCTATCCATAATTAGTTTACTTTGTTGTTCATTCGTCAGAAAATATTAGGGTGCTGAGTGGTGGTATGCACTCTGTATGCTCTGTTGTGTAGATGTATGTGAGACGTGTTTAAGGAAAAATGGGACCCAGAAATCGAACTAACTTACGGCAACATTTTGCGACAACAATGTACAGCTATAAATAAGTCTCAAAATATGTACAATTTTTTTTAGGAGTAGAAGCCTATCCGGACACTAACGGAAATCGCTTAAAAATTTACTGTCGATATGCCGCATATTCGCGGTAAATATGTGACTACGTGTATTATTCTAATTAAATAGAGAATCTCTCCCAAGTGTCTTCTTATATCAAATATATCAACACGATTTTGTAAAAGTTACAAATATCCGAGTCTTGCCGATGACATTTTTACTTTATCAACGAGTGTTGATATATTTTATATCAGAAGACACGGGGGTGAGATTCTATTTATCATCCCAACTCATTCTTATTACGTTTAAGTGAAAATAGTGTACATCTCTGAGCACATCTCTGCCATTTGACTTCCAGTGCGGTGATGTCATATCATTGTGACGTCATCATGTTTATGACGGCATAGCATAGTGATGTCACATGATGATGTAAAAGCATTGTGATGTCAAGAAGTTGACGGTGACAGGGCATTGTGCAAAACCTACTGCCAAATCGATGGCTCCTAGGAGATATCGCTTGATCTCACACAAGTGATATCTCCTGTGGAACACAGTTTTGGGTGATAAATACATATCTCAAGCTAGTGATGAATTTAAATTGCCTTGTACGATTAACTGATATTTGTTCTTCCAATACGCACTCTTGAATTAATAGTGAATTCAATAATAATAACATGATAGGCCGTCAAAGTTACACCTGAATTGATCAAAACTGCCGTGACGTCATGTTTTTACTGTATGTTATTTAAAATAGACGTTCAAGAGATGAAAAATTATTATTTTTATTTCTGAATTAGTTCATTTATTCAAATCCGCATATCATATTACAATTTTGGCACTATCTAAAATATGTGTGTCAGTGCAAAATCCTTTAGAATATGCGAAAAACGATCATAAAATTGCCGTTTTTATTTAAATAGTGCTTAATTTATTTTTGTTTCCCTTAGCAGTATGTATTCACGTAAATGATTAAATTGTATCTGAAAGGTTTCGGAGTTTATTCGTTGAAAGCGCGCCCTTCATTTAAGCAGGTGAAATCAGTCAAAAATGGCGCAATTTGGTGACAGGGGTATTACTATTAATGCTGATAACTCTTTAAATCATTCGGTGAGACCAAAATTTTCTTTCATTTTTGGATAAAAGACATAATAAAGTTGCTATTTGGAAAAGATAAGCGAATTTTAAATAGTTCATTTCATCGTCCCATCTCTCCTTAAGAGGTTCTCCCTTTCTTATGTTTGTATAATAGTGATAATGAAGCGATTTGACTTAAACATAATACAATTTCTGTTACACTCTAGAACTACCAGATAATTCAGAAAATAGTATCTGGTATGTTTACACATTTTTTGGATGAAATTACTTCGGTCTGTTGACATCACTTTACCTACAATGAAGATCTATCATTTATGTCATGTATTCAAAATTGAAGGATTACTCAATTGTAACTTTGTAGTTAATTTTAGATTTGCCAACCAAATATGTTGTACATGTGTAATAGTGATGTACTGTTATTCGTGTGGACTTTGTGGTATTCAATAAATGATAGAATAAAATATACAAATGTGTTTTATTTTCTCTTTTAAAGAAGAACTTTTGTCACATCAATTTAAAAAGCTTAGCAATGTTGTTTTTAAATCTTTAAAGAGACTCTTTCCCTATATTATCAGACGACTTAACAATATTGACCGAAGCTCGGACTGACTGAAGCTAGGACACCACCAGAAGTCAGCTAATCTTTGGACACTTTTCACTTCAAGAGTGCACAATAATAACCGCAGTATTTGTAATCTCATTATTCAAAATTATCATGTTCAATATCTTATATTTGTTGATAGATGGAATTTAAATTAAGCTAAATTAAGCAAGAGATTTGATTAATGGTTTCATGAAAAATATTTTTAAAATATTTGTTTTAATGTTAATATTGATGCAAAGTTAAGAAACAGAATATATAACTTTGTATAAATATACAAAATGAAAAAATAATTTGGTACAATGATAAAGACTATTGCTACGTTCAATGTGATTCCGAATTTGATAATGTGTCTAAATGAACTCATTTCGGATAATTTTGACCATGGTTCGGACACAATTACACTTTCTTTGTAGACACTTGTTAAGTTTTAAATGACCAGGAAGAAAACTACAAAATAAGTAGCAACGTGACAGATTCACCTTTGAAAACAAAACTTAATTTAGATTAACTTTAGGAAGGAAAGTCATATTCAAAACAAGTCTGTAGTTCTTCAGACAATCAGGGTAGAAGCAGGACTTAAACGTAGCAAGTGGTACAATCTAAGTGAATTTAGATCTAACGGTAGCTCATATGAGAGGTCGTCCCGACCATAGAGCATAAAACAGGGATACCACGGCACAGGCATACCGAGTCTTAGCACTTGAATAGTGTGTAGTTTTCGTATGAATTTGTTCCAGAATGTTTTCGCCAATTCACACAGAATGGTATGTAACTCGCATTAGTATGATTTAATGTTTAGTAAAATGTATATGTTCCGAGAAATAGGAATTCAAAGATTTCCAGTAAGGCCTCGATGAATCAGACATTGTTGATATTGATGTCCGGTTATTCGAGTTTTAACATGAGTCGTTACACTTGCCTATCATCTAAATAGACTATTGTGTAAATAACGTATTGTTGTGTTCCAAGATGTATTACGGTATATGGAGCACGGTGGTGTAGTGGTTAGCACGCTGGCCTCTCACGCCGATGACCCGGGTTCGAATCCCGGTGGAGACACCAAAGATTTGTGACTTGGGTCGAATACTGTGTTGTGTCCTTGGGCAAGGCACTTCATCCACATTGCACTCAGTCCACCAAGCTGTACAAATGGGTACCTGAATACGGGAAGTACTGACGACGCGCTTAGTAGCAGCTCTGAAAGTACACTTCCTCCAAGGTAATAATTGTAGCGCTTTGAGCATACCTTAGGGCGTGGAAAGGCGCAATATAAGTATCCAATTATATATATTATTATATTATTATCTCTCATTTCGTGTAGAATAGTGTTTTATCTAGAACTGGTATAATTTAATTTAAGATGAAGCTTCGTTATTGATTGTCTGAGCGGCGAAATGCCAGAGTCCACCGAGACAGCTGAGCTGGGTGCATTGGCCACTGTTAGATCGACTGAAATAACATACTATCCAACTGTCGATCTAACCTTGTTTAGATTGCAAGTGGTAGAGACTGACTAGAGCTATACCTGGTGTTGGAAGTTGCAAGTGACAGAGAGTTATGGCTCATGAAATACGAGACAAGCGTACACTTGTGTGTTCCAGTTGTGAAGAAAGACAAGCAGTCAGCTGCACAGCAAAGTTTATTTAATGTATTGACATAGTACAAGATATGAAGTCCTTTAATGATTACAGTTTCAAGACAGTAATTCTAGTTCCTGATTGATGAATGTTCAAACAAATATATTTAAAACATATATCATTCATTGAGGTAAAATATCAATAGAATGAGATGCACAGCAAGCAAATATTAAGGAAAGGAATCAAATGATATCACAGTCTTCAATGCTGATCAAAGTATGGTTCAGAATACTACATAATTAATCCAAAAGCATAAGTTCAGATTGATGTTAATCTTTCATGCTGATGATATCCTATTCACAAACATCATTAAACAGTCTTAAAGTGAAATATACAAAGTAAATTCCTGATTAAGGTTCTCAAAAATAAGTTGCTGATACATTTACATTCATAACTTACAATTAAGGTATAGATACATGAACAGCGTTTGAAGAGACCACGTGTTTAGAGTAGTCTGATGTTTCTTACGAAAGGGTTGTTGTTCAGAACATACTGTCCTTATCAATGCCATAAGACTTTGAAGAATACCATTCTATATAATTATCTTGCATGATACTCACACCAAAATATAAGCACATTTTGATCTGTTTGAAAATATTATATACACAGTGCCTTCTCATTGCCAGTGTGAGATTTAAAATTCATTTTGGTGACAATTGAATCACGAGAACTAAACTTATTAATTGGTTCATGAAAAAGTCATAGACAAATCGCAGTAGTTTGAACAAAATTATCTTCATGAGGCATGCACACATAATAATTCTGAACAACTGATCATTTACATACAAATTAAGAACACCAATTGTAAAGTTGTACATAATTATGTATGTAATAAGACCGCAATAGCTTGCTATTGAATGGCAAGTTTTTGCTAACGACTGTTAACTGACGAGTCAGTTGAACGCTAGGTCGTCACACAATGGTAGTCAGTTGAACGTTAGGTCGTCACACAATGGCAGTCAGCTGAACGCTAGGTCGTCGTACGATGGTAGTCGGTTGAACGCTAGGTCGTCACACAATGGTAGTCAGTTGAACGCAAGGTCGTCACACAATGGTAGTCAGTTGAACGCCAGGTCGTCACACAATGGTAGTCAGTTGAACGCTAGGTCATCACACAATGGTAGTCAGTTGAACGCTAGGTCGTCACACAATGGTAGTCAGTTGAATGCTAGGTCGTCACACAATGGTAGTGCCGGATGTAAGGTGCTTCAAACTTTTAATACATTTCACGGGAAGCAAATGTCACTAAAAAGTGATGAATTTATCAAAGAGATATTGTTTTTATACTAATCAGTGATAGATACGACGAGCCTAAGTAAAGCGAAGTCAAGCAGGAACGAGGAATGGGGAACGTTGCTTTCGACCATGTGGAGAGGGAGTCACAGACGAGTTTTTATACGTACTATTTTGTAACGTTTATTCCTCGGAACAGAGTTGATTTAAGTTAGATTTAAAAGTTATAACACCACCTATACTCAAAAAAATAGTTAAGCAACATTTCGATATCTAAAGGATAATTAAGAATAACATACATCATTATCTGATCTGTTAAATACATTAATATTGCAACCAACCTCAACCAACTGCAGTCTATGTCAGAGGATCATGACCGAGGAGTTGTCTGCAGGCAGCTTTATGGATACAGAGACTATTTCAGATTCAATTGATCACACATTACATTAGAAACAAGGCTGCATATCGGTTATTCATTTCATGCTTCAATACACGAGCACTTAAAACAATAAATATTAATCTAAGAACATTGATGATATGAAGTTGGTACACTAAACTCCTAAGTCATAAGACTTTATCTCTGTGCTAAAAGAGCGTCAAACATGTAGGTCCAGATCCTGGTTGTCCATTCCAGCTGCCACACATGGCGCTCGGGGATCATCTCCACCAAACCTTCACTGTGTCCAAAATTGTACTGGAGCATGAATAAAGGAACTCCCTGAGTGAAACTATCTGCACATGGGGACAACAATTATCTTTCAATTCTTAGTCCAAGTGTACACAGTGAAATTATCTTAAATCTCTCAGAGAATCTGGTCATGAAACAGGTCATGAACATTGGAGTGAGCTTTCAACCTACTATACAATGGTAGAAACTTGGATCACTGGTCTCAATCTCGATTTGCTTGACAAATACTCCAGTTTGGTTATAAACTTTAAGGAAGTGTGGGCTAAACAAATACCATAGTTAATTAATTTGACAAAAATAACTGTAAAAATCATCGAAACTTGTAAACTGTGTAAAACTTTTAAATATTCTATTAGATAATATTATGAAAACAGAGTTAGGTGAGCCTGCCGCCATGATGCTGTTACTGCCAACTCGAACAACACCACTTTCAGACAATATTCTGCACCCTAGTCTCTTCAGTTTACTACCAACTTCACGTTCATGAAAGTACGAGTACAAATTGTCCATATTCTGAAAATACAAATATGATGTTGCTCGATCAGCCCCAAGAAAATGATAAGTAAAGCTAGTATTAACAAGCATCTGCTTACCACTGCCATCTGGATTTAAGGATATCACGTAGAACTTGTTATGGTTAGACTATGAAGGATGTGAATCAACAAATTCCGATTATACTTTTTTATTTGCTTTTAGAAGTGTTTAAATCAATATTTAAAAGTTGGCAATTCATCAATACATGCTGTGAATGGCTGAAATAGTGCCTAACACACTATTTCACTCTTGCATCCAGGTGTTGTATGTAGTTCGGTCTTTACATTTATATTTTAAGTTAATTCAGGTTGTAAGTTAATTCGCTATGCTGCTGCTATTGTTATAAGCATTTGCTGAATTTACTGATCACGTTATAACGAAGTCATATTAGGAATTGTGTACAAAAGTAGAGCTGGCGTTCGGTAAAATGCCATTTTTACAGCAATCAAATGACAATTTACGAAGTATAAATTGTAATCAATTTATCGAATAAATAAAAAAAAACTGGAGATGTTGAAATTAGATCCTTAGAAACATATATATATATCTTCAATTAACCAATTTGTTTATGAGAAATGTTTGAATGTGGAATGTGTCACCGCAAGAAAAGTGCTAGTATACTGACCAGTATACGTCTTGTCAACCACCCTAATTTCCTGGCGTATACTGCTTTGTCAACCACCCTAATTTCCTAGCGTATACTGTCCAGTAAATGAGAAATTTCCTTAGCTTAGGAAATTTCAGTATACCCAAGTATACGCTAGTATACCCAAGTATACCTCAGTATACTATAGTATACCACAGTATACTTCACTATATAAGAGTATGTGTCATAATTAATTACAAATAAATCAAAGTAAATTTGTTGGTTTGTTTTATTATAGGTTTTTTCTGTTAGCTTAATTATATCAGATTGAACAACGCTAAACTTTATTTTTATCAGATTAAAATTAAAATGTCCGTGGGACAAAGTTGATAATAGATATATATGTATTGAAATAAAATAAAACTATATTTACTTGATTATTTAAGCAGATATTCATAGAATTTGCCGAACAAATGTAAACAAAATCAGCAGAAAGACATCATTAGAATTATGTATTTAATAAGAAACACTTTGTTTTGTATCCTCAGTGGTATGCATTGGATTAAACGCATTGGATACTTATATCAGATTTAAATTCTGTGTTAAGTTAGTGTCAATTATGATCGTGATTTGCCGTTATTAATAAGACATCAATAAATGGAAAATATAAAATCAACAATATGTCTAATCATTGTATATATAGTTAGCAGAATGTTATCTCCAGACAAGACGTTTCAAACTTTTAAAACCTCATATATATATAAAAATAGTACTATACAATAATGTGACAATTGATATATTGAATTATTGAAAACTTACCTTTGTCGACGAAGGTATGCGGAGGAAAATTGTAAATATCCAGGTGACCAAAAGAACACAACTTAAATCCCTAATCGAAATGTTTGGGTTTGAAAACGTGTGCGTGAATACAGTCACAACTGATGTTGAAAAACACAGAGTTAACATCGGCGTAAAGTAACTTGTTTGACAGTAACTGCTAACTGAGGGGATATCTGCTAAAGGCGTGTCCAAATTATATGAAGACGTCATGCTTATGTATTTTATTGGTTGTTACTTTTTGTCACAATTCTTATTGGCTAACTTTAAATGCCCAACCAGACGCGCGAAACACATAGCCAGACAGGCTGTTGTCTATTAGCCTGTCGCCAGGTGTTGGCATGTTTATACAACTAAATTCACACCTGTCAAGCTCTTCAACACACAACTGGTCTCTCGGCTAATTACTAGCCTGAGTGGCTTAAAGTTGCGTCTAAATGAATGCTAATTAAGCATGCATTGTCCCTCAAACAGGCAGACAATGGTTTAGTTGCGCCCATCTTTGGGCATACAAAAAAGCTTTAACCAACAACAATAATGATTCTTTTCATTTAACCAAATTTATATATTAAAAGGAACATGAACTAAAATAAGATGTAACATATCACACAGACCAGGACATTGCATGGAAATTGCTTCACATTAATGCATCACAGTTACGTTGTGAATTTGTAAATTGTGAGAACAAATGAAATGTACATAAAAATGAATATCCATGGTGAAGCAACAACAGTGCTGATAAATATCATCTAAAGAATAATCATAGTTAATTTATGTTATTCATAACATTGGAACAACTGATGTCTTTTTATGTGAAATAATTAGTTGTAAATTACGCTTAATATATATATATGGATACTTTATTAGTCAGCGTACTATGTGAAATTATGTTTTTGTGACTTGATTGTTAACGTAAATAATTTAGCACACTTAGCAATCTGTTGGTGCCATCGTGTTTAATTTTATTTAGATAACAACAGGAAACAAGCACAAGTTTGCTTATGCTTAGATTTCACTTCAAAAGTACAAACATAATACACAAATAGCAGACATGATATGGTTTAAACATATTTTTATTTCATGAAGAAAAATGGATTGGCGAACAAGCCACTCGGGCTTATATAAATGCCGCTCCAGTACACAATTACAAAGACTGGTACAAATGGAATGAAACTAATATTGAAAACAAAGTAATATCTGCATAAGATATCCAAACAATGATTACATAAAGAAAGTCGTCATATTGTTGTATTGTTGGGTATGCCTAATAATAATGGATTTAGCTGCAGTTCAAAATATTAAAGATGTTTTAGAAACCGCTTGCTGTTGCTGATAAATCGATGTAATGAGTTCAAGATTTTACTATTAGTGGACTGATTCAAGGAGCTGTTACCATATAAAACTGTCGTTATGTCATAGCCTTGATTATAAAAAAACATATTTGGTCTTAACTGATGATAGTTTTGACACGTAAACAGCAAATGAATTACATCTTCGTTTAAGTGGCCACAAGAACACATGGGTGTTTCGGATATGTGTCTGTTATACCTATCCGCGTTCAGATCACTACAACATGATATAGATAATGAAATAATAACAAAGTATGTGTATAACAAAACTAAATTACATAAGACTTACAGTTACTTTTCATTTATTTTTGGCTTGTCTCTTTTCCATGACAAAATCACCGGTACAGCAAAGGTGTTTCAATCAATAACCAACAACAAACATCATCTCTATATTTATTTCGATATGATGAAAATTGATAAATATCACAGGTCAATAATTGAACATATTTTGACAATGTTTTGATTTACAGTTTAAGAATATATGCTGTAGGGCATTTAGATAGGGGAACTACTGTATGTCAACCCCGCTGAAGAGAGTATTTGAATAAATATTGCTTAAACCAACATAAAATCACAGACCCAATCTCATTAAAACTCTAGGAGCCAAGCGGTTTGTGATTATAACAAATCTAAGAACGTTACCAGTGACTTGTTTGAAATGCCAGTTACTGAGAGTATGATCAGTTAAGTTGTAAGACTGAAACTAAAGTTACAGCAATCAATTTTGACTTTCATGTTTCAGAATGACATAGTTTGGACATCAATATAACAGGTTTTTAGAAATGCAAATATCCAAACATAGTGAAACGTTATCTAAATTATGTGTTCCTTTATACGCTGTTAGATAATTATTCTATCCAAAACTACACAGAGTCGAGTGTAGCAGTTTGTGGCCTATCAAATGTTAGTACGTTTTATTCAATCTCACGTTCTGCCGATTCCTCAGGAATTTAAGGACAGATTTCCTTCGGCGTACTGTATAACTGTATTATCAACATTAATTAAGACGGATTTCAAAATAGTCGCATCCATGTAAGTGTTTCTAAATAAAACCTGATATGTTATATCTTACTTTTTCCGCTACGTTTTTTTCTGTTACTTGGTCCCTACATTCACATTTCTCTCTATCTGGTTTAAACAGTATTTATTCATGAACAAGGGATCAACAAACCAGCTTTCCCCAATGTAAATGTATATAACAATAAAACAGAATAATTACATCATAAATGCATCAATATATACATAAGATCGAGTAAATTGTGAATGTGGAGAAACCGAAACTACACGACCCACTGACATGCACAGTAGTTGAGCATAACAAAACATTTTCATTTTGTCTGTTATAAATAAGATTCCAAACTAACGTTGCGACTCGCGCCCGTCAATCGCGATGCATTGTCCGATGTTCGATCAGAAATCACTACTTTTACCTTCATATCTTCATCATACTGAGTCGACTATCATCAAAATGGTAGTTGTTGGTTAACAGTCGGCACTTTTTGGTAAAGTAACACCATTTATAACGTTTGAAATGAGTGAGAACAGTACAATGGATGCGATGGGGCAGTAGCACGATTTTTGCAAATTTTATGTTTGCAAATTTCCCATCTATAATGATAGTTTATGCCATTTATATTTACTTTAGAGAGTAAAACATTTTATTTCACAAAGCAAACTATTATCGGTATTGGTAATAACTGTGTTGCGCATAATGCAAAAATTGCATGGCGGCCATTTTATTGTGAACACATTTTATTTTTTCGAATGACAAAAACGATTGCCATGGCTTTACAGAACCATGTACACTCATCTTTTTACTTGATTTTCTGAAGAGAAAAGGGTGTTATACTATTGGTGAAATTATTTTCAAATTAATTTCATCCACTTATTTCAGCGAAAAACAGTAGTTGTAGTTCCGTACGGCAAATAGGAACCTGTATAGCTTCAGCATTTCTTAATTCATAAAGTGATTGACTTGATAAAGTGATCTATCGTTGAAGGAATGAGCTCTACCTACTATCAAATCATTCCGTAGTCTGTTGACAAAACCCATTTCTGGTCTTCGGCGAGAGATGGAACTGGTGCCTCTGATAGTCCCCTCTTCCGTTTGATCCTCGCTGAAGCAGATCCTGACTTCCTGCAGAAGGCTGCATCGGCAATCCGCTTGGCGTTCGTCAGTTCAGTGGATTCCCATGTTCTCCGTTTCGTGGTGAAGACTCTCTCTCCATCCTCATCCACGTCGCTCTCTTCCGTCGACACAAGATCTCGCTGCTGGAGTACTGGCTTGTACTTGGCCTTGGCATGGTGTGGAAGGTCAGATACCTCTATTCCCTCAACACGGTTGCTGCTTTTCTGTAAGATAATCATAACGATCCACTTAAGAATAATGCCATGCCATTTGATCGTGAAATATAATCAAATACCTTATCATATATTTGGAGGTAATTCCAAATATGATAAACTTTAATTCATTCCATGAGAAGGTCCTATTTGTACAGATAATTATAGGATGAGTATAGTTTAAATGAACCTTTATACCTTAATCTTTGTATTCGCTAGCCAGGAACAAAGTACACAATTATACATTGTACAATGGGTTTTACTTCAAGTAGTTTTTTTTTCTTTTACAGTTGAAACAAAAAAATGTTTTGCAAAGAGTTTTACTAAAGCATGATATTCTATTCATACACTGTTAAATGCATTTTAGGTCGGCAACATTTCTATGCATTTTCGAACTGAGTTAAAATACACATCTCGACTAACCCTCCTCTTCCGCTGATTCTTCCTTTGTCCGTCTGTGTGGGCCTGTAACTTCCCTCTTTTGTTTCGTGATCTCCGTTCCTTTTGCGAATCGTAGTAGCGCTTTAACGCCGCTGATGATTAAATGATTAAGCTCTTTTAATGTTCACAAGTTATTGTCATTCAACAATTCTTAATCTAATAAAATCGTAATAAAATGACAATTCATTAAGTACAAATAACAGTAATCAATTATATGCAATATACGTCACCCTTTCTCCCAACATTTAGGTTTTAGAGAAATTAATTAAACTATAATTACCTTTAAACTCCTCTGATGTCATGTCGGGGACAACTGTGACTGCATAATTCCGGCAATATTCTGCGAGGGCTTTGTTGTTGCCTGAATTCATACTGCAATCAAAATCAGGTTTATTAAAATACAGTGCAGATTGCATATATTCTTTTTGTATATCATTAAGATTTTTATCATTATCATTGTTTTAAAATCTTCAATGACAAATTGTACTAAATTGGTAAAATAAATCAGAGATAAGAAGTGGCTTAAATTTGTCGTTGACAATGTATTTGAATTATCAGGAGAAGCATTTATATAGGCTAATTTAGCCTGTTTCCAAACCCTTTTCCATTGAACTTAATAATTTATTGTATATTAAATGTCATTTGGAAATAATATACTGTTTTAATTATTTCAATGAGGCGATAAAAACGAAACCGCATCTTCATATATGATAGTCCTATTTTGTCCACTAGATGGGTTTAAATCAAAATATCTTACTCGGTGTCCAGATCCAGCTCTAATCCCTTGTGCAGATTGCATTCGGCGACAGCTACCCGCACGGCCTGCTGTGGAAGTAAAATAGCCCTTTTGATATGGATATCAGGATTATGAGTTGTATGCGTGACACGCAAATAAAATATTTATCTATCTCTTATCTTTGAAAATATCATTACAGTCAGTCTATATTCAGTCAAATATGTTTGGACAAAGTGTGACAAATTCTTAATTACTCAGATATTCCTATTTATTGTAGTAGTTTCTATTATTATGTGACGAGCAGTGAAATACTGGTATTTATCAGTGAAATAAACTGTCTATCAAGCTACAGTGAAAATAACTTATATTTTCACTGCGAAAGGTGACTGATAAAAATTGACGTCATAAAACAATGATTTCGCGCGGCGATTTGGCTTATGACGTCACAGTGTTACTGTAGTGACGGGCCGCTTGGCGTGAAAACGACCCTTTTCGGACATAATTACATGGATAATATCATATAATAAATAGAATATCCGTCAATTCTTGACAAATACCATGTTTATCTCACCTCGTGAGGCAGAAAAGTTATATTTTTCAAATATGATGTTAGTCAAGAAAAGACAGATATCCTCTATATATTGTGATAATGATTGACACATTATTCAGCTTTGGGTTGTTTTAGTAAGATAAATAATGTAATTCTTTCCCGAGCTTGCCGGAATTACCCTGAGTACATTTTCTTTCATGACTAGGGATATTAAGAAAACGACCATTTACAATAGGTTGCTGAAGGATACATGTCCTAAAAAATAGTAAAGGTCTAAAATATAGTAAATGTTTGTGGAAGAATATACTTTTTTAAATTGATTTTATTATACACTAGGGTCACATGTTATAATTTCATGATATCGTGTTAATGTTTGTTTTCATTCATGTTTATATAGTGACCTGGTAACACACGACGATTTTTATTACTTTTGATTTAGAAATATGGATATATACCTTTACTCCATTGCCAACTTTGGTCTTAGTTAGAATTGTCTGTTGAGGATCTCTTCGCTCCAAGACAGATACTCTTTTCGTCAAATCAGCAATCTATATGATGAAAAACAAATTACAAATGAGGGGAGTGGTGAAGAATGCATGATATATTTACAAAATCAAACATCAATGCAAGAATTTATTCTTTAGAAATACTTGCCATTTAGATAGTTAAGAAACATGTCGAGGCGAAATGGTCGTGTAAGCTGTTGGTATAGTCAATGCTGGCGATAGTTGCCTTACTCTGAGGGTGTGGGTTCGAATCACGCATTGGACTCGGCCCGAAAAAGTACAAGAATTTGTACTAACTGTAGGTAGTCTTATTCATTCATTATACTAACAACATGATATACTAACGACGAGAGAAAAAAAATTGGATTTCCAAATAAACTGATATTTTCTTTTATAGCATCATTTTAGATAATACTAACGCGTTAGATTATGACTATTTAGGTTATCTTCCAAATTGTTTTAGCAGAATAACGTTAAATGTTTCAGGATGTTTTATCGTTGCAAATGATCTATTCTATAAGACTATAACTATATAGTTGGTTCAAATTGATGTTTATATATTACTTATGTATTTACATATCATCACCTTCTTACTATATTTAATTTATTTGTTTTGTTTACTTTTCCATCCTTTTTACCAGTGACATATGTATACGATGACCAACACTCCGACTAACTGGCATTTCAGACTTTGGTCATACCTGTTGTTGCTGTTTGGCGTTGGTTTTCGACAGCTCTGCATTCTTCCGCACCAACTCATCAACAGTCGCTTGGATAGCTGCCATCTGCGCTGAAAGTTCTGCTTCCATCTCCTGAGTTAACCCTGAAATTATACAATACATTTTAGAAGCTATTTAGATAGTTATCAATAAAGTAATATCATGAAATTGCAAGTAAGGACTGTCTATGTTAATGTGACGACTCAAGTATTTAAAAGAGTTTAAGGTCTATCAAACACAGACTCAAATTAAAATTATCTGCATAACAATGCAACAATCTTTGCGAACATTTAAAACATAAGTTCATGTAGCAAAACCCGATATACTTACGCCTTTTACGTCTCAAAACAGGTGTTATCGTAAGGTCATCGTCTTCATTCTCTGTGAATGAAAAAAACATGATATGAAATAGCAATATTAATGACAGCAATATGATTAATGTAAAGAACTCAAATAGCATTATATATCAAGGCACAGTTACAAATTGTTAATATTTATTTATACTATAAATCCGTGCACAGCAGAATAATATACTAATTGACATAAACAACAACGATATTGTTATGAAAACATGAAACCTTTGTGTGAAATTACATGAATCAAATAAGTGAGTGAGTTGGTCTTTAACGCCGTTTTCGAATCAAATAAGGATGCTTTGCTATATAATAAATCGCTAAGTAAGTTATGTCCAGATCATATCGGTTTGAATATTAGATTCGTTGTACATTCATTTCACAGTGGTTCACTATCGGGAAGCAGACACACATAATACGTTTCAAACATCTTCTGAATGTTAATTTCATTTGCAATTGCAATGTTTTACTTTAAAGATACTCTTCATACTGACATTGTATCCCCATTTTGATCTTTCCCTACCCATATATATGACATTTCAATTCATGAAATGTTTTTGAGACCAACCAGTAAATGAGAAAGGCTTGGGAGTTGATCTCAAAGGAACTGCGTCTACACGTGTCTTCTTTCTCATAGTCTGCATGGACTTGCGTTTAGCAGGAACCTGTTAAGAAAATGCATATAAGGATAATGACCATATACCTACATGCATATACGAGGCAACGGTGACGAATGAAATAATCATTTCAACCTTTCGATTACAGATTATAATTGTCAGAAATAATTCCAATTCAAAATTATGTGTTGTTTATACCTAAAATTATTTGAAAGTACCGGTATGTTGTCGTTGAAACATATTTGACTTCAGCAGATTCCGGTTTGTTAAAAGATCGTTTGATTTTAGCATTAACTTATCGGAACATTTCATATAGACTATTAAAAAATGGCAGACTAAAGCATAATAATACCATCGGCGTGATAAATGGATGTTAGTAGCTGAATAAGAGGTAATATTTAGGGAATATTGATTTCCTCAGACAAACTGTTAGACCGGTTCAGTAACTATTGATAGACAACTTTCAAATGAAATGAAGGTTTAAGGTGAGCATATAATTATATAAGAACACGTTCTATGGATAGTCAATTTCTTCATCATGCATTGAACCGTCGCATCAATAAAGAAGTTAACTATCCATAGAAGTTGTTCTTATTCATACCAGCTTCTGAAATGCCTCTCAAAGACGTTTATTTGCGATAAATATATTCAAGTCATTCTGGGTGATATATAACTATGCACCTATCCTTGAACAAAGATTCAACATAGCTTGCTTGATATAATTGTATTGTATTGTAATTGGTTAATGTACCGCATTTTATCAATTTTAATGAATTTTTATCATGTGTTATTGGTGTCTCATAGGTCTGTGTAGGCCGGACCCTGTTTCAGGGTGTGACGCTTTTTTTTAAATAAAATATTATTCTTCTACTTCTATTATAACGAGCGCTTATACAACGTGAGTTGATGTCACACAGCCAACATACACAATACACAGCCTAAATCTTGGAGATTATCCACACTGCTAAAACACTTATGTATGAAAACACTTCTCAAAGTAATCCTGGCGTATACCCACTCTGCTAAAATCACATTTCAATTGGCTAACAGTACTCTAACCTCTGACTGACTCTATTCTATTCGATGACTATATTCATCAACACATGCACTTTCTTTCACAAAAACTTGATTTCAATAACAATTAAGTCTTCAGTTTGATAAAATTTTCAATTTAATGGTAGCATATATATATGATATTTACGTATATATGGGGATTTTACAAGACCTTATGGATTCTAACATTAATATAAGCCGAAAAACAAATCATAATTCAGTATTGTTTACGTAAATGATCTCTCATAATGTACAGTTTTAAATAACGCATAATCATGTGTGGGTTAAGAATGTGAAAGAGAGAACCAGTTGAGGACAGAACATTTGTTTACTGTAGCAATGACCGAAACTGCCTAAACATAATGAATGTAAAGTTTCATATGATCTTAACCTACAAAGGTAACAATGTGACAAAATGCATAGTTCTTACATATTGCTGTTTACGCTGGGCGTTTTAAGGATTGATTCCACACAGTTACAATTAGTCAATTATGATAGTATTTCTTTTATTATGATTATTTTATTCATTATAATTGCATTAGATTTACATACCGTTGGTGCTTCGGAACTGCCACTCTCATGCCCAGGGTCGAATTCACTGCCTTCAATGAAAATATATGTATAAGTAACATTGTTTTTTTCGATATGGTTTAAACATATTTTATTTCACAAAATGAAATCTGCATTGGCGAACAAGCCATAAGGCTTATTTGAAAAACCGTTCCAGTACAACAAATGAACAAGCTGGAAACAGAACATCTCTAATAACATGAAATATGAACTTAAGCAAGCGAACAACCTATAGAAATGAACACATCAATGATTCTTTTGGGAATTTGCATGTTGCTGTGTATGCCTAGTAAAGGAGTGGGCTGCAGCTCTTATTCAAATTTTGTGGAATATATTTATTATTTATTTTGTAATAGTTAAATGAAACGTTGACTATTGAAAATGAACTCGTGTAACGAATTCAGAATTTTATTATTTGTTGTATTATCCAATGAGCCGTTACCGTATAATGAGGTTTGGACATCATACCCACGAGTATAAAAATACATATTAACTCTAAAATGTTGATAAGTCCGACATGTGAACAGGTAGTGGACAACGTTTTCGATAGAATGGCCACAAGAGCACTTCGATGTTTCAGAAATGTGTCGATTATATCTGTCTTAATTTAGATCGCTACAGCCGAGCTTAAGGCGACAGTGAACAATTTGACAAAATCTACTCCCGAGGTGTAAGTCGAAATAGCTGCGATTTTCTTTTGGTTTTATCATATATTTAAAATCGTTTAACGATATAGCATTGGTTACCTCGACGGGCAAAGAGTTCCATGAGCTAATAGTGCTTGGTAAGAATGATTGTGAATATCTCTGCGTTCTACAGTTAATTGTTTGAATGGAAGCACTGTTTCTAAGATTATAGTTATTTTGTTCCGATACTCTACCTGGTACTAGCTCGTTTTGACAGTCAGGAGCCATACGATGATACATTTTATTGGTTTAAACATATTTATTCAAGGAAAAACGGGATTAGCAAACAAGCAGAGAACTGCTTATGTTAATGCTGCTCCCTATCAAGTTTATACAGATGTGACAGTGACGTACACATGGACATAATACAATAAACATATCAATTCGATATACAGATGCATAAAGGAAACGTGATTATTACAATGAAACGTTTGAAGGCTAAGACAATAATACTTGCAAGGTTATGTCATCATATCAGCAAGGCAACGCAGTCAAATAGAAGTAGAGGTTATCTGAATACCGGGAATCTCTTGGATTCTATAATGTAATTTTGTACAGACTTTAATAACTCTAGGTTTAC
Organism: Gibbula magus; assembly: GCA_936450465.1. NCBI lineage: Eukaryota > Metazoa > Mollusca > Gastropoda > Trochida > Trochidae > Gibbula > Gibbula magus. The sequence goes on from OW388305.1 coordinate 3,297,633, forward strand.
CTGATCAGTTGAGCCCGAATGACCATATAAAATGGAGGATAAATCAAAACCTTTTGTATAGAAATATGCATGTGATCTTATGTGATCGTAATTAGGATACATTTTATTGAAAGTAGTGAGTTTGAAACGATATCTTCTGTTTTTTAAGGTGCGGTAGTTGGTTTCCCTTTAAAGCTTATCATTTTTCGATATAAATCTTAAATCCAATGAACTGATATCAAATAACTTGTGTTCAACCAAAACCGAATACGATCGAAACAAGCATACCTTATGAATAAGAAGACCATTTAAACTTCAATTTGGAACTTTTACAATACAATATCGACAATACATGATCCTGATCGTGAACTGTTATCTAATATACATGGCCATGATTGAAAGAACATGCAACTGACTTAAATTCATTTATGAAGGAATCATTATCATTATCGACCTTTTGTGAAAAAAGTTCTTATATAAGAGTGAGATGTGTGGTAACCATAGTTATTGTAGTATCATTGCATCTTAAAAATTATATTTTCATGCATATGGATGTCAGTGTTTTACACATTGCATTGATAAATAGGGGGTATCTTCCAAACGGTCCAACAAATCACAGGAGAGTAAAAGAATACAATTAAAAGTTTGTGCATGAAAACAAAAGTAACAGTTGTTTTAGTGTTTTGTTTAACAAGTTTGGCAAAGCATTATATAACATAAATAATATATTCCTACATTTGTTAGAGCATGGCATTGGGCAGATACTTTAGTTATTTATTTGAACGGTGCAATTGAAACCAGTACTGTCAGTTAGCTACAACATTCAGATTCAGAAAAGAAATAAGTTTAAGAAATGGATCTACGTTCATTCTTCAAATGTGACACCAACAATGATTGAAAAGTAAGAAAAAAGTCGCTTTTATAATTTACTGAAAAGAAAACTATGAAAGAAGTTATGCATAAGAGAAAAAATAAATTAAATAACCTCACCTGAACTCTCGGATACCTCGCTGTAAGCATTCATCTTGATGTCAATCCACGATATGAAGTTGTGATGTGTAGTATGCAGTAAAATGCGCACATTGTCGATTGGAAAGAACATCTATTTTATACATGGTTTCCATGATGTACCTTTTTTCATTCGCCCTTCTCGGATGTAGATTTACGATGAGTTGTTTTCATAACCATTTCAAGCAATCGTGATTAAAAGATCTTAGCGCATCTACTCAACACCCTCCAACAGGATCATGAATAACAGAAAATAACCGCCAAGTTAAAAACTATACATCAGTGCTCACACAAAAATTTGTTTTTCTTACAATCATGAAAACAGGATGACAAAACGCAAACTGCTGTTCCAGCTTTTACACGAAAAAGTTGCAAACTCTGACCATCGTAATAATGTATTTATATTTTTTAAAATGTCCTTATTTCAAAGTTTTCATGTTTCTAAGTACACTTTATTCCAAAATTTGTGCTTTAAGAATAAACATAACTCATAAAACAAATTGTATATGTTATGCATATATATTTCAATAATAAAAATGGTTTTGAACTTCATTTTGTTAATTCAATCTGTATTAATTTCTTATATTTTAATCATGCATTACGCATTGTGCGTATCCATACCGAATAAATTGGTGTAATTTAAAAAATACTGTCATTGTCACAACACCGAACATCAAAGGTTATTACAACGCCAAACATCAAAGTTTTTTTTACAACACCATAAAAGATCATCCTAACAGCAATACTCATCTCATGCAGTTACGCACTCCTAAATCATTGATCACCTTTCGCTAATCACTCTGTGGGACACTGTAATTACGTGACAATAAAAACAGCCGGATATATCACCAGCAATTGGCGTCTCCATGTCTGGTTAAATGTCTAATAGATGCCATATTATCTGGTTCACTCAGGGAGAGATTATACAATGGTCATTGACACTAATTAGGCGCGTCCACTTCAATTAGGCCCACCGCCAAAATAAATTGTTGACAATAAACTACTTATAATGGCGTCATTTGTCTGTTTGAATATGTGCCTATATAAGTGTCCCCCCGCTTTTGGTGGAACATCACTTCGCTGATATCGTTCTCTGCGCCAAGTCCGAATCAACCCAGTCACCTACAAGTTCATTCGTTGTCACTCTGTTCGGAGGGAAGGAGCTTATAGAAAGGTAAGAGTGGATAACTTATTCGTACGAATTAGCTCGATTTAATTCATTTATAATTTAGATGTTCGCTAATCTCCAAATAATGGTTTAGGGTGAATGTGACAGATGTCGGTAATACGTAGAATCAAAAGTAAATAAAACATTGGTTTAAAACACGTCATCTTATAAATTGTCAAAATATAATATAATATAATATGATGAATTTTGATGTAGAAAAGGTAGACGTTATTATTCATCTGTCAGTAATATATGGATTGACTGTAAGTTTCTAACATCCTTAACTAACAAAGGCTACAATATATATTAAGATTGGCATAACCACTTATCTGTAAAAAACACATGTTTTTAAGACATAATGTTTCAACAATCTATTTTTAATGAAAGTTATTTATCCTCGTTAAATGTTCGGAAATGTAATTCTCCCCTACAAAATTTCCTTGATTATGTCAAATAGATTTGCAAATAGAATCAGGAATAGATGATAGTAACTTTAAACTCATGTCCAGCTTATAACACGAGTAAGTAAATACGTATATTACGAAAAATTACTTTGCACAGTATTCATACATTTGTATCATTATTATCCTGTTCCAGAAAATCTGACAATGTATTTATATCAAGCCATAGAAAACATGTACTCTCATTTGTATTTGCATGTACATACTACAGGCCTGTGTAAATGATTGACAAATCTACTAAAAATAGTACCTAATTACTACAGTAGTAATTACTACTCTAGAAATCGAATTAGAAATGTAAATTATAAAGTAAGAAATGACGATTTTCCTTAAACATGAATCCTTAAATTAGAATATTTACAGTACAATCGGAAAAAAATGTCAGTATGTCACAAGACAATTGCTCTTTTCGGTCCAACGCACATGTTAATTGTGCAGAGCATAATCATTAATTAACAAAGTAACGCTAACGGCTGAGACTCGTAACCATACACATTAATGAAATAATACACAGTTTTAATATCAAGTGTATCATGGTTTAAACCCTATTATTACAATGAATGTTCTTTGTTGATATTAAATATCAAATTTATAAAACAAACTATGACGACATACATTTTGTATTCATTGACAACAAATATACTTGACAATACTTATTGGGTATCACTAAGCTAAAAGAGAGTGTATTATTTAATTGAGAATAAATTTTCATTTCTAGGACCAAAATAAAATCTTGTATTTGAAATCCTGTAATAAAGTAGTAAAACTTTCGTTTTGTAATATATGCCACTAATGTTGATAACGAAATAAGAAGTTGTAGAGGCCATTTTCTTCTCTCTCTGTCAAATCGGAAACATTTCAGTATGTCACAAGATAATTGCTCGTCTCGGTCCAACGCACATGTTAATTGTGCAGAGCATAGTCATTAATTAACGATGCAACGCTGACGGCTGAGACTTTAACGTAATTATACACAGTTTTAATATCAAGTGTACTTTCATGGTTTCAACCCTATTTTTTACAATGAATGTTCTTAATTGGTAATGTTGAATTTTTTAAACAACTGTGAAGTAACATTCACTTGTATTCATTGATAACAAATATATTTGAACATACTTATTGGGTAGCACTAAGTCACTGCCAAAAAGTATTTCTTTCTAAGAGCATTTGTGTAAAATGACAACATAAAAGGGTATATTATTAAATTGAGAATAAATTTTCATTTCTAAGTCCAAAATAAAATCTTGTATTTGAAATCCTGTAATAAAGTACATTTCAGTTTCGTTTTGTAATATATGCCACTAATGTTGATAACGAAATCTTGTAGTTGGAATCGTGTAATAAAGTACGTTTCATTCTCAATTTGTAATATATTCCACTAATGTTGATAACGAAATCAGAAGTTGTAGAGGCCATTTTCTTTTCTCTTTGTCAAATCGGAAACATTTCAGTATGTCACAAGACAATTACTCGTCTCGGTCCAACGCACATGTTAATTGTGCAGAGCAGAATCATTAATTAACAATAAAACGCCGACGGCTGAGACTTTAACGTAATTATACACAGTTTTAATATCAAGTGTACTTTCATGGTTTCAACCCTATTTTTTACAATGAATGTTCTTAATTGGTAATGTTGAATTTTTTAAACAACTGTGAAGTAACATACATTTTGTATTCATTGATAACAAACATATTTGAACATACTTATTGGGTAGCACTAAGCTAAAAAAAAAGTCACTGTCACAAGGATGTCTTTCTAAGAGCATTTCTGTAAAATGTCAACATAAAAGGGTTTATTATCAAATTGAGAATAAATTTTCATTTCTAGGTCCAAAATAAAATCTTGTATTTGAAATCCTGTAATAAAGTACATTTCAGTTTCGTTTTGTAATATATGCCACTAATGTTGATAACGAAATAAGAAGTTGTAGAGGCCATTTTCTTCTCTCTCTGTCAAATCAGAAACATTTCAGTATGTCACAAGACAATTGCTCGTCTCGGTCCAACGCACATGTTAATTGTGCAGAGCAGAATCATTAATTAACAATTAAACGCCGACGGCTGAGACTTTAACGTAATTATGCACAGTTTTGATATCAAGTGTACTTTCATGGTTTCAACCCTATTTTTTACAATGAATGTTCTTAATTGGTGATGTTGATTTTTTTAAACAACTGTGAAGTAACATTCACTTGTATTCATTGATAACAAATATATTTGAACATACTTATTGGGTAGCACTAAGCTAAAAAAAGGTCACTGCCAAAAAGGATTTCATTCTAACAGCATTTGTGTAAAATGACAACATAAAAGGGTATATTGTTAAATTGAGAATAAATTTTCATTTCTAGATTCAAATGAAATCTTGAAGTTGAAATCGTCCGTTTCATTCTCAATTTGTAATATATGCCACTAATGTTGATAACGAAATCGGAAGTTGTAGAGGCCATTTTCTTCTCTCTCTCAAATCGGAAACATTTCAGTATGTCACAAGACAATTGCTCGTCTCGGTCCAACGCACATGTTAATTGTGCAGAGCATAGCCATTAACTAACAATAAAACGCCGACGGCTGAGATTACAACGTAATCTACTTGTATATACTTGGCACTAAGGTGGTAGATGACAGTCACTGCCAACATTTATTTGTTCTAACATGTAAAATTCTTGATTGGTAATATAAAAGAAAATATTGTATATGTATTTTATGACTGTCCAAAAGTGCACACCAATAAACATGGAGAGAAAGATTCAAATATATATATTTCTACATCTCTCGCATATACTGAAAATTAAATACTGTTATTAACAATATAATGACAACAGTATAACATGACTAAATAATAATCTTTACCGCTTTTAGTAAAACATTAGGGAAAAAAACACTTGACTGCAACCAAAAAATGCAAGGTCAATACCAATTATCTGCATGCTATCTAACATTTTCTAAGTCGACGTTAATAACTGTTGAAATAATTTCAATCTTACAATAAGTGCACAGGTATATATACAATATGTGTATTTTGTAATATGAATAAACAATAGTGCTCAGTGAGGTGTGAGAGAGTGACAGCCTTTCGCTATATAAATATGGCTCTTTAACCTTGTATGCAAAAGTAAATTACGTACGAAGTTAGATTAGTTCGTCAGAGGCAACCTTAGCTATATAAATAGTGCTCTTTAACTCTTTATGCATGAGTAAATTATGTATGAAGTAACATTACTTCGACAGAGGCAACCTTTAGCTTTATAAATAGTGCTCTTTAACCTTTTATGCATAAGTATTTATGTATGAAGTAACATTAGTTAGGCAGCGGTAGCCTTTCGCTATATAAATAGTTATATTTAACTTTGTATGCACGAGTAAATTAAGGTAACATTAGTTAGACAGCGGCAGCCTTTCGCTATATAAATAGTGCTTTCTAACCTTTTATGCATGAGTAAATTATTTATAAGGTAGCATTAGTTAGACAGCGGCAGCCTTTCGCTATATTAATAGTGCTTTTTAACCTTTTATGCATGAGTTAATTATTTATAAGGTAACATTAGTTTGACAGCGGCAGCCTTTCGCTATATAAATAGTGCTTTTTAACCTTTTATGCATGAGTAAATTATTTATAAGATAACATTAGTTAGACAGCTGCATTTGCTATATAAATAGTGTTCTTTAACTCTTTATGCATGAGTAAGTTATATATGAAATAACATTAGTTAGACAGCGGCAGATTTCACTATATAAATAGTACTTTTTAACCTTTTATGCATGAGTAAATTAATTATAAGGTAACATTAGTTAGACAGCGGCAGCATTTCGCTATATAAATAGTGCTTTTTAACCTTGTATGCATGAGTAAATTATTTATAAGCTAACATTAGTTAGACAGCGGCAGCCTTTCGCTATATAAATAGTGCTTTTTAACCTTGTATGCATGAGTAAATTATTTATAAGGTAACATTAGTTAGACAGCGGCAGCCTTTCGCTATATAAATAGTGCTTTTTAACCTTTTATGCATGAGTAAATTATGTATGAAATAACATTAGTTAGACAGCGGTAGCCTTTCGCTATATAAATAGTGCTTTTTAACTCTTTATGCATGAGTAAATTATTTATAAGGTAACATTAGTTAGACAGCGGCAGCCTTTCGCTATATAAATAGTGCTTTTTAACTCTTTATGCATGAGTAAATTATTTATAAGGTAACATTAGTTAGACAGCGGCAGCCTTTCGCTATATAAATAGTGCTTTTTAACTCTTTATGCATGAGTAAATTATTTATAAGCTAACATTAGTTAGACAGCGGCAGCCTTTCGCTATATAAATAGTGCTCTTTAACCTTATGCATAAGTAAGTTATGTATGAAATAACATTAGTTTGACAGCGGCAGCCTTTCGCTATATAAATAGTGCTTTTTAACTCTTTATGCATGAGTAAATTATTTATAAGGTAACATTAGTTAGACAGCGGCAGCCTTTCGCTATATAAATAGTGCTTTTTAACCTTTTATGCATGAGTAAATTATGTATGAAATAACATTAGTTAGACAGCGGCAGCCTTTCGCTATATAAATAGTGCTCTTTAACCTTATGCATAAGTAAGTTATGTATGAAATAACATAAGTTAGACAGCGGCAGCCTTTCGCTATATAAATAGTGCTCATTAACCTTTTATGCATAAGTAAATGTATGAAGTAACCTTTTATGCATGAGTAGCATTAGTAATATAACGACAGATCAGTTCTCATTAACCCTTAAAACTTGTCTATATAAGTTAGTATGCATGTACAGCGTCTGTTGCCAATTGGTTTGTATAAGTATATCATATTTCCAGCGTCATAATTCACTTGAGTCTTGAGTTAATTAGTTGTAGTTGTAGTTGTACTGTAATATCCATCGCCATTTATTTCTAATGGTGCAGCTTTCCACTAAAACACAATTTTAAAGATAAATTTCAACAGCCATCCGCTATATTTAACCAGTATTATTTACTTAATCTTTCATTTTATTTCAGATGCAAGCCTTTTCGAAGCGTAAGAAATGCCAGAGCTGCAATGAATCCTTTCATTCTGCCAAGTACTTGAAAAGACACAGATGTTCTCCTGAAGTTACTGAAGAACCGGTTGACAACCCAGAAGAAAACTTGAGCTCAGAGAGTGAAGATGAAGAAGAGGAAGTATACATGAACGAGGATGATATAGAGGACATCATGAGGAGCTTTAAGCCAAATACTATGGAAGAGGAAACCACTGAAAACACCTTCTTGAAGACTTTACTGTTATGGACTTGTCTGTTCCTGTGCCTTTGGCAGTCAGTGTTCTTCGTCTCCTCGAATGCTATGGCTGTCTTGCTGCAGTACATACATGCAGCCTTGACTCTGGTTGCCAAGCATTATAAAATTGCTTCCTGCCTGGTTCCACTGTTCCCCAGTAGTGTGTACATGCTTCACAAACTTCTCAAGTTAGACAGGAATAACTTTAGTCATTACGTTGTATGCCCCAGCTGCTACCAATTGTATACATACCAAGACTGTTTTCAAGTTGTTGAAGGTGAAGAAATTAGTAGGACTTGTTCGTTTGTTGCTCATCCAAACCATCCCCAACCTCATCGCCGTCAGGAATGTGGCTCAAAACTATTAAAAACTGTTTACTTGCCATCAGGTCGGAAACGATTAGTTCCGTTTAAGAACTACTATTTCAAACATGTTGGACAATCACTGCGGGAGTTAGTGTGTTAAGAATGGCTTTGAGAATCTTTGTGAACAATGGAGAACTCGTAAAACTGATGAACATATCATGAGCGATGTGTTTGATGGACATATCTGGAAGACATTCAGACCTACTTTCCTGGATAAACCTCGTAATTATGGACTTATGCTGAATCTGGACTGGTTTCAGCCATATAAGCATCTTAAGTATTCAGTGGGAGTCATGTATTTAGTTATCCTAAATTTGCCACGACATGAGCGATTCAAGCGGGAAAACATAATCCTTGTCGGTATAATCCCTCATATGAAGAAGGAGCCACCTACAAATACCTTCGTAAAGCCCCTCGTGGATGACCTCCAAGAGGCCTGGACACATGGATATTCCTACAACTTTGGGCTTACCACTAAGGTGTTTCACCTTGCACTCTTATGTATTGGATGTGACATCCCAGCTTGTAGGAAGCTTTGTGGATTTTTAGGTCATGCAGCAGCACAAGGATGTTCGCGCTGTAAGAAGACCTTTGCAGGTGGATTTGGCTGTCGAGACTACAGCGGCTTCGAAAGGTCAGTTTGGACAAATCGGACACATGACCAGCACATCAAAGAGATCAGACACATCAGCAAAATGAAAACTAAGACTACAAAAGAAGAAATGGAATCTAGATATGGAACACGGTATTCTGTCCTCTCTGAACTGCCATATATTGATCTCATCAAGATGTCTGTTGTTGATCCAATGCACAACCTGTTTCTAGGCACCGCCAAACATATGCTACACGTATGGAAGGATACTGGCGTTCTAACTGATAAGGACTTTGACAATATCCAAAACAAAGTTGACTCAATTGAATGCCCAAGTGACATTGGTCGAATTCCCATGAAGATTGCGTCTGGATTTGCTGGTTTTAATGCTGATCAGTTCAAGAACTGGACGTTGCTGTTCTCTATCTATGCTCTGAAGGACGTGATCGAAGACATACATTTGGAGTGTTGGCGTTTGTTCGTACTTGCTTGTAGATTGCTATGCTGCAGGACCTTAACATCTGCCGATGTCAATTTGGCAGATCAACTCCTACTCAGGTTCTGTTTAAAATTTGAACAACTCTACGGGAAGGACAAGGTGACGCCTAACATGCATTTGCATGGTCACCTCCACAAATGCATTAAGGACTTTGGACCAATCTATTCCTTCTGGCTTTTTAGCTTTGAACGCTTCAATGGCATTTTAGGTGATATTCAAACAAACCATAAAAACATGGAAATGCAACTCATGAGACGATTCTTGTGTCACTCCCAACTACTGGCTATATCTTTAGAAGACGACTCTGGGATAGCAGATGCAATCAGTCCCATCATTTCACAACTGACAGTTGATGCCAAATCTGGAACCCTTGCAACCATTGGTACTTCTGATGACTGCCATTTGAGGAGGATGGCATCCCGACTGACTGAGCCAGCTTCAGTAGATTGGGTGGATGTTTCTATGTACTCTTACAGCAAATTCAAGGTGGTTGGCCTATCAGATTTTGAACTCGATTGTTTATCAAAAATGTACTCTTTCATTTACAAGTGTGAAGTCTCTGCTATGCCCGCGGCAAGACAAATCAAATCAGTGACCCTATCCAAACAGATCTTTGGTTCTGCAAAGAGCCCCAGCATCAGATCATCAAACATCATGGCCTATTGGACCGGAGATGATGGCAAGATATCTTGGAACATACGTCCACGTCCTGGGCAGATTGTCAGGTTTCTAATACACACCAGTATTGTTGAGGACGTCTCCAAGACACATCTTCTGGCCGAGGTCAGATGGTTTAAATCACTACCAGACAACATCAGAGATCACTGTGGGCGTCCCTTCGAGGCATGGCACCCAGAAGGCATTGTCGACAAAGGCCCGTCTTCATTCATGCCCGTCCAACGGATTAAATGCAAGTGTGTACGAGTGCCGGGTGAAGTGAACAATAAGAAGGTGCTATTTGTTTGTCCTCGTGACAAATATGTCTCTGTCTAGAGAACTGTTTCAAGATAGTTGTATGTATACTTTGACATGCAAGTGATAACTTTTGCAAGTGAACTTACATCAAGATGATGTTTAAATAACACTAAATCACCTGGACTCAGTCAACTCATACTATATGGCATCACAAAATTTTAATTTCTAGTTTACTGATAATATGAAGGAGTAAAATTAATTGGTTGGATTATCTATATTTTAGTTCTATGCAACCTCCATGGAGTCATACATTTGTTTCTAGCCTGTGACTATATGTTCCTTCAATAAAGCTGCATAATCATCATCATTCAATATTAATATTGTGAATTGTACATACATTATATTGTATATAGTTAATTGATAATGTGTTCAGTGTTGTTTTGATGTTAACATTGTGTTCCATATATGATAATTGTGCTTCAAATGTAACCAATGTATAATTTATCTTATTTTAAATTATGTGAAGTAAAAACTTGATACATATCTTTGCTATATGTTTGTTATTTATTTATGCCTGATTGAAATTTCCATGCAATAATCATATTATAATCCGTTTTCTGAGCGGCTTTTATTATATTAATAATAGTCGTTCAGAATTGTAATTATAATGTGAATATTATCCTATAATGCTTATGTTGTCGTGACAAATGCAATATTAAATTTCACAAGATTATACAAAAGTTTACAACAGTAAACATAAATTAGGTGTCTGTCTGTCTACATAAACAAGCAATCTGCTCTAACCCTCACCAACTCATCAGGCAACACCCGCCGCCCCTAACAAACAGCCACCCCCATCCCCGAAAAAACTACCGTCTCACTCTCAAGTTCTACATAATCAACGTCCATGACCCCTAACTGGGCAACCCACACTACCACATACACACACATGCACTCCCCACTCAACCTCTCAATATATGCATTACCCGCCGCCCCATTCTCAAATCCATAGCCACCCCATCCCTACAGACACAACCGCACTCATGCCTCTCACCCACCAAGTTAAGACTGAAAAACAGCACCCGAAACACGCCTGCCGCCCGCCAAAACGAGATCCAGTCACCCTACCTTCACAACCCCCATCCCCAACATACAAAGTGTAATTATAGCTGTATAATCAACATTGATTAAATTAGTATTATTATCAAAATCATGCATGTTTTAATGTTCATGCTTATTCAAAAACTTCATTCCTTATTATGTTAGCGTTATTGAAGTGTAAAATACACTCTCAGTAATTTATTTAACATACAATAGTTCATGTAAAAGTATACAAGAGTATACAAAAGTTTCCAAGAGTATACAAGAGTATACAAAAGTTAACAAAAGTTTCCAAGGGTATCCTGAGTTTGTAAATCCGGCGTATACTGATCAGGATATTTTTGGAAATTCCGAGTATACTGCCGTATACTGTTTTGGATACCCGACGTATACTAGTCAGGAAACTTCAGGAAATCACTGTATTTTCTCCTGTGTGTGTATTTAAAACATTTTAATGAATTCAGAAAGTAAAACATTAAAATATCTTAACCATTAAGTTTTCAAAAAAGAGAAGGGGACACTCAATTCTATCAAATTACAATAGCAAATGGAAACTAATTATCAGAGATGTCGGTGTCTAATTACATATACATGTATAAGAAATCCCATTTCCATAAATTCATATTTGCTGAAGGCACCAAAGAACGCTGGGGAGTCATTCAGTGACAATTCACCAGGGACGATGCTTGTTATTACAGTTATTCTCTGTCAGCTAGTTCTGATGGCGGCTCAGTCGATGACAGTCACCACCAAGTGGGAGTTAGTTCCTGGTTCATCAACTGTAAGAGGATCGTCTAAAAGATCAGCACAACACGTAGATCCATCAAAAGGATCAGAAAGAGTATCAGGGGTATTTAAAGGACAAACACGAAAGGGAGACCCTTTCAAACGTTCAACACATTATGTTGACCCAACAAAAAGACAAGAGAGATTCTCAGAGGCATCTAAAGGATCAGCAGAGGTGATTCGTTGTATTACAAAGCAGTCAATGGAATGTGTCGAAATTGGAATGGATTTTGACAAGACATCATGTGTTTGTCTGAGGAGTTGTATTTCAAACTTTACCACGTCACCATTAACAGAAGCACCATCGATGTGGATCTACAGAAGATACAATGGTATGTGCAAGTCTGAGTCTGTGCAAGCACCTTCCAAAATGACACTTATTTCTACACGTCGAAGTAATGAATCCTTGTATTTTGTGTCTCAATCAGGTCCTACTTACGTGTTGTTGGATGGACATGAAAACGTGACACCACTACGAAACAATCCATGCAATGATATTAACAATTGTGTAATCTTTACTGAAAGTAAGGTGTCATTTTCAATGTATGGTCACGATATCTCGTTATGTGATTATAAGAGAACAACGGTAATATATAAAGCATCGTATGAAATATATTCTCTTCACAAAGATCACAATAGACAATGTTTACTATTTACTGTCAATGTGGTGGGCAGGTGCATTGTAATGTCTCTAAATCTAGACGGCAGCGGTCCTAAATTGGTAGTTAAAGTGAAGCCGAATGATCAATTACTTGGAGCTGATAAGACAACATCATACTTGTATTTTCAGAATGTTGCCAATGCTAGGTTATATGTATATAAGCGCATAGTTGGTAGTAAACTGCAAATATTAAGGTATCATTTAAATTCATTTTTTTACTCAGTAAAAGTTGGCAGTAACAGCATCCTCGCAACAATAGCATCTAAATTGAAATTCATATCATTGAACAATTCCATTAACGTTATTACAACTGATTCGAAACATGAATATGAAGAATTTTGTCAAGTGAATGAACTATGGTATTTATTCCATCCACAAGTAATTGATGTTTACACCAAAACTGGAAAACTGATCAAATCCATCAATATAGAACTAGGGAATGGGATGCAATATACATGCTTAGCAGGCTGACAATGTTCGTTTTGTTCACTACCTATCCATAATTAGTTTACTTTGTTATTCATTCGTCAGAAAATATTAGGGTGCTGAGTGGTGATTTGAACTCATGAATTTAGCATGCTCGTTGTTGTAGATGTAGATGCTCTATTGTGTAGGTGTATGTGACAAGTGTTTAAGAGATTCACCCGTTCATGTGTTTGTATGATAGTGATAATGAAGTGATTTGACTTAAACATAATATCATTTCTGTTACACTTTAGAACTACCAGATAATTCAGAAAACAGTTTCTGGTATGTTTACACATTTTGTGGATGAAATTACTTCGGTCTGTTGACATCACTTTACCTACAATGAAGATCTATCATTTATGTCATATATTCAAAATTGAAGGACTACTCAATTGTAACTTTGAAGTTAATTTTAGATTTGTCAACCAAATATGTTGTACATGTGAAACAACGATGTACTGTTATTCGTGTGGACTTTGTGGTATTCAATAAATGATAGGAAAAAATAAACAAATGGGTTTTATTTGCTGTTTCAAGAAGAGTTTTTGTCACATCAATTTAAAAACCTTAGCAATGTTGTTTTAATGTTAAAACTTTAAAGAAACTCCTGCCCCATATTATCAGACGACTTAACAATATTGACCGAAGCTCGGACTGACCACCAGAATTCGCCTGATCTTTGGACACTTTTCACTTCAAGATTGCACAATAATAACCGCAGTAACTGTAATCTTTTTATTTAAACATGTTCAATATCTTATCTGTTGATAGATAGAATTTGTATTAAGCTAAATAAAGCAAGAGATTCAATTAACTGTTTTGTACACAATTCCTAATATGACTTCGTTATAACGTGATCAGTAAATTAAACAAATACTTATAACTTTGAATATTGTTTAATGAAGTTACATAACAAAACATATCCTGCTTATAAATTGTGAGCTATGAATTATTTCTATTATTTCTTTTACAAAAGATCCAGGTTCGAATTCCACCATAGACAATTGCTGTGTAGACCTGTTCTAAACGCAATACAATTAATGAGAACCTCTTCTATTTGCAAAACAATTCTGTAGAAACTGTTCTATATTCAGTAAAACTTCTAGAAACTGTTCTATTTGAAGTACATTTCTAAAGAAACTGTTCTGCATTCAGTAATGTTTGTAGAAGTTGTTCTTCATGCAGTACCTTTCTTTAGAAACTCTTTCCCATGCAGCACACTTTCGAATGAAGTATTCTACGTTCAGCACAATATCATAGAAACTGTTCTTCATGCAGTACACTTTTAAAGAATTTTTTTTACATAAGTAAAATGTTAGAGAAACTGTTCTACATTCAGTACACTTTAAGAGAAAATGTTCTACATTGCAGTACAATTATGTATACATTGTTCTTTGTAGAAACTGTTCAATATGCAGTACAATTTTGTTGAACTATTCTACACGCAGTGTACACACCATTTTAGATAAACTGTTCTTCGTTCAGTACAAATTTGTAGAAACTGTTCCAAATGCAGTTTCTTCTGTAGAAACTGTTCAACACTTTTTTTAGAAAATGTTCTATATTCAGTAACAATTCTAGAAATTGTTCTACATGCAGTACCTTTCTTTAGAAACTGTTCCAAATGAAGCACAAATTCGTAGTATTTATTCTAAGTTCAGTACAATTTTATACAAACTGTTCTTCATGCATTCTTTTTTTGGGGGGGGGGGGGGGGGGGGGGGGTACAGAAAAGTTCACTTTTATAAAACCATTTTTGCATTCAGTACGATTTTGGTGCAATGCTACTGGACCCCAGCGAGGTGATGCTGCAGGTTCACTAGTCTCACACATCAGTAGCAGATTTCATGCAATACAGATCCAAGTCTGTTGGCTTTTCTTCCTGCAATACGGGAAGCCGTCGTTATAGATGTGATCTACTTTCCAATATACCAGTAACAATCTACTTTTAACAAATATGATACTAATAATCTAAGTAGATGTAGCTCAGTTGGTAAAGTGTCTGCTCGTCAGCCGATCAGGGGTCGATGCCTGTCCGCATCGACCCATAAGACATTAAAATATTGGAGTTGTTGCTTCCTTGTTCGGCACTCAGGATTATTTGGATAGAACAACGCTTAAAGTGGTGCTGAACTGTGGCTGCCGGTGTCAGATTGAAAACTTACCCGCATTTAAAACATACCTGGCGGGTACGTTTTCAACGTTGAATAATGACTCATGGTCACTTTTCAACGCCTCGGGTCTATGTCAACATTGAATAATTACACAGTTGGGTAATTATTCAATGTTCAAAAAATACCTGAGGTGTTGAAAAGTGACCCCGGGTCATAATTCAACTTTGAAAAAGTACCTGCCGGATGTGTTTTCAACGCGGGTACGTTTTCAATCTTACACCGGATGCCAAGGAACAAATGTTTTCCGATTTCGTTAAATATTTTTTTAAAACACACGTTTTAAGAAATCATTTTATTCGAATCCACACGAGATAGTAGAGTCATAAAGGGCCTTTTGGTTTGATTATGACGTTCTCTGTATTGAATTTAAATTTAAGTCAAAGAAGGTACATTATGCCAAAATCATATACTAACATAATGTCCATATTTCATAAAATGTATCTATGTGTCATGCTTTAATTGATTAAAAAAACGAAATTTTAAGGTTGGATGCTGGTTATCATACATTTAAAAAATAAATCAGGTGTTAATGTAAAAAGAGTGAATATTTAAAATATAGTTGCTCAAACGTATTAATTAGAAATTTTGGAATGATTAATGTTTTTGAATAAGGTTTCTTTGAACTGTAAAAGATGCTGACATTTTTATAAAATTACATTATAATAAATGAACACTGTCAGAAATATTCGGTATCTATTTGCACATCCATAAATAAAGAAACCCTATCTCCGTGAGTACTAGTTACTGAAAGCAACAAGGAACGCTGGGGAGTCATTTAGTGACAATTTGCCAGGGACGATGCTTGTTATTACAGTTCTTCTCTGTCAGCTAGTTCTGATGACGGCTCAGTCGATGATAGTCACCACCACGTGGAAGTTAGTTCCTGGTTCATCAACATTACGAGGGTCGTCTGAAGGATCAGTACAACACAAAGATCCATTAAAAGGACCAGAACGCTTCTCCCAGACAACACAACAGGTCGACTAATTTAAAGGTATATCAGATTATGTTGAACCATCAACAGGATCAAAAAGGTTCTCTGAGGCATCTGTTGGACTAACAGAATTGATTCAGTGTATTACGGAGCAGGCAATTGAATGTGTCGAAGTTGGACACGATTTTAACAAGACTTCATGTGTGTGTCTGGAGAATTGCATTGTAAAAGCCACCAGATCAGCATTGCATGCAGGAGAGGATCTACAGAAGATACACTGCCATGTGCAATCATGAGCCTAAACAAGCACCTGCCAAAATGACACGTACTTCTACACGTCGACCTAATGAAATCCTGTATTTTGTGTCTCATGCAGATCCTACATACGTGTTGTTAGAGGGACACGACCACGTGACACCACTTAGAAACAATCCTTGCAGTTCCTGGCAGTTATAACGTGTGTGTAATCTTTACTGAACGTAAGTTATCCTTTTCCATAAATGGGCATGATATCTTGTCATTTGATTCTAGTGGAACAAAACATATACCTTATAAAGCATTGCATGAAATACATTATCTTCACAAAGATCACAATAGACAAAGTTTACTATATAGAGTAAAGGTGCGGCGCATGAGTATTGTAATGTCGTTAAATCAAGACAAATACAGGCGTAAATTGGTAGTTAAAGTGGAGCCGAATTATCTTTTATTTGGGGCTGATAAGGCAACATCCTACTTGTATTTTCAGAATATTGCCAATGCTAGATTATGTGTTCATACGCGCAAAGTTGGTAGTAAACTGCAAACATTAAGGGACAACGTTACAATTCAGTTTTTTACTCAGTGAAAGTTGGCAGTAACAGCATCCTCGCATCAATGGGATCTAAATTTACATTCATACCATTGAACAATTCACTTGAAGTTTTTACAACTTCTTTTACATTTGACTTGGTAGACTTTTGTCAAATGAATGAACTATGGTTTTTGTTTGATCCACAAGTAATTAAGGTTTTCACAAAAACTGGCAATTTTGTCAAATTCATCACTATAGATATACCGAATGTGAAGAGCTACAGATGCATAGTAGGCTGAGAATGAGTTTGTTCACAATCCTTCCACAATCAATTTACGTCAGAAAAATTAAGGATGCTAAGTGGTGGTTTGAACTCATGAACTGACCTTGCTCAGTGTTGTAGATGTAGATGTTTGGTTTTGGAGATGTCTCTAACAAGTGTTTAATATTTTCTCCCTTTGTTTTGTTTGTATAATAGCGATATCTGGCTTAAACATAATAAAATGTCTAGAACATTCCAGAACTTTTAGAACATCCAGGAACTGATAGACATATAAGAAATAACGTCTAAGATGTTACGCAGTTTTTATTTTAGGATATACTTGATTTTGTCTGTTGACATCACTTGACCTTCCTTCTATCTTTCAGGTCATCTTTTCCAAATTGAAGGGTAACACATTTTAACTTTGTAGTTAATATCAGATCTGTTCCCAAATTGTGCTGTGTATGTGTTTAAACATTTTACCGTTTCAATAAGTGATGGAACAGACATTATTGTATGTTTTTATTTGCTGCTTTCAATAAGTACTTATATCACATAAATGTTTACACCTTATGTTTATATACGGACTTGCCCATGTCAAAGACGGCACAGCAATATAGATACATCTATGTGAGCAGACTCTCAAACTTTGTCATCACTTCCCGTACTACTAGCTGTATTGTTATACCTCCCCGCAAATCCTTCATTATGGCCATTAATTTACTGAAGAACAATTGTTTTTCTCCATCTACGTTAAGGTAGACTAAACTTTGACAATAAAGGTGAGTTGTAGTGAGAGAGAGAGAGAGAGAGAGAGAGAGAGAGAGAGAGAGAGAGAGAGAGAGAGAGAGAGAGAGAGAGAGAGAGAGAGAGAGAGAGAGAGAGAGAGAGAGAGAGTTTATTGCTGTAATGTATACAAGTACATTGGTCAAAGAATAAGTTGCCGAAGTGCCAGAAAATACAATATACAGATGTAGTGCATAATGCAATTTAGTGATGGACATGGGGGCATCAGCATGATGCGAAATAACTAGCACGTTTCTTCTGAGTTAGAAAAATATAATTTACAAAATTATTAAGTACAATGCTATCATGGGACGTGAAAAATGAGTTACGCTTAGTATCCAATGGGAAAACATAACAATACTCTTGCAATAGACAACTTCGCAGGTTATGATATAAAGGGATTCGGATTCAACAGTTTGTCTAACACAAAATGGACAAAGACGATCTTTACGGTTTAGCTTTAGACGTCTGTAATATTTTATCATTAGGTTATGGTTGGAACATCGGAATTTACATTAGGCATTACAATAGGCTTTAACCTGTATCATGCTGAGATAAATTTATTCACAAGAATATACTTTAATTTGTCTGTACATCGTTAAATGTGAATATTTACCAGGGTCTGAACCCGATTTTGAATGGCAATGTCAATGCAACTCTGATTAAATTAAAAAAGAAACTCTTCGACATAAACCACTTGTCCAAAACCGTAAGAAAATAATTTTTTAAAACTTTTAGTGCCAAGCAATTAAGGTACTTTTCAACTAAACTAAACTGATATCTACGCACATTGTCCACATCTTTGTTCTTCTTTGACTTAAAAAACTTATCAAATACTTAAGTATCCTGATATATTTGTTAACATTCAAAGAATACCGACCAAGTTCACAACGAGCTACTATGTTAGGCATAATAACAGAGAGCCTTAGAATTTGCTTACAAAACTTATCATGAACATGAAGAATATTAGGTGATGGATGGAACCCCAAACTTCAGCACCGACAACAGAACAGGTAAAACTTTAAGGTTAAAGATATGCAACAGCACTTTAAATGGTAAACTATAAACATTATTGATCAATGATCTGGCACGTGACAACACCTTTATTCTGCTAGTATTTTCTGAGTGATATACCAACTACCTGAATTCGAGAAGTGAACACCAATATACTTATAAGATTTTAAAATTTCCTTAACGTCTCCATTTAAAAATATTTTTTCGTATTTTCTTAAATCTATCAGCCTTTCTAAATACAATTATGTTACTTTTATGAATATTGATTTTGAGCTTCCTTTTTTGACAATAAATATTAAGCTTGTTTATTCTTTTTTGAAGTCCATGAGTAGTACTATCTAACAAAACAATATCATCCGCAAAAAGCAAAATGATCAACTCTATCAAGTCTAGATTGATACATTTATGACAGTATGTGGCTAGGAATTCCACCAAGTCTTTGATTAAAAATAGAAAAAGGAGGGAGATAACCTACAGCCCTAACGCACGCCAAATGCGCAATAAAAACAAAAAGTAGTGTAACCTCTCTCCAGCGAGACACATGATTTCACTTTTGCATACATAAGTTTTAATAAATTATTCATTCTACCCTTAACATTGCAAAACCAGAGTTTATACACTATATAAGACTCGTCCTATCCACATAATCAAATGCTGCCTGAATGAATGCACAGTAAAGCCGACCTTTATATAATGAAAGATATTTATTAATAACTGTATGAAGAATATATATATTGTCTGATGTTCGAAATCCCTGACTTAAACCCGCCTGTTTGAGAGTAAAGAACTTCTCCTGTTCAGCCCACACAGACAACCTATTACTAATAACTTTGGCACAAATATTCCCCGAGACTTCCAACAATGTGATTGGTCGATAATTAGATGTTGAGCCAGTATTGCCCTTCTTATGCACAGGTAATATCACTCCTAGGGTCCAATCAGAAGGATAGTAGCCCACTAGAAGATTATCGAAGCTTTTGAATCACACGTTCAGTAACTATTATCCAAGTTCAATGTTCCATACATGTAATTTAGGTAAAGTGGATTTAAGAACTAACAAACTAATATTTAATTCCGTGTGTTACGTGATCAGCCCTTTTGCATTTGGGCGAAAAGAAAGGAGCTATCGTCTTTAGACTCGCCCAACTGATTAAATGAAGGCAAAAGAAGCCAAGGCTCCAAAAAATAATGGACACAAAATTTTGAGGGATATTTGCAAATTTTGGAAACATGATCTACTTGTTCATTGACACACTAATAAAATATCTATCATACAAGTTTTAATATCCCTGATCTAATTTTCAATGCGTATTCAATCTTTATTCCTCATGCTAAATATTGACTATCAAAAACCACACTCCACCTTTATCATAACTTAAAATCATAATAAGGCTCTTCACAAATGGTTAATGATTAAAAAGTCTTTGAATGGAAGCTAGAAGGAGAATACACACGAACAGCAAGGATAGGGACTCACTGTTATCAGAAATATGCCAACACTTTAAAGTTTTAAATCTGAACTCAAAACGCATCTTTTTAAGGGAAACATTTTAAACATTTCAACGTTCATTGTTTTCCGAGCCAAGAAAAGCGTAAGAGTCCTCTTAGATGGGAACTTCGCTAAAGAAGAACTATGCATAATTATTATTATTATAAAAATGCACTTTAACAGCAGCATGGTTCGTCGCCACTGACATTACTATGGTTTGAAAGTAGAAGGTCGGGGCAGGGAGTTTCGCTAGAACAATAGCTAGGGGATGTATGTACAATTCGCACGAGGGAAGATGACTTGGAACAAATCCAATGAAACTACAACAAAATGAGTTTAATTGCACGTGTCACTAGCTTATATACCTGGAGAGGAATATGAACATTGCTTCAGTTTAATATCTGTTTCGGTAGCACTTAAACACATGTAAAACGATCTGATATTTATTAACACATGTCATCCCATTGCCACTCAATCAGTCATAGCTATGAAATGGATACTTTTTGGAAATATACTCAGAAGACTTAAATCGACAAAAGGAATGCCATAAATGGCAGTATTTCAAATTAAAAGAAATGAGAAATATCATCATGAAAAAAAGTTAACTGTTGAGGACTTATTGAAGCATTACTGTACATAGTGCTGTTGGGTTCCAGTTTCTTCATTATTTATAAAGCTAGCTTAGTATTTAATCATACAATGCGTCCCTTGCTTATACAGATGTCAGCCTCTCCACTCAATCAATCAACTATGGAATTAATAGTCTTTGCACTCGGTTATCTTTTGAATAATTATAAATATATTCATTATTTGAGTTCTGAAAGTTCAAACTCCATAGTTTAAGAAGAATATAACTTGATATATGAATTTCTTAAGTAAAATCAATGACTTGCATAGAGGATATTTGACATTTCTCGTCGAATACCATGTATATCTCATCGAGTGAAGTAGATATTTGATATGACTTTAACGTCATAAGATGAGATATATATATGGTATTCAACGAGAAATGTTCTATTCATAAGCTCTAAAAAATCATGTATAATTCGAAAATAACTTTCATTTTAGGAATATAGCATCTCAGATGGCCTTGCTTTTCAACGGCCATTGAGGTCATCCGTATCATATTGCTACGATGATGTTATATGATTAAAAGAGTTATTAAAGTGAGAAGAATAACATGTTAATTCACTCAGTGAAAATACGGAATTTATTTTAAATACCGTATTTCGCCACTGAAAATATTATTAATTCAGTTAAATACTTAATAATGTTAAATTAAATACTGAATTCGGATTACATTTGTCTAGCTGAGCACTTTGTTACCTGTTATATAATTCTGTTTTAATTAATGATATTTATAATCCATTAGATGGATTAGAAAGCAATTCATCACTCAGAGATGTCTAATCAACTTTGACATTCACAGTGTAGGAGAAAAGCTATAGAGTAAAACTATACAGGGTAACATCATATGCATTTTCTACAGAAGATATATAAATAAATAACAAATGAAATATAATATATATATAGAATATATCTGTCTTTTCGCAGGTTCCTCACAATATAATGTACTGAGTTACATCCCACTTAGATCTCGTCGCCCGTAGCAACCATTCATATAAGTGTCTTGTTCATTATTGATATCAGGACTGTTTCGTCCAAACAGTCCTGATATCTGATACACGGACACTTTAAAAAACATTCTTAAACAAAACGCCTTGGTTTATGTTTTTGAAGTTGCTTTTAATATCTCTATATTATAATTTCAGAAATGATTCTTCAAATCGAGCATATATTCAATTCGAGATGCCATATAATTAGAAATGTTTTTAAGGCTTAAAGAATAAATATCATTCATGAATTGCAAAGTTGAACGTAAATACCTATTTTAATGAAATGTATTTAAATCGTATTATATAAGCATTTTACTACTTTGTGTGACTTACTGCTTATTTTATTGACGCTTCAGGGGCTTTTAATCATGTTATCGACAGCAGCACCCAATATAATATACAGAACCCATTCGATAAATCATTCAATTAATCAAATGCATGACTGCAATTAACCATTCATTAAATAGAGATTATTACCCGAGGAAGTGTGTGATATGACTTTTATGAAAGGAGTGTGAATTTTGTTATTGCCCAAGCGAGAGCGAGGGTTATGCATAAATTTGCACAAGTTTCGTGAAAGTCATATGACATACTTCCTCGGGTAATAATCTATTTATTACCCTTTCTATTCCATTTATTTCGCGTAAAATCGTCAGCAACTGGCCCATTTCTTTTGCTACGGCTAGCCTTAGCGACGTCACGAACCATCCTTTTATGACGTCACAGACGGCAAAATACGGGAAGCCGCGATGAAACAATCGTTGCTAGGCAAACGTGATATGTGCACATGTGCTCATATAAAAAATATTAACTCGGTCATTTTCAGCCATATGGGTAATAAATGTTTGTATGCACTATTTTTATATGAACAAGAAATCGACGACGTTAATCTTAGATCCTAATTTTGTTATTTCAACCAACACGTGTTGGTATATTTGATATCAGATGGCACTTACATACATACATACATACATACGCACGCACGCACGCACGCACGCACGCACGCACGCACGCACGTACATACATACATACATACATGCATACATACATGCATACATACATGCATACATCCATACATGCAAAATACAATAAGATACATAGCAATCGTATAAAAACTGAACTGTGTGCAGTATGCCTTGTTTTTAAGTCACAATCATGAGTTGCACTGTAAACCGTTTATGGTAGAATAACTGACCGCCCAAAGTATTATAAAATAGATGCATATATTATTCATTGAGGTCAACTATGAATAGTTTAGGATACATAGCAACCTTAATAATAAATCGTTCACTGTGTTTATATACAGTCATAATTAATCCCTTTCTGTTCCACAATACCTTGTCATTAAGCCTAAAGTATACATGAAATTGATCTGAATAGTTTTGGCAAGGATCAAATCCACAAAATATCCAATATTGAAATTTAAATTAGTAATATTTTAATTGATGAGAACATATATGATTAAAGTTTTAAAGTATCAATTATTTAATAGATGCCCTCTTTTGTGATACACTTTCATTCATGAAGGCAATATACGATTACAATATAAATACATACATAGCTGTTGATACGATCAAATGTGTTAAAGGGACAGTAGCACGTATTTTGGCTTAAATAAGTTGATGAAATGTTGTTGAGAAATAATGTCACCAATAGTAAAACACCCTTCTCCCTTTGAAAAATCAATTAAAAATGAAGTAAAGATATAAGGTATCGTTTTTGTTATTCAAAATAAAATGTGCTCACAATGAAATGGCCACTATGCAATATTTGCTTTATACGCAGCACTGTTATCACCACTACCAATAATTAGTTTGTGTAATAAGATGATTTACCCTCTAAAGTAAATATATATGACATAAAATATAAATATAAATGTGATATTTGATAGCAAGGCTATGGGTGATACAGACTTTTATGACCAGCATTGGAATATCACGAAAACGCAAACAAATTGCCCTTTTATATAAACTACATTCGACATTCCTTTGAATTTTTCCTTTCCATTTAAAATTATGCCGACAAATGATCTATAGCTAGTGAATAAGATGAAAATTTAAGAAAATCAAATTTATCAGCTCCTTTGAGGAAGTGAAAGATACCACAGCCAACTTAAGCTGTCAAAAGTATATGAAATGCAAGATATGGATAGAGAAAAGTACACATGCAAATGCTAACTAACGAAAAGGAACATTTGCCTTGGATATCCTAAATATAGGAACAAATTATTGAACACAGTAATCTCTGTTCACTGTTAACTTTTATGTATACACTTTTCGAAACTAAGCTAAACGTACTGAAACCAAACATAACTTGCATTAGATTGATATAAAGAAAGCTTACACTGTTGACAAATATAACGCTTATTCAGCTAAAGTAATCTATAACATTCTAGTCAATCTATCATGTAATTTGTAAAAAGAACTAACGCGTTCATGTTTTATGTACCTGATTTTGTGTAAATAGAGAAGTATTTTAATGAACGGTTTTGTAAGATAATACATAGAGGTGACCAAAAACGTTTAGGACAACCGTGTCCATAGCTAAATAGCATTAATTAATTAACGACTTGACCATCTAGTTGCTCATATAAGGTGCATCCCGAAAGTTTGTTCACCTTTTTGCGTATCTTAATGCAAATTGTCACTGATATGTTTGAATCATGATAGTATGCCACAACGGAACAGTTAATATTGTGTTTTCACTTCAGAAGTGCTGATTGAATGTCCCATGACATATTCTAATTTCACATCTCAAAACACATCGTAACAGTTGTTGTCTCGTTGAAGTGATCAGGGGTCAAATCCATTTTATTCTTTCACTGTAAAGTCTCCAATAAGTCATTAACAGCGTCAATCAGTAGTCGTGCATTTTCATGCAACCCATTCAATGTTTTTTTTTATGACTACGTTATCACTAAATCCACCTGTACAATTTTATTCCAAATTATAGAAATCGGAATTTTACAAACTCATCCTTTCTGTGCGCTCACTCGCCAAAGTTCGACAACATGCACAGCCAACTTGGCGTTAACACATGTTTGACAATGACCATTGTGCACATGGACGAAGGGTGATTCTTTGTCAGTACAGATTAAACAATACAATATACGTTCACAGGAAATTTGCACATAGATAAAGACGAAGGTGAACAAACTTTCGGAATGAAACTGTAAAAGGAAGGTCATTTTCGTAAGTGATATTCGCTGAAGACGCCAGGGAACGCCTGGAGAGTATTTCAGTGACAATTCGCGAGGGACGATGCTTGCTTTTACAGTTCTTCTCTGTCAGCTAGTTCTGATGGCGGCTCAGTCGATGATAGTCACCACCACGTGGAAGTTAGTTCCTGGTTCATCAACAGTACGAGGGTCGTCTAAAGCATCAGCAGAACAGGAGGACACATCCAGACGATCAAGGCTAATACATCCACCGTCAGAGTCTTCCGGAGGACCACCAGGGCTCATTCAGTGTATTATAAAACAGGCAAGAGTATGTGATGACATAGGAATAGATTTGGACATTACCTCGTGTGTCTGTCTGCAGAGCTGCAGTGCCACCATTAGCAGGACACCATTGAGTGATAAACTTACAAACAGAATGCGGATCTACACACTATATAATGCTAGGTGCACATCAATACCTCTAGGACGTCCACGTCGCCTAAATTGTACAAGTACTTGTAAGAGTACAACTAAAGAATCGTTATATTTCGTAACCAACAGCCCCCGTGCATATGTGTTGTCAGATGGGGGGAATGAGGTGACAGCTCTGCCGAATACCCCATGCCAAGACAACTTTTGTGTTATTTTTACTCAACTTAACTTGTCCTTTTTCACAAGTATTAGAGTAATAGAAACATTCGATACAAAGGAAGAAGAACTAAAGAAAGCAATATATAAAGGATCACATCGGATACTGTCTCTTAAAAAGGATCACATTGAACAATCAATACTATTTACTGTATCTGTACTGAACAAGTTTCACGTGATGTCTGTTCGCCCTGACGGCAGTAGTGTAAAAATGTTGCTTAAAATTGGACATGATTTCTCGTTTATTGGAGCTGATACATCGACATCATATTTGTATTTTAAAAATATTCGTGATTTTAACTTGTACTATCATAATCGTGAAGTTGATAGTAAAGTAGTAAGAATAGAAAGCAATTCGGATTTAGAGTCAGTGAAAATCGGCAGTAACACCATATTAATAGCAGCATCGCCTAAAGTTACTTTAATATTGTTTGTAACGAGATCCGTTACATTTTATTTGCAGCATGACTATATTGAAGTTTGTCAACTTAACGAACATTGGTATTTTCTTAGCCCAAAATCCATCACTGTTTACAACAAAATTGGAGATTATGTAAAACGAATCAAAATTGGCAGTGGGAATCTAAGGGGCTTCAGGTGTGTAGTAGGCTGATTTGACGCTTCCTACCTCAGTAATGTCCAGGGTATTTACGTGTGTAGTAGGCTTATATGTCACTTCCTACCCCAGTAATGTCCAGGGTAATTACGTGTGTAGTAGGCTTATATGACACTTTCTACCTTAGTAACGTCCAGGGTATTTACGTGTGTAGTAGGCTGATATGACACTTTCTACCTCAGTAATGTCCAGTGTATTTAAGTGTGTTTTTGAGGCTTAAAGAATAAATATCAATCATGAATTGCAAAGTTGAACGTAAATACATATAATGAAATGTATTTAAATCGTATTATATAAGCATTTTACTACTTTGTGTGACTTACTGCTTATTTTATTGACGCTTCAGGGGCTTTTAATCATGTTATCGACAGCAGCACCCAATATAATATACAGGACCCATTCGATAAATCATTCAATTAATCCAATGCATGACTGCAATTAACCATTCATTAAATAGAGATTATTACCCGAGGAAGTGTATATGACACTTTCTACCTCCGTAATGTCCAGGGTATTTACGTGTGTAGTAGGCTTATATGACACTTTCTACCTCAGTCATGTTCAGGGTAATTACCTGTGTAGTAGGCTTATATGTCATTTCCTACCTCAGTAATGTCCAGGGTATTTACGTGTGTAGTAGGCTGATATGTTACTTCCTACCTAAGTAATGTCCAGGGTATTTACGTGTGTAGTAGGCTTATATGTTACTTCCTACAACAGGAATGTCCATGGTATTTACGTGTAGTAGGCTTATATGACACTTTCGACCTCAGTAATGTCCAGGGTATTTACGTGTAGTAGGCTGATATGTCACTTTCTTCCTCAATTGTATCATGTAATGTAGACTCATAATATATAATTGTGTCATGTCACTAGAGGCCTCTGCCGCCCGTTACATAGACGAACGAAAAGGAGTGATTCGTTCTTCCCACAGAGGTTACTCTCTTCTGATTTCCGATCATTGGCAAATGACATGTTTCAAATGTTTTATCAGTGTACCAAATGATTTATTTTCTTTTTGTATATTTATACAATGTCATATATTCTGATTCTTAACTTTGCATCAATATTTACATTAAAACAAATATTTTAAAAAGTTGTTTCATGAAACCGTGAATTGAATCTATTGCTTTATTTAGCTTAATATAAATTCCATCTGTCAACAAATATAAGATATTGAACATGTTAATTTTGAATAAAGGGATGACAATTACTGCTTCATATCCTTTGACAGATATATATATATGTGGACTATGTTTTGAAGTTGAGGTAATGTAGCTTGGACATAACGTCAAATGTTATATATGGAAACATATTTCCTACTTAAATGATATAAAAAAAACTAGTCATCATGAGGAAACTGACTGGGACCTGACTCTGATGGTGTGTTCAAACTTCAAAAGGACTCATCCTGAACAGCGTACTTATAGTGATCAAAGTATTAATAGGTACATTTACATACATATGTATGTATAGCACCAATATCCAAATCAAACATACGAATGTTGCAGCCCGACTATGGGGGTCTGCTGACAGTGGTGGATCTTGAGTACTTCAATCTTGGAGAATCTATGAATCGTCCTGGTCCTTTTAATAGGTTTTCCTGTTGTTCCGATCCTTTAGACGACTCTCGTAGTGTTGACGAACCAGGAACTAACTTCCACATGGTGGTGACTATCATCGACTGAGCTAACTGACATAGAAGAACTACAAAGAAATTGTAAATGTGTCCGAACCGTGGTCAAAATTATCCGAAACGAGTTCATTTAAACACATTATCAAAATCCGAATCACATTGAAAGTAACTATAGTCTTTATCATTGTACCAAATGATTTTATCTTTTCGTATATTAATACAATGTCATATATTCTGTTTCTTAACTTTGCATCAATATTTACATTAAAACAAATATTTTAAAAAGTTATTTCATGAAACCGTTAATTGAATCTCTTGCTTTATTTAGCTTAATATAAATTTCATCCATCAACAAATATAATATATTGAACATGTTAATTTTGAATAAAGGGATTACAATTACTGCGATTATTATTGTGCACTTTTGAAGTGAAAAGTGTCCAAAGTTCCGGTGACTTCTGGTGGTATCCGAGCTTTGGGCAGTCCGAGCTTCGATCAAAATTGTTATGTCGTCTGATAATATGGGGCAAGAGTCTCTTTAAAGATTTAAAAACATCATTGCTAAGGTTTTTAAATTGATGTGATACAAATTCTTCTTAAAACAGCAAATAAAACACATTTGTATATTTTATCCTATCATTTATTGAATACCACAAAGTCCACACGAATAACAATACATCGCTGTTACACATGTACAACATATTTGGTTGGCAAAACTAATGTTAACTACTAAGTTACAATTGAGTAATCCTTCAATTTTAAATAGATGGCATAAATGATAGATCTTCATTGTAGGCAAAGTGAAGTTAACAGACCGAAGTAATTTCATCAAAAAAATGTGTTAACATACCAGAATGAATGTTCTGATAGTTCTAGAGTGTAACAGAAATTGTAAAATGTTTGGGTCAAATCTCTTCATTATCACTATTATACAAACACATGAAAGAGGGAATCTCTTAAACACTTGTCACATACATCTACAACAACGAGCATGCTAAATTCATGAGTTCAAACCACCACTCTGCACCCTAATATTTTCTGACGAATGAAAAACAAAGTAAACTAATTATGGATAGGTGGTGAACAAAAAGTACATTGTCAACCTGCTAAGCATCTATAGTGCATCAAATTCCCTAGTTCTATATTGATTGATTTGATCAGTTTTCCAGTTTTGGTGTAAACATCAATTACTTGTGGATGAAATAAATACCATAGTTCATTCACTTGACAAAAGTCTTCATATTCAGGTTTCAAATCAGTTGTAATAACGTTAATGGAATTGTTCAATGATATGAAATTCAATTTAGATGCTATTGTTGCGAGGATGCTGTTACTGCCAACTTTTACTAAGTAAAAAACTGGATTATAATGATACTTTAATATTTGCAGTTTACTACCAACTATGCGCTTATATACATATAACCTAGCATTGGCAACATTCTGAAAATACAAGTATGATGTTGTCTTATCAGCTCCAAGTAATAGATCATTCGTCTTCACTTTAACTACCAATTTACGCCCACTGCCGTCTAGATTTAGAGACATTACAATACACCTGCGCACCACATTGACAGTAAAAAGTAAACATTGTCTATTGTGATCTTTGTGAAGAGAATATATTTCATACAATGCTTTATATATTACCTTTGTTCTCTTATAATCAAATAACAAGATATCGTATCCATATATTGAAAAGGACACCTTGCGTTCAGAAAAGATTACACAAGTGTTAATATCATTGCATGGATTGTTTCGTAGTGGTGTCACGTTATCATGTCCATTCAACAACACATAAGTAGGACCTGACTGAGACACAACATACAAGGTTTCATTACTTCGACGTGTAGAAGTAAGTGGCATTTTGGCAGGTGCTTGCACAGCCTCAGACATGCACATATCATTTTGTCTTCTGTAGATCCACATCGATGGTGCCTCTGTTAATGGTGACGTGGTAAAGTTTGAAATACAACTCCTCAGACAAACACATGATGTCTTGTCAAAATCCATTCCAATTTCGACACATTCCATTGTCTGCTTTGTAATACAATGAATCACCTCTGCTGATCCTTTAGAGACCTCTGAGAATCTCTCTTGTCTTTTTGTTGGGTCAACATAATGTGTTGAACCTTTGAAAGGGTCTACCTTTCGTGTTTGTCCTTTAAATGCCCCCGATACTCTTTCTGATCCTTTTGATGGATCTACATGTTGTGCTGATCTTTCGGACGACTCTCGTACTGTTGATGAACCAGGAACTAACTTCCAGGTGGATGTGACTATAATCGACTGAGCCGCCATCAGAACTAGCTGACAGAGAAGAACTGTAATAACAAACATCGTCCCTCGTAAATTGCCACTGAATGACTCCTCAGCGTTCCTTGGTGCTTTCAGCAGTTAGTACTAAAGGAGGTGGTGTTTCCTTACTTATTGATGTGCAATTAGATACTCAGTCTCTGACACATAAATTAGTGTTAAGTTATTATAATGTAATTTGATCGAAATCAGTGCGTGTTTTTAAGTTCGATTTCGAAGATAGACTATTAAAAAGACATTCGTCAATCCAAAATTTCAAAGTAGTGAATTAGCATAGATTTATTATCAATTGTCATCAGAATGATATTTTTAAACTTCACTTGTTTGACAAGGCGCTGCAGCACGGCTTTCTTGCTGAAATAAAGTGCTCTCACATAAGAAGATTTTAGTTGTTTTGATGAACATTAGTATGTAAACTCGACACTTTAAAAGGTGCTAACACACGTTGAAACATCATGTACGCAGATATCCTTCAGTGACTTCAGTGAATCGTTTGTCGGCACTAAATAGCTTGTGTACGTAAAAAGCCGTGTAAGTATTTTATATAGATTTGAAAATGACGATTTCAATTGATTTGAGTTTCTAACATGATCGATCCTCAGCCTTCAGTCTTTTCTGTCACCGAACACTATTGAATAATTGTTTTTGTAGGCTTAAGATAAGTTAAAATGCAAGATAGATAATATTTATTAGATAATTATGTTTCCTTCACAAGACTTACAATATCTTTAACAAGATATTACAGTGCAATGCCATTAAGAACATATCAAACATGTCAACCAGGCTACTATTTTACAGTTGTGTTGACAGTTTTAAGAGTAAAACATGTTCATTAATGTATATAGAATAATGAAAATGTGCCATATCGGCTTCCCTTTTCCTAAAAGGCCATTTGTTATTAATATCCTCATGAAAGTTAAGAAGTGAAATGTATATAGAATAATGAAAATATGCCATATCGGATTCCCTTTTCCTAAAAGGCCTTTTGTTATTAATATCCTCATGAAAGTTAAGAAGTGAAATACTGAATATACATGTACATTAAAATATTGGATATCTGGCTTAGTTTGGCAGAAAAAGTAGTGATATCCGTTTTTTGTATGTTATCGCTAAAAGTAAAAAATGTTCTTATTTTTTGGCAGAATACCTTATTATCATTTATTCCCCGTCGTCTTGAAAATCAATAAAACAAACTTTACTATCAATCAAAACATAAATACATCCAAGGGATAAGAAAGTTCGCACATCTATGTGCGCTGTGCAATGTTGTAATAGGACGGGGACTATATAATATTCATTGGTCCTCTAAATGCGTTGTTTAGCAAAACAAACCAGCCTAGTTTATGTTAAATTCTTTTGAATATCTTTATATTTCACTTTCAGAAATGAACTTTTCAAAAGGAGCATACATTTAAATTAGAACTGTCACATTTTTTACATACTATTTAGAGGTTATTACATGACATTTTTCATACCATACCCAATATCAGCCAGAGGGCTGATATGGGTCGAGGGTTGATATGGGGTATGGTATGAAAAATGACATGTTGTAACCTTTTTATCATATATTATACTTTTTTTTCTAAATCAAGAAATAATGCTTGAAGAAAAAGAAAAATTAAGGTATTTCTGTGCGAAAATTTACTTTGAGGGATCTACAAGACAAAACCTAAAATACATAATTTGTTCAAAATATTTTTAACCGTGCCTCTTATTCTATTTTCCAATTAGTAGTATATCTAATTATGTTAATAAGAATGTAAGTTAAAAGCGTCAACAACATCCTTGTTTGGAGACTACTCTGAAATAAACTGCCCTGTCAATGCTTCGCTTGTGACGTTAGATCTACCCAATGTTAGCGTGCCTGTGAGCAAAGGGAGATCACTCTAACCTAACATCACCTGGGCTGATATTGATATGGATTTTCGGACCAGGCTGATGTGGCTGATATGGATTTTCGGACCGGGCAGCGATATGGGTGGTGTGTCCTTACCACTATCACATATGCAAAACATCCCATATTATTGATAGGTATATGATAAATATACATATACTCTAGATAATAATGTAAAGGAGACTCAAGTTGGTAACTTTTTTCTCAGAGATTGGAGTCGACTCAAGATTAGACATATTTACCTATCCTTCTTTCCGTTTCATCCTTTTTATCTTTCTTTTAATATTCTTGTTTTTGTTTTGATTGGGATACTTTAAAGGGACAGTAGCACGTTTTTTCGCTGAAATAAGTCAATGAAATGTATTTAAAAATAATGTCACCAATAGTTACACCCTTCTCTCTTCGGAAAATCAAGTAAAAAAAATGAGATTACATGGTTTCGTAAAGTTATGGGAATCGTTTTTTGTCATTTGAAATGATAAATGTGTTCACCATAAAATGACCGCCATGCAATTGTTTAGCCTACTACGCAATACCATGATTACCACTACGGATAATTGTGTTTTGTAATAAGATGTTTTACGCTCTAAAATAAATATAAATGACATAAACTGTCATTATAAATTTGGAAATTTGACAAAATAAAATTTGCAAAAACGTGCTACTTCCCCTTTAATGTATGCAAACGCAAATACTTTTGTAATGATAAACTTGTAAACTCATTTAACTACTTTGTGTGAGTAACTGACTATTTTATGGACGCTTCAAATGGTTTTAATCATATTGTCGGTTGAATGTACGTATGCGCCTTTCTTTATATCAACATGGAATCACGACGACATACAATTGAAAAATAGCTGTCAAACAAAGGTGATATGTGCATGCATGGATAATAGTGCATCGCTTATACATAGCGATATTAGATATCAGTTAAATGGAAATGTTAAATGCACTGATATCATCTAATGATGTAATGACAACATTCTGCTTTGACATTAATTAGAACACAAGTGACAATGATATGATATGGTTGAAATAATGACCTCTGACCGAGTGAATATCTGTGATAACCATCGAGCGGTACGCGAGATGGTTACCACAGATATTCACGAGGTCGAGGTCATTATTTCACATACACCACATGGTTATGATTGATTAAGTGTCCAGTCTGTTTACTTTTTATTAAGTGAAAACTATAGTATATATTTAATGAAAAGTGAAGTGGTCTGATGATTCAAACAATAATACGAATAATTCATGTTTCAAGGTCTGTTCGGAGCGAAATGAAGGTGAATTACATTATATATTACACTATTTCATTTGCTGTCTAACCGTATTTTATATTAGATAATGTAATAGGGCGTTTTCAAGTAACCAAACGAACAAGTCAACATGTTCACGATGTATTACTCATAGTACCATACAACCTTGTCTGATTGACGAATAATCCAAATCGTAATAATGATTTGCACCAGGAGCATTCTGACATTCCCGTCTGGTATACTTTTGCATGTCATTTTGATTGACTTCAACAATAAATAGCTCGTTTTTCGATAATCAATATCGAGTGTTAAATTAATATCGTTGATTTTCTTGCTATCAAAATTGGTTATTTAATCATTAAGATATTTCGTAAATATCCTTTTATCAAAGATGAATTTATTGTAACAGTTTAATAATTGTTTATTTGGCTTTATATTATTACGTTCAAATATACCATAAGGGCGGATTTAAGTTCAAATAAGTCCACTCAACTTAAATATCCACCCCCAATCGTCAAATGTATCATAACTACTAGTTTCAAATTAAAACCGAGCAGCGTCATTATACATGTGTAGAAACCGAAACTATACAAGTCCCATTTTAATGTACAGTAGTTATATGACCTATTCAACATTTTCATCCATAACAGGACGGATGTCTGTTTGACGCGCGTCAATCGCTGTGCATTGTTTGGTTTTCGATCAGAAATCACTACTGCTACCTTCATTCCCCCACCCCCCCCCCCCCCCCCCCCCCCCAAATCAAAAACATAAGAAAAAACAATTGTCATTCATCATGAGTTTGTTACTTATTTGACACCTTTTCTTGTTTCAGGGACAAGCAAACGAATTTAGCTGGAGTCGTCACTAACAATAAGGTTTTGTAGTATGCTTCAAATACAGCATCTAGTTGACGATTAAATGGATTGCTTGAAAGGGCATCATTTCGTGTTACGGACTTCTCACCATTGTGTTTTGCCATTTCCTACAGTTGCAGAGAGGACCATCATGGAAACTGTGGTACTGAATTACGGGGATGTTAACAAGCGAAGTGATTCATTGTATTTATAACAATGGTAACAAGAATATTTGTGTAAACATTTAATACGAAATTAAAATGACGGTAATTCTGTCTCATGTCTTCTTTCATTTACACCAATTTGCGATCGTTGATATTCTTTAAATCAGTGTATTGGTCATATTTTGTTTAAATTAAATGAAAATATTGGCATGACAAAACTGACTTAAAAAAATATTTAAAGAATGTCGAAAATCACAAATAGAGAAAAAGGGTCATTTAGATATGATTGCGATATGGTGAAGATGGCGAGGCGAAGCCGAGACATGTTCACCATATCGAACCGAGAGGTCCGTTATCATGAGGTTGGTTATCCCTCGGTAGCTTAGAGGTCGGTTATCTAAAAATAACTACCTCTCATATTGACTTGATACCCACACCACGTGGTGTATATGTAATTATGCCAAGGTTAACGACATGACAATGGTATCACCCCGTTTCTTCTCAAGTACCCTAATGATAGTTTTTTGGATATAGAATACTAAACGACATCGTGTTTAAACCATGTTTATTAAACGAATATGAGAATGACGTAAACATGTTATTAAATTAATTAATCCGCAAATTGTAAAAAAAACTGCAGCTAGGCTTAATGTAGTCCATGACGGAGACTGGCACGATATTATATATAATACCGTGCATCTGCTACATCGGAATTGTTCTTTTCCACTGAGTGTAAGGATGTAACATGCCACCCCTTCAGGTTGATATACCATAAAACACACACACGTACATTGCATGAATGAATCCAAGTTAGCGGTAATAAAGAGGGCTATATACGAAGAGAAATACTAAAGTAGAGAAGTAAGGATGGTAAAATGACGTCATAAGATAAGAAGTAAGTGACGTGTGTGAAGCAAGATAAAATAACAAACGACTGTGTGAAAGATTCAAGTGCTAAATGAAAATATTAAATATGTGAGATTGTTAAACTATGTTGTTGGTGATAAATTCGAAACCCTTTTTATGAAAAATTAAGATAATTTTATTTTTGAAAGTAGTTCTCATGACATATTTATATAACTCACAATGTGGTTGTGAATAAATATGTTTTACATTCGTTCGGAAAGATTTCTGAAACGTTACATGTCCAAGTCATAGTTGCTGTATCAAATCACATTAGTACTTCAACAAGCACAGGCAAGGATAGAGCGTGCCAGCTGAACTCTATAGTATGGCACACGGCGGTTTCGTTTGGAGTACTCAGTGGTCTTTAAGACGTTAACACAATCAGTGCCGCAGGGTCAATATCAAGTTTATTCTCCTGGGATTCACCCACTTCATCCCACCAGAGAGGACATATGCTGAGTAAATAAGGTAAAGAAACATGTTCATAAAATAATTTTGGGGAAATAGGGAACATATATCACTTCTCCTGCAGGGAGAACTGGTGGAAATAAACTTCGAACATATTGTACTTTAAGTTTGAGTATCACCCTGAGCATTCTCTTCCCACAGAGGTTGCTCCCTTAAGATTTCCGACCCATACCACTGTTCTACATGGCCTGAACCCGAGGGCAGAAATGGAGTATCCTGATTGGTTGCAATTGAATCTAGTTGTGTGTAACCGGGTGTAAATATTTCATTTTAATCTATTATATTTACCTCTTTTTACCATTTTATTATCTACATGCTAAATAAGTTCAAATAACTTATTTAGCTATAAAACCATAAACATATCATTTAACATTTACAATATCCCTTTTCCTGTGTTGCTACTAACACTTGCACCATTACTTATCACAGGGCAAGCTAGTTCTCCACTGCAGCTTAGGTAATTAAGGTAGTTCATTGTGGTAAGGTTTACTTGGGTACTCTGGGTGGTCACGGGCTTGTCCTGTGACCAGGTTGCATTGTTAACTTAGCTTGGTATCTGAAAGGCAGGTTCCTTTACATACTCTACTCTCTCCTCTCTCTGGTCACTCGGCATATCTTCTTCTTTGGCCGTCAGCATCAGCACTGCACAAGCATGTAGGGTAAGTTGTGTTTAAGTTATGCTATTTTACTTATCATTATTAGGACTTAGGCTAGCTTATGTATGGTATGCATTATGTATGTATGTATGTTTATACCTTATGTCTCAGCATAGTACAATGCTGTAGTTATCATTTGTATGACTTATGCTATCATTATATTATTATAGTGGTGTAAATATCCTTATGTGTAGATAGGTTTTATGCTAGTGTGTGTACATGAAGTACATCATGTGTCACAAGTTATTTTATGGTATGTATCAGTACATTATGTAGTGATATGGTAATTGTGTATATATGCATTGTAAGTATCTTTTATCATACTGGTATAAAGTACTGGTATATTACTTAGGGCTATTCTGTTAGGACTTTATGTATGTGTAGCCTAAGGTTGTTAGGATAATAGTGCATATGCTTATATAGGTTAGG
Source organism: Gibbula magus (assembly GCA_936450465.1). NCBI lineage: Eukaryota > Metazoa > Mollusca > Gastropoda > Trochida > Trochidae > Gibbula > Gibbula magus. The sequence continues at coordinate 3,334,978 of OW388305.1, forward strand.
GTTAAGTTATATATTAGCATGTATGCATTATAGGTAAGTTAGGTTAATAGTATTTAGGATATTGGTATACTTATAGTTAGAATCATAAATTCTAACTATACATTTCTTTAAGGTTAATTCATTTAATTCTTTTACTTCTATAGGTTATTATAAATATTACGTAAGTATATTATTATTTAGTGTGTTAGGGTATATGCCAAGTTTATTTACCTTTTCGTATCTATATCCCATTAATCATATACTCTTTCATTAAGTTAAGCAATTAGTTAATTAGTATATTCTTTATTTAGGCATCACTGTGTTCATGCGCTGGTTCAAGTCTCTCTGGCTTGGAGTTTGAGGCCTGCGTCCCTGAGACGAGGTTGGTTTGGCTTGTGTTTATATCTGTGATTGTAAATACTCTATTTTATGTAATGTTATGTTTTATGTGATGGATTTATGCAAGAGTACTGGATTGATTAATTATCATGTGCTATTGTGTGTGATTGTGCCCTGGATTTAATAATGTAATGCTTTGTAAGGATTATGTAATGTTAATATCTTTATCCTGAGTTTATGAATATTCATGTAATGTGTATTCGAATATTATATTATTTATATGTATTTGTATGATGCAATACTTATGATTATGCATGTGTGTTGCAGGGCATCGTTTTATCTCATCTCTATTATTCCATCATGTGAATAAATCCATCCACGAACCCCCACAAGTGCTCGTCATGTTGTTCCTTCCACACAACCAGAGTACCACTGTTACAATGGCATCCCTGGTGGGATGATTTGGACTATGGATGGACCTGACGCCAGAGAGGGAACCAGTCTACGGCATGACGCCATGACCCAGGAAGTGATCGCCTACGGGCATGCTTGTGTGCAAGTATACTCCCCATGATGTTGGTGTTATGCAGAAACACTGTGATTTATGTGTGACGTAATAAGTGCTATAGACACTCTCATTGATCTCATTGATACTGTTCAGAGACACTGTCCTTGGATCCTGTGACCTGATGTTGTGTATGCATTTACCATGTGATTCATGTATTGTTTGATTTGATCCACGTGTGTATCTATGATGTTTTGATGCATTTGTATTGATTTGTATATTACATGTACTCATAATTATGTAATATAGTGTTTGTGTGTATACATTTGCTTTCATCACAGTTTCATTTGCATATACATGTATATTTAGCATAATGGGCCCTTAGGTATTTCATTTATTTGAATAGTTAGTTTAACTTAAGACTTTTGCTTCAAATTATTATATAAAGTTAATTAGTTTATCAACCATTTAACCATGCCATAAAAGCGCATTAGTTAGTTAATAACTTGGCATATACCATAAAAGAGTATAGTGTTAAGTTATCTTAGATAGTTTAGTTGTGTGTTGAAGTTATAGGTAATAAGAGTTTGATTATCAACTTGGTATCTTAGTTTAATTTATTCACTTAGATTATTTAGCTTCATTATGTAAGGTTTGCACAGCACATCTTTCACACCTGTCCTGTCATACTTTTCTGTCATAGCTTTTGGGGTTATCATTCATTATGGGTTAGGCTGTAGCACTTAGATATACACATTAATTTTGCTAACTTGCATTCACAGTTATCTAACGTATTCCCCTTTAAATCATAAAACCATGTAATTATTTATTCTATATCAACATTTAGTGTTAAATTCATCTATTTAAAATTATTCATTTAATTTATTCAAACAGGTAATTTTTAACATTACATTTCAATGTTTGGGTAAACTATTTTCACAATTATGACAGCAAATTATAGATTTGCTGGGTGTAATTAACTTCATCCTTATTCAGTTGTTTCTGTTTCTGTTATCTGCGCTGCGATGGTATTACCACTTGTTGCCCATTCACATTGTTAACACCTATTACAATGGCACAATTATCTCAGGAGGAGCTTAATACTCTTCTTGTGGGGTTTGAGAAGCTCGGCATTAAACCAAAATGTAAGACCGAAGAAGATCTCAAACATTGGGCACAGGGGATAGAAGCTATACAACAGCTTCAGGGAGCAACAGATGGTACAGAATCTCACAATTCTCAACCTGTTCTTCCTCAGCACCCGCACCAGTTAACATTAAGGCAACCACCACGCTTTCCTTGTTTTTCTGGCGATCCCACAGCTAAGGGTGAAATTTCATTTGATGTGTGGCAGTATGAAGTGCAAAGCTTCATACAGGCTAAAACGCACACAGAAGATGAGATTTTACAGGCTGTTCGGAAAGCACTCCGTGGTGATGCGGCACGTGTGGCAATGAGGTTAGGTCATTCCACTTCACTCGCTGCCGTCATCACAAAGCTGAACAGTGTGTTCAGTTCTTCTGTAACAGAGCCAGGAGAAGCTCTTATGGCTCAATTTTACAGCGCGAGGCAAGGAGAGAAAGAAGATGCCACCACCTGGGGTTGTCGCTTGGAGGACATGTTGGAGCGTCTTGTGACACAGGGATTTATATTGCAAGATAGAGCTTCATCTGTATTGAGGACTGTTTTCTGGTCTGGACTCCGTCAAGAGCTGAAAAACTCAACAGGACACAAGTTCGACACGATTCAGGACTTTGACCAGTTGAGAGTAGCAATAAGGAGGATAGAGTATGATCAGGAACAGCGCAAGGTGGAACATAAGAAGCCTATCCCAGCCAAGGCCATCACATCTACAGCCTCATCCACTTCGGAGATGACGACGCTTATGGGAGTGATCAACAAGCTATCAACCAAGGTTGACAACATGGACGCCAGGATCACTCAGCTCTCATCTTCCAAGCCGGCACAGACACAAGGATTTCCACAGCGACCACAGGAATACCATCAAGGATTTCAATCTCAGTCTCCAGGATTCCCGTCACAGCCTCAAGGATTCCCGTCTCAGCCTCAAGGATTCCAGGAGCCTCCACAACAGCACTCTGAACCATTTCAAGGCCCACAGTGTTACAGGTGTGGACAGTATGGACATATCATGAAGGGGTGTCGAATCAACGTTGACCACAGAAGAAGTAACCGTTTAAATGGGAAGGGACCAATGTCAAGGGGCGGACATTAGGTTCATATCGACAGAGTCCCGCAGAAGTAAGGAACCCCACGATACCACCCGGACTTATTGGATCGGCGAACGAGACTACCATCCTCATCAACGGTGTAGAACGGAAGGCCCTTCTAGATACTGGTTCCTCAGTCTCTACTATACCAGAGAGCTTCTACAGAGAGCACTTGTCATCGGTTGAAATCAAACCTCTAGGTGATTTTATTCATATTGAATGTGCCGATGGCGAGTCTCTTCCATATGCTGGATATGTAGAAGTCTCTGTGGAAACCTTAGGGCTAACCCCATCACAAACCCGGAGGTGTTTGCTACTAGTTGTCCCAGACAGTGAGTATAACAACTCTGTACCTATACTGCTGGGCACTAATTACCTCATCCCAGCCCTAGAGTGTTGTAGAGAAGCTGTTGGTTCCAACTTTCTTCAGGTAAGTAAGATGCATACCCCATGGTTCCTCGCCTTCAGGAGCATTGTGGTACAAGACAAAGAACTGGCCAGGAACGATGGAGCACTTGGACTCATCCGCAGCTGCGAGACATCCAAGATTGCAGTACTTCCCAACACCACCATCACAGTCAAGTGTGCACTACACAAGGAGTTACCCTACAGAGAGACTTGTGTCATGCTACATCCAGCAAAGAAGACAGCCATGCCTCCTGGATTAGAAATAGCTCCAGCTCTCTTCAGGTACCAGCACAAGAAGTCACTGCAAGTTCCAGTCCAAGTTTCCAACCTGACTAACCAGACGATTGTTATATCTCCTAAGTCCATCATCTGCGAGATACAGCCAGTCCAGATTGAGAAGGTTGCACCTATTGACTTGGAAGATGTCACCATAGAAGACAAGCAGCATCCTCTCAACAAGGTCAAGATATCTGCTACAGCCACTGCGGAACAGAAGAAACTTGGAGAAGAACTGATAACAAGGTACCAAGACATCTTCTCTACAGGTGACTTGGATATAGGTCATTACACCGAAGTGCAACATCGCATAGAGTTGAAGGATCCAACACCATTCAAGGAGCGATACCGACGGATTCCACCATCTATGTACCATGAAGTCAAAGACCATCTACAGCAACTTCTCGCTTGCGGCATCATTAGACGTTCTCATAGCCCATGGGCATCTAATGTTGTACTCGTGCGCAAGAAAGATGGGACTTTGCGCATGTGCATAGATTATCGCCCGCTCAACCGTCGGACTGTTAAAGATGCGTATGCTTTACCAAGGGTCGAAGACATATTTGACACGCTTGCCGGATCAAAGTTCTTTACTGTCCTTGATATGAAGTCCGGATACCACCAGATCGAGATTGAGGAACATCACAAGGAAAGAACTGCATTCTCTGTTGGCCCAATGGGATTCTACGAGTATAACCGCATGCCGTTTGGACTCGTAAACGCACCAGCGACCTACCAGCGCCAAATGGAGTACATGCTCGGAGATCTCCACACAGACGTATGCATGATTTACTTGGATGACCTCATAGTATTCTCGGAGACATTTGAAGACCACCTACATCGACTAGAGAAAGTGTTTGACAGACTGAGAGAAAGTGGACTCAAGCTATCACCAAAGAAGTGCGAATTCTTCCAGGAGAAAGCCAAGTTTGTTGGACACATCGTATCAGCTGATGGAGTTCAGACGGATCCTGCCAAGATAGAGAAGATCCTCACCTGGCCGACTCCAAAGAATTCTGAAGATGTCCGCAGATTTCTGGGCTTTGCAGGATACTATCGCAAGTATGTGAAGAACTTCTCCTGCATTGCAAGACCGCTTTCTCAGCTACTTCCACCAACCACGAAGAAGAAAGGCCGTAGTAAGAAGTTGAACTCTCAGATCAACTGGACATGGGGACAAGATCAGAACTGTGCTTTTCAACACCTCAAGGATGCTCTGACAGAACCTCCAGTTCTTGGATACGCTGACTACACCCGTCCATTTGAGGTACACACAGACGCAAGTACTCATGGACTCGGAGCAGTGCTGTATCAAGAACAGAATGGAGCCAAGAGAGTCATCGCTTATGCTAGCCGTGGATTGAGCAAGTCTGAAAAGAACTACCCGGCACACAAGTTGGAATTTCTTGCTTTGAAATGGGCCATCACAGAGAAATTCCACGACTACCTTTATGGCAACAAGTTCACCGTGCTCACAGACAACAACCCGCTCACCTACGTGCTCACAACAGCCAAGTTGGACGCCACTGGACATAGATGGCTTGCAGCTCTGTCATCCTTCGACTTTGACATCAAGTATCGTCCAGGAAAGGGTAATGCCGATGCTGATGCCCTGTCAAGACTGCCTCAAGATGGAAGCACAGACATCGAGTCAACATCAGTTAAGGCCATCTGTGGAAGCTGCCAGGTATCCAACTACGTGGAGAGTCTCTGTTGCACTGCTGAAGTGATCCAGGATGAAGATGTCAGCAACACCATTTCCAGCTTGTCTCTCAGAGACTGGAGAAAGGCTCAAGACAAAGATCCTGTACTGATACGAGTCATCGCTGGATTACGCCAAGGCTTCATCCCAGACGGTCTTCCCATCAACTTGAATCGAGAATTTCGCCATCTACACTTACAACAAGGAGTTCTCTACAGGATTACCACACTTGATGGAGAAGAAAAGAAGCAACTTGTCCTGCCAGCTGAGTTCATCCAGAGAGCACTGAATGGTCTACATGATGAAGTTGGACACATGGGAAGAGATCGAACATTGACACTGTGCAGAGACCGATTCTACTGGCCAGGCATGGCTAAGGATGTGGACGATTGGATAAAGACGTGTGATAGGTGTCTCCGAAGAACACCTACAGAGAACAGAGCTCCACTGACCTCCATCATCACAAGCCAGCCGCTGGAATTGGTCTGCATAGATTTTCTCACTCTCGAGATGTCCAAGGGAGGTTACCAACACATCCTTGTCCTCACAGACCATTTCACGAGATACACCCAGGCATACCCCACGAGGAACCAGACTGCCAAGACCACTGCAGAGGTATTATTCAACAACTTCTTTGTGCATTATGGTTTTCCTCAGAGACTGCATTCCGACCAAGGTGCCAACTTTGAAAGTCATCTTATCAAGGAATTGTGCAAGTTGGCTGGCATCGGCAAGAGTAGGACCACTCCTTACCATCCTCAAGGAAACGGGATGACTGAGAGATTCAACAGGACCTTGATCAAGATGCTTGGATCTTTTCAGCCATCCCAGAAGACCAACTGGAAGTCCTACGTTGCACCCTTGGTCCACGCTTACAACTCTACGAGGCATGATTCGACAGGTGAGAGTCCATTCTTCCTGATGTTCGGAAGGCAACCACGTCTGCCAATCGACATCGCCTTTGGAATCGGACCTCCTCAGAGCAAACAGTCCACCATGGCTTACGTCAAGGATCTTCGAAGACGCCTCGAGGATTCCTACAAGCTGGCAACAGAAGCAGCAGATCAAGCCCGAGAGCAGCAAGCCGAAAGATATAACATTCGGACCCGAGGAGCCACACTCAGCCCAGGAGACAGAGTCCTCGTCAAGCAGCTTGCGTTTGACGGTAAGCACAAACTGGCAGATAAGTGGGAGGAAGACATGTACATTGTGATGGACCAGCCTAATCCAGATATCCCTGTCTACAAGGTACAGAAGGAAAGTGGTGAAGGCCGGACAAGGACACTCCATCGCAATCTGCTGCTGCCAGTTGGGACTCTGGACAGACAACCAGTACCGACGAAGACAGTTCCTGTTCCGAAACCGAGAAGGAGGCAAGTGGGACCAGTGGAAGCTGATGAGAAGGACGTTTCGACCCCCTTAGTGTCCGATAGTGAGTCCGAGGATGAGCCCATTGCCCTGATGTGGTCACTTCCTGTGGAGCCCGCCGATGGACCTTCAGCGGCTAGTGTCTCGCCTGATGCTGAGCCCGAGGCTGAAGTAGATGAGACCCCTGGACCAGAAGAATCTGATTCTGCTGATGCCGTGGTTCAAGAGGGGGGAGAAGGAGGCGCCACCACAGTTGTGACAGAACCCCAACCCACAGAGGATGAGGCTGAAGAAGAACAGGAACCAGAACCACCAGAAACACCAGAACCACAAGAACCAGAGGTACGGACTCCTCGGAGGATATTGCCAGATGTCCCACAGAGAAGATCCACCAGACCACGACAGAGACCTGCATGGATGATGAGTGGAGATTACTGCATGAGCCAACAACCATTAACGTCTGCATCTTCGGACTGGAAGTCCAGGGCATCTTTCCTAAAGAGCCTGGCAGAAGATGGTGTCTTGCAGGATCTACCAGAAAAAGCCTACGAGACCATGTTGGATCTCATTGCCGGATCTGTCATCACCTAAGTTTTTTTCCTCGAAATGTCGAGCCGACATTTTCCTTGGCAGGGGAGAATGTAACCGGGTGTAAATATTTCATTTTAATCTATTATATTTACCTCTTTTTACCATTTTATTATCTACATGCTAAATAAGTTCAAATAACTTATTTAGCTATAAAACCATAAACATATCATTTAACATTTACAATATCCCTTTTCCTGTGTTGCTACTAACACTTGCACCATTACTTATCACAAGGCAAGCTAGTTCTCCACTGCAGCTTAGGTAATTAAGGTAGTTCATTGTGGTAAGGTTTACTTGGGTACTCTGGGTGGTCACGGGCTTGTCCTGTGACCAGGTTGCATTGTTAACTTAGCTTGGTATCTGAAAGGCAGGTTCCTTTACATACTCTACTCTCTCCTCTCTCTGGTCACTCGGCATATCTTCTTCTTTGGCCGTCAGCATCAGCACTGCACAAGCATGTAGGGTAAGTTGTGTTTAAGTTATGCTATTTTACTTATCATTATTAGGACTTAGGCTAGCTTATGTATGGTATGCATTATGTATGTATGTATGTTTATACCTTATGTCTCAGCATAGTACAATGCTGTAGTTATCATTTGTATGACTTATGCTATCATTATATTATTATAGTGGTGTAAATATCCTTATGTGTAGATAGGTTTTATGCTAGTGTGTGTACATGAAGTACATCATGTGTCACAAGTTATTTTATGGTATGTATCAGTACATTATGTAGTGATATGGTAATTGTGTATATATGCATTGTAAGTATCTTTTTATCATACTGGTATAAAGTACTGGTATATTACTTAGGGCTATTCTGTTAGGACTTTATGTATGTGTAGCCTAAGGTTGTTAGGATAATAGTGCATATGCTTATATAGGTTAGGGTTAAGTTATATATTAGCATGTATGCATTATAGGTAAGTTAGGTTAATAGTATTTAGGATATTGGTATACTTATAGTTAGAATCATAAATTCTAACTATACATTTCTTTAAGGTTAATTCATTTAATTCTTTTACTTCTATAGGTTATTATAAATATTACGTAAGTATATTATTATTTAGTGTGTTAGGGTATATGCCAAGTTTATTTACCTTTTCGTATCTATATCCCATTAATCATATACTCTTTCATTAAGTTAAGCAATTAGTTAATTAGTATATTCTTTATTTAGGCATCACTGTGTTCATGCGCTGGTTCAAGTCTCTCTGGCTTGGAGTTTGAGGCCTGCGTCCCTGAGACGAGGTTGGTTTGGCTTGTGTTTATATCTGTGATTGTAAATACTCTATTTTATGTAATGTTATGTTTTATGTGATGGATTTATGCAAGAGTACTGGATTGATTAATTATCATGTGCTATTGTGTGTGATTGTGCCCTGGATTTAATAATGTAATGCTTTGTAAGGATTATGTAATGTTAATATCTTTATCCTGAGTTTATGAATATTCATGTAATGTGTATTCGAATATTATATTATTTATATGTATTTGTATGATGCAATACTTATGATTATGCATGTGTGTTGCAGGGCATCGTTTTATCTCATCTCTATTATTCCATCATGTGAATAAATCCATCCACGAACCCCAACAAGTGCTCGTCATGTTGTTCCTTCCACACAACCAGAGTACCACTGTTACATGTGCAATCAGCGACGCCTTTGTAAAAGTGACATTTGCCAATGATCGGGAATCTGAAGAGAGTAACCTCTGTGGGAAGAACGAGTCACTCCTTTCCATTCGCGCATGTAACGGGCGGCGAAGGCCTGTAGTGACATGGCACAATTATATATTATGAGTATACATTACATGATACAATTGTAGGCCTGCGCCATGGGTGTATCTAGGGTACTCGGATATAACCTGGACATAAGTGAGGTAGGAAGTGACGTATCGGCCTACTACACGTATATAACCTGGACATTACTGAGGTAAGAAGTGACATATTAATCTGATACACGTATATACCATAGACATTACTGAGGTAGCAAGTGACATATCAGCCTACTACACATAAATACCCTTGAAATTACTGAGGTAGGAAGTAACGTATCAGCCTACTACACATAAAAACCGTGGACATTACTGAGGTAAGAAGTGACATATTTATCTACTACACGTATAAACCCTAGACATTCCTGAGGTAGGAAGTGACATATCAGCCTACTACACGTATATACCCAGGACATTTCTGATGTAGGAAGAGACATTAAAGGGGCAGTAACACGTTTTTTGCAAATTTTATTTTTTTCAAATTTCCCATTTATAATGATAGTTTATGTCATTTATATTAACTTTAAAGGGTAAAACATGTTATTACACAAACCACTTATCCGTAGTGATAATACCGGTGTTGAGTATGAAGCAAAAATATCATGGCAGTCATTTTATTGTGAACACAATTTAATCATTGAGCATTACAAAAACGATCACCATGACTTTACCGAACCATGTACACTCATTTTCAATTTGATTTTCCGGAGAGAATGGTGTTTTACTATTGGTGACATTATTTTTCAAATACATTTCATCGACTTATTTGAGCGAAAAAACGTGGTGCTGCCCCTTTAATCTACTACATGTATATACCCCGGACATTACTGAGGTAGGAGGTGACATATCAGCCTACTACACGTATATACCCTGGACATTACTGAGGTAAGAGGTGACATATCAGCCTACTACATGAATATACCCTGGACATTACTGAGGTAAGAGGTGACATATCAGCCTACTACAGGTAAATCACCTGGACATTACTGAGGTAGGAGGTGACATATCAATCTACTACACACGTAAAAACCATATCCATTACTGAGGTAGGAGGTGACATATCAGCCTACTACACACGTAAGTCACCTGGACATTTCTGAGGTAGAAAGTGACATATCAGCCTACTACACACGTAAATACCCTGGACATTACTGAGGTAGGAGGTGAAATATCAATCTACTACAGGTAAATACCCTGGACATTACTGAGGTAGAAAGTGTCATATCAACCTATTACATGTAAATACCCCGGACATTACTGAGGTAGGAAGTGACATATCAATCTACTAAAGGTAAATACCCTGGACATTACTGAGGTAGAAAGTGTCATATCAACCTATTACATGTAAATACTCAGGACATTACTGAGGTAGGGAGTGACATATCAATCTACTACACGTAAATACCCTGGACATTATTGAGGTAGAAAGTGTCATATCAACCTATAACATGTAAATACTCAGGACATTACTGAGGTAGGAAGTGACGTATCGGCCTACTACACATATATACCCTGGACATTACTGAGGTAGAAAGTGTCATATCAATCTACTACACATATATACCCTGGACATTACTGAGGTAGGAGGTGACATATCAGCCTATTACACGTAAATACCATGGACATTACTGAGGTAGGAAGTGACGAATCAGCCTCCTACACGTAATTACCCTGGACATGACTGAGGTAGGAAGTGAGATATCAATCTACTACACGTAAATACCCTGGACATTACTGAAGTAGGAAGTGACGTATCAGCCTACTACACGTAATTACCCTGGACATTACTGAGGTAGGAAGTGACAAATCAGCCAAGGACATGTAAATATCCAGGACATTACTGAGGAAGGAGGGGACCGATCCACTACAGGTAAATACCCTGGACATTACTGAGGTAGGAAGTGACATATCAGCCTACTACACGTATATACCCAGGACATTACTGATGTAGGAAGAGACATTAAAGGGGCAGTAGCACGTTTTTTGCAAATTTTATTTTTTCAAATTTCCCATTTATAATGATAGTTTATGTCATTTATATTAACTTTAAAGGGTAAAACATGTTATTACACAAACCAATTATCCGTAGTGATAATAACGGTGTTGAGTATGAAGCAAAAATATCATGGCAGCCATTTTATTGTGAACACAATTTAATCATTTAGCATTACAAAGACGATCACCATGACTTTACCGAACCATGTACACTCATTTTCAATTTGATTTTCCGGAGAGAGAATGGTGTTTTACTATTTTTCAAATACATTTCATCGACTTATTTGAGCGAAAAAACGTGCTACTGCCCCTTTAATCTACTACACGTATATACCCTAGACATTACTGAGGAAGGAGGTGACGTATCAATCTATTACATGTAAATTCCCCGGACATTACTGAGGTAGAAAGTGATATATCAACTTACTACACATAAATACCCTGGACATTACAAACTTGAATGTCGTTATTTCATTTACGCCATTGTGCATTTATCATACCTCCTTTTCCTCTGGTATATGCTCTATTAAAAATTTTACCTGACATATTGTTTCCTCGAAATGAAAATCCATTCATTTGTTCAACAGTAAAGCCCGATAAATTACAAGGGCATTCAACAGCGTATAGAAAATATGATTTCAACTTCCATAACATTAGAATTCAATTTTTTTGCCGATCTGTTGTACATTTAAATGAATTCAATATTGGGGATAAAGACAACTATGTAAGTGGTTACATAATAGTGTGTCCGTGAATAGAATAATTGATTGGCTTGGTATATAGAAAATATTACCTTTTTGGTCATATGATAATAATATCGAATACAGACTTTGTTATTTTGTTGTGATGACATATACTATTCCAAAATTAATTCAAATACTTAATTGTTTCTATTGTATTCTCTTCAATTGTTGGATATAAGATGTATGTCAAAATTGCAGTACGCCAGACAGATGTCTTCGCAAAAAACATATATTGTATATGGATAAAGTTGTCTTTTATTACATGTAATAATATACAGGACTTACATTTTCCAAAAGGTTGTATAATGTATAATGAATTCCTTTATTGAAGTGTACTGTCAATAACGTATATCTATTTGAATATCGGTTTAATCCTAACATTTGTCCCAACTTATATGTTCATAATAATCTGTGTCTACTGCAACATGCTTAAATTGCAATTTCCTTTTTTGATAATTTGATAGTGAAATAAAGAGAAACAATGAAAGATGTCTTTATATTTTAATATCCTATCAATTTGTAAATTGTTATTGAGTATATATTAACAATTGGTTATACTGGATAAGTGAGAAAAGCTGTGTGCGCAAGTAAGAAACTATTACTTTTACGGAAGTTATTTCCGCCCCGTGGATAACATCTTCATGATGGTTTTGTAAGAAAAAATCAATGTCCGGTGGCTAATAGATTATATCTGTAAAATATTAAACGTAACACAAAATGTACTAAAACATCGACTGTATCCTCAACTTAATCCGTGCATTTTAAAACAACGTTCAAGTGGAATACATTAGATTTAAAACATATTGTTTTCTTAATTTTGTAAAATTTTAAAATCAAGTTCAATATATAAATGAAGGAGAACGAGTTCTATGGATATACAACTTCTTTATTGCAGAAGTGCGACGTTTCGATGTATATTCTAACACCGTTTTCAAGCTACATCGAAACGTCGTACTGCAATAAAGAAGTTGTATATCCATAGAACTCGTTCTCCTTCATCTAACCAACTTCTAAATGCCATTGAGAGAAGTTCAATCTATATGCTCAAGAACCACTGGATAGATAATGAGAAGCGTTACGTTTAAGCGAATGTTATAACAATTCCTCTGTAACAATAACTACTAATAACTAAGTAAGTAATGCAAGTTAAAATATAAAATACATTTTCGAAAATTTATATATTAAAGATAAGATTAAATCTTGTATTTTAACATCGAGTCACCAATTTTGCATTATCCGAACACTATTTATTTAATCAATTCGAACTCTTGAAATTAGTCTCCAATTTAGATCTTGAGATGACCCACTCACTGTTAGATTGTTGACAGCAGTGAAGAGGCGCATGCAAAATCTACATTAAGCATGTTCTTAATCATTTGATTTGTTTACAATTTCGGCTGCTCTCTCAAGACGATACACTGTTTTATACAAGACGTCTTACGATTTTGATGGACAATGTTTACGAATAGCCTTTTGTCACACAATTGTCCCTCCCTAAGAAATATCCTGGGTTGAGTCAATTTTGAATATGCGTTTTCACGATATACTCTCCGGTTTGCATTCAAATGAACTCAAAAATAAATATATACCACTTTTTCAAAATCTCAGATTATTTAGGGTTAATCCATGAAATCAGTGAAGCGTACTTCCTAAACATTCCAGTGACCACTTGAATATATCTCTGAGTCAACTACACACGTGTACGTACATGTATTCAGTTTGAATTAACAGTATTGGCGACAATACACATCTGTACGTATTTTTAAATTGGTTTATGGTAATAGCCGCACAGATTGCCCCCTTGCAATACACACATATCCTAGTATATCCAGGCTTGCATATTCTATTTAACTCGTTAATAGCCCGACTTGGCTCCTCACAGGATGAGTGATGGCAATTAGATGCTACAATACTGTATACACTGATACAACTTATAAACTATAAAGAATTGAATTGACTTGATTCATTTCAAATATCCCATCAAAAATTACATTTATTATACCATACTTAGAAATCAAAATCCATGTCCAGTAACTCTTCATGTTTATAGAATATGATAATTATCCGTATCCCGTATCTCGAGGAGAGAGAGAGAGAGAGAGAGAGAGAGAGAGAGAGAGAGAGAGAGAGAGAGAGAGAGAGAGAGAGAGAGAGAGAGAGAGAGTGAGAGAGAGAGAGAGAGAGAGAGAGAGAAAGAGAGAGAGAGGGGAGAGAGGGGGAGAGAGAGAGAGAGAGAGCGAGAGCGAAAGAGAGAGAGAGAGAGAGAGAGAGAGAGAGAGAGAGAGAGAGAGAGAGAGAGAGAGAGAGAGAGAGAGAGAGAGAGAGAGAGAATGCAAATGAAAATATACCTCACGAGATGAGCTAAAAATGGTATTTGTCAAGAATTGACAGATATTTTATTCATTATATCAATATGTATGTGTTTCATGTTGACGGATTTCAACGGCAACGGTTTTAAATGATATTATACATTACAACATAAATGTATAGCTAATACATAAGTTTATCGGACAGCGAATGTATGTGTTTTATGTGTTGATTCAGTCAGAAACAAAATAATATTATTAGTTTATGATTGCGTTTAAACATCGATACGATTATCAACTGAGTGTTTACACATGTGTTACTGCACATGACAATTCGAGTTTCATTACCGCCTTCCTAATGTCACATGCTTTATAATAAGTGTTCGTTAGATCTATAAGGACATTTGAAGGTGTCAAAGTATTTACCCATCCCTAATAGTCTGGTAGAAGTGATATGTTGAAATACACAAACAATTAAGTGAGGATCAGTTATCCCCGCCCTCTGTATAAATACGCGAATTCCCATGGCCACTGAAGGGTGACGCGATTTGCTCCAAGCACGTTATGCAAGACACATCACATATCATCGAAGACCGTTATAAATCATTGTATTGTCGCAATAAATTAATTGCATGCTTTTTCTTGGAATATGTTTATATCGAATGAAAAGTGGCGTTTGTTGAATATTTCAGTATGCATATGATGAACATGAGAAGTCTATCACTAGTTAATAACTGTCAAGGCTATAGAAAACATTTTGTTACATGTTCGGTCTCACATTGAATGCATCACCATCAGCCTAATTATTTCCATGAGTTTGGAAATATTTGAAACAATAATACTTTGATGTCCAATTGAAAGTTTTCAACCTTTTAGAAAAGCTAAGACGTCACGCATAGGGATTTAGAAACATTTACCTTCATTCTATAAGGCTATATTTTATACTGTCCAATAAACCACCATACAAAATCCGTAGCCACAACGGTTCATAATATGTTTTATATACATATATATATATATTATTTGTAATCATATATAATGATTTATACCAACTCCAGTAATGTTACATGAATGAGCCTATAGGTGTACATGTATATTTCACACTGTCTCACTTGACATTATCCTATGGTATTTCTTTTGAAATGTGTGTTTATTATTATGTATACTATGTTTTATAGTGCCCCATAAGTCAGTTCGTGTGTGACACTTATATACAATAATCTGTGGAAAGTTTTTTTTTAATGACATTGTCACAGACGTATTTACACTCACGTATAAGTGTGGATACTTATCAATACGAAATATATGTAATGAAATAAATAGTATTCATAATGTTTTCAAATTTGCTTATATTTCATATTTGTGCGCTCACAATTGTTCAAAACTGTTATCTATTTACACGCTGATTTTCCTATACTATACCGCAATGAATACGTTACTTTACGAAATTGTTCATGTTTGTAACAATTAAAGAACTATAAGATTAGATTGACGATATCAAAACCAGTGTTTAATTACGCAGTATCATGAAGTTAGAGACGCTCCACGACAGTGCTTTGAATACCCTGCTAATCACGCATGTGCAGGTATCATTAATACCTGAGTATAACAAGTGGTTCCCAATGACCGGAAACTGTCTAGTCATGTACAACAGCCCCGGTGATTTAAGTTTTAGTATATAAGTATACGTATATATACAATAAATTGCGACACTGATGTACACACGCCTGTCTCTTATGTAGCTCTTGTGCGGCCTCTGTGATTATGTTTTATCAGTTCATGCAAAAGACCATCAACAACCAGTTCATATACTTTAGAATAATTGACAACAGTGTGATAATAATTGAGTATGGAAATGTATTTCAAAATGTTTATTTTTACTTTGGTATTTTAGGGTTTTTTTTGGATACCCCTTCAAACATGTTACGGTATAGTACTACATGTACATTTCTTACGTTTTATTTGTCGACTAATTTTTAGAACCGCCACAAATACGGGTGCTGGCTAAAACGGCGACAGTCCAAAACGTCTACGGAAAATCGGGCGAAAACGTCGAAAATTGGCGAAAACGTCTATAAAATTTTATGACACATGATCTATGTTTTTAATTTTGTTAAAAAAGTAATAAAACATGGAGTGGAAAATAAATGTCATCGACGATCCAGCTTAATTATGTTAAAAATAATAGAGACAAATGACACTTAGTAGCAGCGAAGATACATGGTGCATGGAGGATTGGCGACGCCGGGACGCAGGTTTGAGATATTATCAGACAGACAGACAGACAGATGTTTTATTACAGTCTCACCTCACATAAATACATTAAAAGGTATATACATATAAGAACAACATTCAAGTGAGCCAAAAATCAACACAATTTATAAAAACAAAATGTGGGATAATGAATTATGAATTTAATGTTGAATTGATAAGAAAAATATAACAGAACAAATTACTATGAATCATTACGTTAGGCCTATTGAAAATATTTATCTGAACGAACTTCATAAACGAATGAACGATTTATCCTACAAACGGTATTGCCTTTCAGATTTTTCAATTGACAACAAAAGAGCATAAAATATAAAGATTATACAGTTTATTACAGCTAGGGTCTTGATAATGTGAACTTTTTCTTTATTATCTCGTGAATTATTTTTCTTGTTTCTTGGGTCCACCAAGCTGAGCCCGGGAAGCTGACACAAGTCCATGTCCGAGTCGAAATATATTGTTTACACAAGTTATTAACAACTAATCCAGATGTAAGGTCTGTGCCACATGTTCTAAGAGTCCACTGTTCGCATAGATCGCAACGATAACCGCATGCTGATTTCGGCGAACTGTCTTCTTACACACCGTACAAGGGAAAGGCATGGTGGTGAGTGACATCTAATTTGATGATGATGATTACGGGGATTTAACGAGCGGTTTTCAGCGGAGCTGTTCTCCCACTCGTGTCACAAGGATCATCAGATACTGCCACTCGGTATTTGCCTCTAATTTGTCAAAGTTTCTTATTTTATAATACTCGTTGTGAAATAAAAAAAACTTGACATTGAGTTTCCTTATTAATTTTGAGATCATCCACTTGTTCATTAAGGAGGAGTTTGAGTTTATCCACTTATCAATGAAGTCTTGTGATAACATCCAAGCGAACAATGTTGTTTTAATCACAACACTTTCGGCGACTTCAATACACGGTATAATACCATACTGTAATAATCACATTAATCAAATGTAGGGATTAAAACGTAAATAAAAACAAACTAAATAATACTTTTATACTTTATTTCTCTATATAAAATTCATCGACGTTTTCGCCAGGCATTTCATCGACGTTTTCGCCAAATATTCGCCGTTTTCGCCTTTCGACGTTTTGGTTTATCGCCGTTTTGTCCCGTTCCCACAAATACAATATTACTGCCTTGGTTAAGTTAATGGGTTCATGATTGGATATCTATATCAAACTACTTTCTTAAATACCCATAAACAACTGAATTCTACTCATTAAACGGATCCAATACTTACTGGGTTTTATCATAAAAGAACAATTTAATATGAGCAATTTATTTACGTCCGTTCATTGATAGTTAGTTTTGTCTGATAAAGAGAGATGCCAAATACTTATAACGTGTGATATACTACATCAATGTAATGTATTTAGTCGAACAAACGAATTCCTACTCAGTGTAAGAAGTTTTACTGTTCTAACCTGACAGGATTAATAACTTTGGTTCAACGACTACAACTTATATAGGCTCATTACTTGTATCAACATTGCCACGCTAGGGAAAATTGATATATAAATTCACTAAATTATAAAACACATCCAGTTGTAGAATATTTACAGAGTAACAGATAACTCATTATTAACCAAAATAAGCAGTGTTTAATGTGCCATAACAAAGCTTTCAACATTAGTAGCGCCGATGTATAACTTCACTTCTCATTGTTTTTGTTTTTTAATCATGCGTACTTGTCTTTATCCAGTTCTCAAATATAGGTCATACAGATATTACCCTCAGTAATATTTGCGCAATAAGCACATGCAGTATTAATAAGACATAAGTGTAAACCGGAATGGTAGATGATTGATGGACATTTAGAATATGTGATTTTCAGTTCAAATTCATATGTTAATTTTCTCCATCGGCGTTACATGAGATAATCAAGATATCAACTTATTGAAGACATAAAACTTCTTTCCTAAATACATAAATAAACGGCTGACAAAACAACCTATTTCAAATATACACCATTTCCTTCTTTCAATCGTCTTGTATACTTCATGATGTAATCGTGCCATTGAATGAATGATACAACGGCGGGTCAACGGCTAACCACGTTTGAGTTGCTGAACAGGTGTCCTCAAAACCTGGGATGACAGAACAGAACAGAACAGAACACAATGGCGGACAGGCGGTTGTTTTGAAGTGAGCTGTGATGAAAATTGAACATGGGCATCTCAAATGAGCAGTGGCGAGCTAAAATTGGTACTTTTTGTATCCGCAGTAAGTCACATAAAAAGACTTTAAAGACTATATGTATCTGCGGCGGTTTGATAAGACGCCAACTGCAAACAGCACTCGTCGTCTGTGTTCTGCTGTTAGTGAGCGGGTTCGTGGAGCCCAACCCGGGACCACCCGGTAGAGGACGAGCCGGGACAAGTGATAGCGGCCGTGGACGACAGACTCGACTCTCAACCCGAAACCATACAGGACTAGTGCAAGTTCAGACAGAAGAAGATGAATATGCAGGTAACCCAGAAGTGGACATACACTCTATATTGAAAGATATTCAGCGTAAAGTGACTGTAAACCAAAGTGTTATGGCGGAAATGAGAGATGACATAAAATCACTCACATCAACAGTAAATGAATTAAGAAACGATCAAGAAATTATTTGGAATGAAAATTAGAAAATGCGCAAAGAAATAGAATATCTGAACGTCAAAATTGATAGAAATGAGAGTCAAATGAGAAGGAAGAACTTGATTCTCTTTGGTTTGGAAGAAAATGGGGCTGAAACATGGGAAGCCAGTGAACAGAAAGTAAGAGATTTCATAAAGGCCGAACTTGATATTGAACATTCAGAATCAATCAACTTTGAAAGAGTACATAGACTAAACACAAAAACCTCCCCCAGACCAATAATCATGCAATTTTCATCGTTCAAAGATAAAGAAACAATTAAGTCCATTTCAAGAGATAAGTTGAAAACAAACAGAAAATACAGATTTACAGAAGATTACACAAAACAGTGAGAGAAAAAAGAGCAAAGTTGCGAGAGTTCCAGACTGAGTTTAAAGAAAATGGGGAGCAAAGCTACATCTCGTTTGATAAGCTGATAGTTGCAGACAAGATCTACACTGACGACTGGGGCAAGGAGAAGCTTATCAGAGTTGGAACACGTAAGAATTACGACAGCCCTACTCAGCATAGAGACCAGAACAACACCAGCAGCTCTAGCAGACGACACGCTGAAGCAGACGACATACACAACGACACCTAGGAGTGCGGCCGAGGCCTCGACAAACAGGAACATGAACAACAACCGAGAATATGTTATGACAATTTCACAGACCCAATTATTTCTTGCTGGAATATAAATGGACTTTATTCAAAATTATCTAATGCTTTTAATGATGTTAATTTTTTTGTATCAAAATCACACGTCTGTGCCTTCATATAAACTTGGGCGAAAAATGAACACGATTTCCAAAACCTATTTGAAAACTACTCGTCTCATCAGTGTGTAAGAAAGAAGTCTCAGGTTAGAGGAAGACACAGTGGTGGCATATTAGTGAACATCAGGTCCAACATAATCCATCACTTCCATAGGGTATATCCTGAATGGGAGGACTGTGTGTTTTTCTTAGTGTATGATTTCCCAAACCAAAAGTCACAAACGATTTTAGGCTTCATATATATATCACCAAACACCAATAATATCAACAGTGGATTAGAGCAATTGGAAGAGCATCTACTAAAACTAACTTCACTGTATCCAGACTACAACATAGTACTTCAAGGGGACTTTAACGCCATGACCAGTACTGTTCAGGACTTTATTCTAGAGGATAACCATAACTATATACCAATCGACGATTCTGCATATATCAGCGATTCATTCAATTGTAAGCGGATGTCTAAAGATGGGACACTTACAAACTTTGGTCATCAATTGATTAGCCTTTGTTGTAACTTTAATATCCATTTTACTAATGGTCGCTTTCCAAGTGATCAACTTGGCGAGTTCACATTTATAGGCGCAAACGGAAAAAGTGTTGTGGATTATTGTATAGTGTCCTCCGATATCTTCGATAAAGTGACTGATTTTGAGGTTTCAGCCGAATCGTTGTCAGATCACTTGCCTATCGTGACCTACTTCTCGCGTCAATCTGAAATTGACTCACTCACACGGTGGATCACGTGCGTCGCAGACGGGAATACACACCTTAACTAGGTATCGTTTAAGCAACAAGGATTCATTTACCTCAACCATTAAAAACCTACTGAGAGACAAACTTGATGAGTTTAAAGAATTGTTAAACTCAAACATAAACGACAGTGTTAGATATCTACAAGAACTTTTCCAATCATCCTTCGAAGTTGTTTCAACCAACAAGTCGACTTACAAAGTGAACACACAACCCCCATGGTTTGATAAGGACTGTAGTTTTAGGAAAAAACAAAAGTATAAATATCTAAATTTGTTCAGAAAGACAAATAGAAATATATATCACAGACAATATATTACCAATAAGAAGTTATTTAAAGAATTATGTTATAAAAAGAAGAAAGCATATGAACAGAAGATTATGGATGACATAACTACAGCAGCTAGGGATAGGGATTGTAAAAGTTTTTGGAAATTAGTGAAAAAACACAGTGGTGGGAAATCCAAAACGAACAATATATAAATATATATATATAAATAACAAATATATTGGTTCTATTATTTTAAAGCTCTCCTGAATTCGGAAATCGGTACATCACCGGAATTCGATAAGGATGTAAAAGCTTTTCTGTCGGACCATAACACGTTTACTTGTGAGAAATGTGGTGACTGTGATGATATTCTTGGAGGGGTTATAACACAAGAGGAAATAAATAAAGTAATTAAACAGCTAAAATCAAATAAATCTCCTGGTCTTGATGGAATACCACCGAAAGCCATCAAGACTACAACACACGAACTAATACCATATCTTGTATTACTATTCAACTCGATACTAGATACTGGTATATATCCTGATTCTTGGAAAACTAGCCTCATAGTTCCAATCCACAAGAAGGGCGACACAGCGGACCCAGGAAACTATCGAGGAATTAGTCTCTTGGACATTATGGGTAAACTTTTTACTGCAGTTATTGATTCGAGGCTGAAACTGTGGTTGGAACTCCAACACTTTATATCTGAATCACAATCTGGCTTCCGCGAAAATTACTCAACTACTGACAATCAATTCATTTTATACAGTATAGCGCATAAATATCTAAGAAGAAAAGGAGGAAAGTTTTACTGTATGTTCGTGGAAAGGCGTTTGATTTAGTAGACAGGTCTAAATTGATGTACATATTACTCAAGAAGCAAATCCATGGTAAAATATTCTCTGTTATCGACAATATTTACTTAAATGTTAAAGCAGCAGTTCGGAGTGGCCAACATAATTTTACAGACATGTTTTCCTCAAATGCAGGCGTGAGACAAGGATGTTTGTTATCGCCTATTTTGTTTCTTATGTACATTGACGAGTTAGTTCATACGATGCTGGCGGAAGATACCCACGGAATATTTATTGACTGTGATATCGAGGAAATATATCTTCTGTTATTTGCTGATGATGTTACATTATTCGCAGACACTGTAGTTAACTTACAACGTAAGATTGATATTCTCTCTCTTTATTGTATACAATGGGGATTAACGGTAAATATAGATAAGAGTAAAATAGTTGTTTTTAAAAATGGTGGCAAATTATCAAAACATGAAAAATGGTCATTAAACGGCAAACCCATAGAAGTAGTTTCCCATTTCAAATACCTAGGGGTAGTCTTTTCTTGCAGAAATAATTTTTCAAATGCATGTAGCACTTTGGCAAAACAAGCAGATAAAGCTTTAGGGCCCGTTCGGAAATTGTTTAATCGATTCCAGGATCTTCCATTTAACACTTATTTTAAGATATTTGATTCTAAAATACAGCCAATCCTTCTATATGGGTCAGAACTATGGGGTGTTTTTGTATATAAACAAATTGAACGAGTTCATACAAAATTTTGTAAATATGTTTTGAGATTAGGTTATAGATCCTCCAATGCCGCAGTATTAGGTGAATGTGGGCGCATGCCTCTTCTTGTTAACATTTATTTTCGTGTAATAAAATTCTGGCTAAGAATTGTAAGAATGCCAGAAAATCGTTTAACAAAACATTGTTACTATATGCTTAAAACTTTTGATTCTCAAGGTTACTATAATTGGGCATCTTGTGTTAGATCCATATTATTTTCGTATGGCTTTGCATATGTTTGGCAAGCCCAGGACGTCGGCGATGTAAAACAATTTATTAGAATATTTAAATTAAGAACGAAAGATGTATGCATGCAAGATTGGTTTGCCCGTGTGAGTGAATCTTCCACTTTACAAGTTTATTGCACCTTTAAGACCATCCTTCGATACGAGCCATACTTAACGGAAATTAAATCAATTAAATTGCGTCGAACTCTTTCTAAATTTCGCTGCTCAGCTTCTGAACTAAAGATTGTATCTTATAGACGCTCCATTTCGACAATTATTACTGACTCTATGTGCCCGTGTTGTGGGGATGACCTTGAAGATGAATACCATACTCTATTAGTTTGCCCATTATACATTACCTTACGAAATAAATATATACCAATGTATTTTCACAAGTATCCATCAAACCAAAAGTTTATTCAATTGCTGTCCAGTCAAAATCCTACTATCATAAATAATTTAGCACTTTATATATCAAAAATGTTTAATATGCGATGTGAACATCTCGCGCTCTCGTAACAAATCAATGATCAGTCTGTATTTATGCAAATGTACTATAGGCCTCACAGGCCATCATTTACGAAATAAAGAGTCTGAGAGTCTGAGAGAGAATTTTATTCTCATGAATCATACAAAATGATATAGAGAACATACAGTCGTTTCATAAAACACAGCATATATATGTATATAGATTTAAAAAAGACTAAGGACAGTTTTAGCTAAATGTGATAACTTGAATAAGAGTGGGTAGTAATCTGATTTCATTAGTGAAATAAATTTGTCAATATGTGGTTTGGTACAAAAATAGGTGGGAAGTATTTTCTTGCGTTCATATTATAGATATGCACACGATAAGATAATATGATACTCGTCACAGATGACATGGTGTTTACAAAGTGTACATGTTCTATTTGTCTCCATAATATTAAACCATCTTCCCGTTTCGATAGGTAATCTATGATTAGTAGTTCTTAATTTAGTTAACCAAATACGAAATTTCGATGGGAGATCTAAAAGATAAGGTTCCAGGATGAGTGAAGTTTTGTATAAATGATACTATTTTCCTTTAGAAGAATTTTGAGCCTCGGAGTACCATGATTGTTTGAACTGGTCAATTAATGAAATTTTGACTCGATTTTTTAACCAGTTGATGCTAGGGAAATTTTGGGATTGCCAAATATAAGATAGTCCAACGTCTTGAAGGATATGTCTTACCGGTTTTATTTGGTCGAAATTAGCATCCTGGGAAGATGACACTAATGTCATTATGTTATAAAGAATGTGGGGGAATTTACCAGTTTCAGTTATAACTTTACACCAATAGGTTATGATTTTTACCTTAATGTGAACATCAATAGGATACCTGCCCAATTCACCATAAACCATAAAATTTGGAGTAGTTTGCTTTACTTTTAGAATGTATTTACAAAATTTTAAGTGCGTTCTTTCCAAGATTATTGAACTTTGATATCCCCACACTTCCGAACCGTAAAGTAGAATTGGTAAGACGCATTGATCAAATAGTTTTAGCTGGCAGTCTATTGGTATCTGTAAATTTCGAATGATTCTAAAAATTGAAAACATGGCTCTTGATGCTTGTTCCGAAAGTCTCTTAATTGCCTTCGTGAATTTACCATTTCCACTGAATAATATGCCCAAATAAAGGTAATCCCGAACAACTTCTATCTCGTCATTAAAAATTAAAAATTTGAATTTATTTTTAACATAGCCTTTTGAAAATATTACAATCTTTGTTTTACTAATATTTACATTTAGTTTCCATAAAACACAATATTCTGAAAATCTATCCAGAGAAAACTGCAAATCTTTTGCTTTTTCTGCTAACAGAACAGTATCATCTGCATAAAGTAAAAGCAGTAACTTTATATACATTCCAAGTTGTTCCTCAATTAAACTATTGACAACAGTGAGGCTTTGTACATTGCTTTCACATAGGAATGATTCAAGGTCATTTACATATACAGCAAATAAAAAAGGGGATAAATTTTCACACTCTCTTACACCAATATTGCATGAAAAAAGGGGAGAAGTGGCGTTTTTATGTTTAACACATGATTTGATTTGTTCGTACATATTATAAATTACTTTAAAACATATATTACTCAGGTTGGCCTTGATAAGTTTCATCCATAACCCCATTCTCCAAACACTGCCAAAAGCTTTGCTAAAATCAATAAAGGCACAGTACAATTTTTTTATTAAAAATTTTGTAAATATCGATTAGTGATTTAAGTACATAAATATGGTCTATAGTTGAAAAGGATTTACGAAAGTCCGCCTGTGATATATTTGACAGGAAACTGTCTGGTCATATACACCAGCCATGACTGTTTAATTAGAGATATACACGTATACATGAAATACATTGCACCATTGCTGTTCATGCGCGTGTCTCGTAAAACTCTTTGGCGGCCTCTGTGTTTTATCTCTTTTAACGAGCTGACCGCCGACAACCAGTTCATTACTAATTGTCGGTTACGCAAGGTTAATTTTACGCTCTAATAATCTCTGGTTTACAGGACACAAATCAAAATGGTACCATCAAAATGTTGAACAAAAGTTTAAAGGGTATAAAAAAATTAAGTATTACAATGTATGTGTGACTCAGTGTAATTATCAGAACTTATATTTAATAACCTGAAAAGGCAATTAACCTTTGATCTAAATACACACGTTATGTAGGCTCATTACTTGTATCAATATTGATAGGCTAGGAAAAACGGGGAAACGGGTAATTGTAAAATGGTTCTTATTAAATGAGTGAAGGGCATTTAGCATTCGGTAGGTTATACAACGTGTGATGTGGATTATAGTTTCTTTATCACTTATAATACGAAGTTTCGTAGCTCATTCTTGCCCCTATGTCTTGACATTCATTACTCAACTCCTTCATTACTTAATCCCTAGAAATAAACACATACACATTTTAACTAATATGCACGATGACATCTTACTGAAAATGTAATACTTCATTTTCAAAATACATTAAGTGGCTTATGGCAAAATGCCCTCTTTCAGTTATACATTCCTTCTATAAATCGTCTTGCATTTGTGAGTCTCTCCGGATGTATTAATATTGTTTCTCTCCATATGTAGTAAGTAACAACAAATGAATTAAAATCAGTTACTTGATTTGGTATTCCTATCAGTTAAGGAACAAATACATGCATATTCGTTGAGACGCCTTACTATAAATACTCTGCTACCTATACTTACATGTATACTGTTATCATCATTCAAATGACTCATTTATTGTTCATTTGAAAAATACACTTACACATAAGGATTCAAAATATGGCAAACTTAATATATTTCTCGAATTCAGCTAAGCAGATAAACTTAATCCGAGAGACACTTCTTTAGTTCAATACGAATTATTAAAAGGATAGCATAACCACAAACAGTGAATCAGTGTTTTACATTGTAAACACCAAGAACATTGGTAAGCAGGGTTTAGTACTTACGCCCTTTTTATACATGATATTGATGTAACATATCATGTTTATATAGTGACGTGTTGTGCATGAATATACAACAAACACAGCCTCTTATAATGTTTTTGTTATCAATAATGATTGTATTTCACGTTTTGGTGACGAACTTTCTGAAGTTATAAATGACACATGTTTTATTTCATTCAGGTGTCACTATGATTTTACGGATGATTAAATGTAGTAAAACAGTTAATGCAACACCGGGATCTTACTGTTGTCCCTGGGGTTGATGGAAAATATTTGTGTCATGTTTCCAAGGATGAAGTGTGATTAGTGATTTGAAAGAATATGTCCAGATGGTACATGGAAAGTGATTGATAAACATTGCTATTTCCCTATATAAATGGTCATATACAAATCGCTCCCCGTTACGTGGACTGTATTTATACATTATTACACACAACATACATTATAACAAAAATCAAATTCACATAACAGTTACAGAGTATGTTCAGTGAATGTGCTTTCAGAAGTATTGGGATCGTTTGCTTTAGTCAATTGGAAACTGAATCAACTATGTGTAAGTTAATATCATGAAATAATTCACTGTTGCTATAAAGAAAAGTTTTGAAATTGGTTCAAACATATCTTATTCATTAAAATGGATTGGCAAGCAAGCTGGGAGCTTATGTCAACGCTTCAATAAAAGTTACAAATGTGACTTAAAAGAAGCAATTATTACGATGATAGCGAGAGAAGGTATGAATATGACGTTTTAATCTTTTTCTAATTGGCTAATAATTGCTGCATCGAGGCATGGTATTTTGGAAAATACTGATGGCCGTTTTATCAAAGAACATGTACATTGTGTATTTTGATTTTCGTTTTATTAAGATATCAAAAGCAGACATGAGCTATGGTATTACATATTTTAAAATATTCTATAATTGATTGTTTGTTGACTAGCATGTTTAGACGATGTAGCAATGAAACTAGTAAATGTTTTGTAAAATGGCTCATGATATAGAATGTAGAATGTCAATGATTGTAAAGTTGTCACAATTTATTCACTGAAAGTTGTACAGGATCAGTTTGAGTCGCAAGTCGATATCACTGACACTGAGGTCTCACTTAAACCCACTTACATTGTCTACAATTAAAATTTGTCTAAACAAACACATACTTCCTTTTATCGTCGCTGAATATCCTTCATTGACTAACTCGCCAGCTACAAAAGATCACTGCACGGGCAGTAGAGTTTGAAGCTTAACAGCGACTGTTGTCGTGTAATTAGACTGCCCCTGAGCAGTTCAGCGGTTCGCGCTATAACGAGGATACCACGAAACTAAATATCTATTTCCTGCTATCCTAGTTGAGTGACATTGTTGATATTTACAAATTATGGAAAAGTCAACATGTGGTTTCAGAATATAAAAGACATATTTGAATATCTCGTAAAAAAATAAAAACTCGAAATTTCTAGAAATTTACGCACTTGAAAGTTTCTAGATACGCACTAGAAACTTTCTAGATAGGGGGTATGTTTATTTATTGGACACCTGTAACTATCATTGTAACGCACATTTGCTCTCCGACTTATTACAAAGTCATAATCAACGGAATCTTGAGACAGGCAAGGCCACAATGGGTTTAAAACAGTATAGTTTTATTGACCATTAATGACATAATCTTCAAATTATCTACCATTATATTAGAACTAAGAAGACGAAACACACCAGATGTTTCTTCGGATGATCCACCTGGAATTGGAGGGTTTGGGTCTTGGTTGCAACGCTGTCATTCTTTGGCTTAGAATCTTGCCGACCATCTTCATCTGTTCCTCATTTTCTCGCTTGTATGATCGCACACCTGGAACGGTAGCATAACAGTCACTTGTTTGTTGCGGTAAATAGGAGTGTTAATACTAACAAAGCCACAAAGACTATATAATATATTTATTATTGTTAGCGTTAATAAGTGTATATTGTGTTGAATATGGCTAAACATATCCTAATGCAAGGACAAGGTATATCTGGTTTTTGATTGATTTAAGTACTTGTACACATAATTTAAAAAAATAAGAAATAAAAACAAGTGCTATATTCGCTGTCTGTAAATGTACTGTAACTGACCAGAAACAGAGCGATGACCAGTTTGCTTCATTATCAGCTGTTCGTCTACTCCAGGATAGAAGAGAGTCGTAGCAGCAGGATCTCAGCGAGTGGTTTGTATAATGTCCCTGTAGACCCGCGGTCTTAGCGATATCAGGTACCATTCTCTGTAAGGTGTTGTGTCCCACAGCCTGACGACTGTACCAAACTACTTGTTGAGGTTTTTGAAGAGGGGTAAGTGAGCAAATCGGTGATCTTTCATTCACAAAGCAGATGTAATGTAAAAGATCGGAAGGCTTGAGTTTCTCACAACACACTCATCATATCACTTACTGTTAAAGTTTATTACATGTGTTGTCTTTCCTAAGATGACGTCATTGTCAAGAATAACATTATTTTCTAAGTAATGATGTGAAAAGTGATTGTCAACAGTTCGGTCGGTTTTCTGGCATCGATCACTATCTTCATTGTGATAGATCCTGTCACACTTAGGTTTTACTCGGAGATGTTTTAATCCACCCTGATTTGTCTTCGACATGTCCTCGGTATACTCAAGATATTCCTTTCCGTCTTTCTGGTGAAGGGTGATTTGGCTGTTGATATATCTAAGTGATCTGTGCTCGTCACCGCTTCTCAACGCAAATGTTTCCCGTTCAAGTACAGCATTGTTCTCAGCAAGGTTCTAACGTTGTGGTCTCCTAAAATCTTCTTTCTCCAGAACATATATATATATATATATATATTCCTCTTCAGGAGTGAATGGTTGTGGTTGGCGAGCTGTTGATCCAAGGCCCTCACGTGTTAATCCTTTCATTTTGCAATCTAGTACCTCGAAATCAGGTCTCCTCAGTATGTTGAGATTGACCTTGTTCTTTAATCGTACGTGTCCTTGAATTCCCATGCATAGGCTTGATAAGGATTTGGGGGATATTCGCTGCCGTCCTGTTTTAAAATTTAAAATTGCAATTAAATGCATTTATTGTCCATTTGTTCCGTTTCAACATGTTCTTTGGTTCTGCTGAACGGGCCATCTCTCGAAAGTAGGAATCCGAAGCTGGCGCACGCAAATGTTTAGTTGTTTTTTTCCATCTGTATTCTATTTGCTCCCTCTTGTGACGCAGCAACAACGTTTTCCTTCGAATTGTTTGTCGACTGTGAAGACAAAACTTTCTCATTGTGCTTTGCAGCGGCCTCTTCAATTTCAAGAAGGTCTTCCACTTCTTGAGAAGCCAAGAGAACCTCCTCGTCGGAATTCATATTCACAACTGGCTGATTCAACAGTGACAGTTTCAGTCACGTGATTATCCATTGCACGTGATTGCTGATTTTTCGACCTGCACACACTTTTGGTGCAAGTATTGGCCGTCCTGCACGCAATGCTTGTACAAGGCTGTATTTCTCACACTTAGCATTGTCAGTTTCAAGTATCGAATGGCATTTGTTGAACTGATTGTATTTTAAAGGGGCAGTAGCACGTTTTTTCGCTCAAATAAATCCATGAAATGTATTTGAAAAAGAATTTTATCAATATTAAAACACCCTCTTCTCTTCGGAAAATCAAGTTAAATATGAGTGTACTTGGCTCAGTTAAGCCATTGGAATCGTTTTCATCATTCGAAATAATAAAATGTGTTCACAATAAAATGGCCGCCATACAATTTTTGCTTTATGCGCAACACCGTTATTACCACTACGGATAATTGGTTTGTGTAATCAAATGTTTTACATGTAAAGTAAATATAGATGGCATAAACGATCATTATAAATGAGAATTTAAAAAAAAATTGCAAAAAAAACGTGCTACTGCTTCTTTAACACTCCCGGAAGAAAAAAACAACTTTCCATTGTTTGATGTTAATTATTCTAAAATTCGTATGTTATGTTTGATAGTATTAAATTGTTGACGACTGTGATACATGATGATATAATGTTTAGTTCTATGGCTACCCTTTTCATGTAAAAAATTGTTTGTAATATATTTTTGGTAATTAAATTTTCGGTGCAAAAAACAACTAATAGCGTATTTTATTATACTTAATGGTGCTTTTTATGTGATGCATTACGACTTTCCATTTAACTGATATCTAATATCGCTATGTATAAGTGATACACTATTATCAATTCATGCACATATCACCTTTGCCTGGCAGCAATTTTTCAATTGTATGTTGTCGTTGATTCCATGTTGATATAAAGGAAGGCGCATACGTAAATTCAACCAACAATATGATTAAAACCATTTGAAGCGTCCATAAAATAGTCAGTTACTCACACAAAGTAGTTAAATGATTTTACAAGTTGATCATTACAAAAGTATTTGCGTTTGTATACATTAAAGGGGAAGTAGCACGTTTTTGCAAGTTTTATTTTGTCAAATTTCCAAATTTTAAAATGATAGTTTATGTCATTTATATTTACTTTAGAGCGCAAAACATCTTATTACAAAAAAAAACAATTATCCGTAGTGCTAATGACGGTATTGCGTAGTAGGGAAAAAATTGCATGGCGGTCATTTTATGGTGAACACATTTTATCATTTCAAATGACTAACAACGATTCCCATGGCTTTCCGGAACTATGTAATCTAATTTTTTAATTTAAATACATTCCATCGACTTATTTCAGCCCCTTTAAAGTACCCCAAACAAAACAAAAACAAGAATATTAAAAGAAAGAAAAAAGGTTGAAACGGAAAGAAGGACAGGTAGATATGTATAATCTTGAGTCGACTCTGGACAATCTCTGAGAAAAAATATGCCAACTTGAGTGTCTATTACATTATTATCTACAGTATATGTATATTTATCAATAATATGGGATGTTTTGCATATATAATAGCGGTAAGGACACACCGTACATATCGCTGCCCGGTCCGAAAATCCATATCAGCAACATCAGCCTGGTCCGAAAATCCATATCAATATCAGCCCAGGTGATGTTATAGGTTAGAGTGATCTCCCTTTGCTCACAGGCACGCTAACATTGGGTAGATCTAACGTCACAAGTGAAGCATTGACAGAGCAGTTTATTTCAGAGTACTCTCCAAACAAGGATGTTGTTGACGCTTTTAACTTACATTCTTATTAACATAATTATATATACTATTAATTGGAAAATTGAAAAAGAGGCACGGCTAAAAATATTTTGAACAAATTATGTAATTGAGGTTTTGCCTTGTAAGTCTCTCAAAGTCAATTTTCGCACAAACATATTTTAATTTTGTTTATTTCTTCAAGCATTGTTTCTTGTTTTAGAAAAAAAGTATAATACATGATAAAAAGGTTACAACATGTCATTTTTCATACCACACCCCATATCAACCCTCGACCCATATCGATCAGCCCTCTGGCTGATATTGGGTATGATATGAAAAATGGCATGTTATCACCTCTAAATAATATGCAAAAAATGAGACAATTCTAATTTAAATGTATGCTCCTTTTGATAAGTTCAGTTCTGAAAGTGAAATATGAAGATATTTAAAAGAATTTAACATTAACTAGGCTGGTTTGTTTTGCTAAACAACGCATTAAGAGGACAAATGAATATTATATAGTCCCCGTCCTATTACAACATTGCACAGCACACATAGATGTGCGAACTTTCTTATCCCTTGGTTGTATTTATGTTTTGATTGATAGTAAAGTTTGTTTTATTGATTTTCAAGACGTCGGGGAATGAATGATAATAAGGTATTCTGCCAAAAAATAAGAACATTTTTTACTTTTAGCGATAACATACAAAAAACGGATATCACTACTTTTTCTGCCAAACTAAGCAAGATATCCAATATTTTAATGTACCTGCAGTATTTCACTTCTTAACTTTCCATGAGGAAATTAATAACAAATGGCCTTTTAGGAAAAGGGAAGCCGATATGGCATTTTTTCATTATTCTTTATACATTAATGAACATATTTTACTCTTAAAACTGTCAACACAACAGTAAAATAGTAGCCTGGTTGACATATATGTTCTTAATGGCATTGTACTGTAATATCTTGTTAAAGATATTGTAAAACATAATTATCTAATTAATATTATCTATCTTGAATTTTAACTAACTTAAGCCTACAAAAACCTGTATACACTATAAAACAATTATACAATAGTGTTCATTGACATAAAAGACTGAAGGCTGAAGATCGATCATGTTAAAAACTCAAATCGTTTGCGCACATTTGAAATCGTCGTTTTGAAATCTATATAAAATACTTATATGGCTTTTTACTTACACAAGCTAATTAGTGCTGACAAACGATTCACTGAAGGATATCTGCGTACATGATATTTCAACGTGTGTTAGCACCTTTTAAAGTATCGAGTTTACATACTTATGTTCATCAAAACAACTAAAATCTTCGATTAATCGAATCTTTAGATACCAAATGACAGTTGCCTGATTATTGCATGTATAAACATGTGATTTAGTCAATTTCAAATACTCAATGATCTGATGTAATTGCAGTGACAATTCATAACAATACAAAGCTAATTACCGTGGCACTGCTTACAATTTCTTTTTACATGTGTCACATGTGAAAAGGTGGCCGATCACGAAGTGACGCTTCAGTGCGTTCACAGGCTAAACCGCAACATTTTTCAAACTAGGTTATACAAGTTTTTTGTGTGTTTTTTGTTGTTTTTTTTATTCCCATAGTTCATAGTTACAAATTTACAAGTTCAATATGATATCAATGGTAAACAAAATACTGTTTGAGTTGGTAAATACTTAAAAATTCTATTAGAGAATACATTTGCTTTCGAATTTGTGTGTGTCATTCTTTCTTTTTGCAATGAATGTTTCAGCCTGAAAGATCATCTTTAAAGTTTTCAAATAGTTGTTTAATTTTGGAATTGCATTTTTGATATTACATAAATAAATATGTCTCTTTGCAGAGAAAATGACTTGGTTTAGTATTTTGTTTTGATGCAAAGTACCAAACAAAACCAGATATTTTGTAATTTTGAATTTGTGGCTTAGGAAAGTATGTATCCCATTCTGAAGGTCTTTCCAGAATGTTTTGGTTACATTACAATCCCAGTATAAATGACAAATTGATTCTTGCATGTCTTTACAAAAACTACATGTGTCTGAATCTATTAATTTCATTTTTAACAATTCCCTTTTGGAATATATGATTTCATGTAGGAATTTAAATTGAAACTCCAGGAGTTTGACATCTTTACATTTATAAATATCAAGAACCTTGTTCCATTCAAAGTGACAGTCAAATTTCTCTTCCCATTTCAAACATATCTTAAGTTTACTATTATTTGAAATTAGTATATCATAAACAATTCTGGATCCTTTTGAATATTAAATAAGGCTTTTATTGCAAATAGTAATACCCATATTATTAATGGGTATATTACTATTGGCTCTGATTGTGTGTTTCCAGGACATAGGCAAGATGTGTATAAGATAATTGTAATCTAACATTGTACCTCTTATACCATATATAAGTTTTAGTGTTTCAAAAGACATAAACCAGAGCCATCACATATGTCTTTAATTGATAAGATTCCTGTATCAGCCCAATGGTTTATAAAGTGGTGGGTGATTTTAAGTTTGTGATTAAACCATAAAGGCTGGGCTAGAATATCATCAATATTATCAGCATCAACTTCAATCTTTTTACAATATTTTGACCATGCCTTCAGTACATCTAGCCAATATGGGTTCTTGATTCGAGTATAGCCGAGTTGCCTCAAAATTAAAAAAATATCCTTGAATGGTATATTACATGGGTTACATGCAATATCTTTTTTACAATTTAATCTCAAAGTTGATATTTTTAAAGCTTCAATGAATGTTTTTATATCAATCATCCGAAGGCCCCCTTCTTGTTTTAATCTTTTCATTGTATCTCTTTATATCTTATCTGTTTTGCCATTCCAAATAAATTTGAATATCTTTTCCAGTGAAGAAATAAAAGAGTCTGTAGGGTTTGGTAATCCACTGAAGATGTGAACTAGTTTTGAAACAGCTAAAGTTTTGATGAGGGTAATCTTTCCAATTAATAATAAGTGCCTTTTTCTCCATTTCGCCAAAAAGTCTGTTTATTCTTCAAGTCTTTTTTTTGGTGTTAATCACCCATAGTGTGGGAGTAAATTTGATACCCAATAACTCACCTCTGTGCAATTCTATTTTTATGTCACTACATGTACATAATTTCTCATCACTGTTTGCTTTAGAGCCTATCCATATTGCCTTAATCTTATCAATGTGTATCTTAAGACCCGACATCTTTTAAAAAGTATTCAATGTACTGATAGCCGCATAGAGACTGTCTTCAGATCCATCAAGTAAAAGTTCTGTGTCATCAGCATATTGTCCAAGTTTATATTCATTATCATCAATATTAATCCCTTTTATACCCTTATTTGCTCTTATCATACAACCCATGATTTCAGCAACCAGGAGAAATAGGTAAGGCGATAGGGGGTCGCCTTGTCTGCAACCTCTTTCATTTGTAAAAAAAAGTCTGATAAGTGACCATTCTGTATTACACAAGAAGTTGTGTCAAAGGTTAGGAGGTCTACACAGCTTCTTAGTATAGGGCC
Source organism: Gibbula magus (assembly GCA_936450465.1). Taxonomy (NCBI): domain Eukaryota; kingdom Metazoa; phylum Mollusca; class Gastropoda; order Trochida; family Trochidae; genus Gibbula; species Gibbula magus. The sequence continues at coordinate 3,369,850 of OW388305.1, forward strand.
AAAACAATTGTTTTCCAATACTAAATCAATAAATTTCTTGGAGACATTGTCAAAAGCTTTTTCAAAATCAATTAAAATCAGCAATCCTGAAATAATTCTTCTTTTGGTTTCAAACATTATATCATAGAGAAGTCTTGTGTTTTCAGTAATAGTTCTGCCTGGAATAAAACCAGTTTGGTTTCCATGAATAAGTGAATCTAGAGTTTTCTTAAAGCGGTTAGTTATACAAGTCCTGATTATTTTATAAAGAGCATTCAAAAGGGTAATTGGCCAGGATCGGAACAACACGAAAAACCATTAAAAGGACCAAGGCGATTCTTAGATTCTCCAAGACTGAACTACTCAAGATCCACCACTGTCAGCAGACCCCCATAGTCGGGCTGCAACATTCGTGTGTTTGAGTTGGATATTGGTGCTATACATACATATGTATATAAATGTACCTATTAATACTTTGATCACTATAAGTACGATGTTCAGTATGAGTCCTTTTGAAGTTTGAACACACCGTCAGAGTCAGGTCCAAGTCAGATGCTTCATAACGATTACTTTTTTTTCATTATATAATTTAAGTAAGAAATAATTTTCCATATATAACATTTGAAGTTATGTCCAAATTACATTACCTCAACTTCAACACATAGTCCACACACACACACACACACACACACATATATATATATATATATATATATATATATATATATATATATATATACATATACATATATATATATATATATATATATATATATATATATATATATATATATATATATATATATATATATATATATATATATATATATATCTGTCAAAGGATATGAAGCAGGGCATTAAAGAAGAAGTAATGTAGAGGATCACTGATGTCACAAGGTGTTCACCAGGAGAAGGTAAACATGTGATGTGTACTGACTTTATGGAAAGATATTATCTTATTAGGAATAATGTCCGCTCATTGAAAGCCATCTTTCATCTTTTTAATCAACGAGTCAAGATACATTTTTATAACAGTTGATGCGAGGGATTTGTTGTATTTATCATCACATGATCGATACATATTAGGGATGCCTGTTTTTGATGATATAAACTGCCGGGGAAAGGGTGAGTGAGTACACTCCTCAGTTGGTTTTATCATTGATTGATTTTCAATTACAAATATCTTACGTTAAAATGTCGTACTCTAAAACTGAATAGGGCAGGACCCATATTTTCGAAGATCTCTTAGTGCTAAGATAGTCGTAAACGCCTTACATTAACATTGACTTACGACTATGTTAGCGCTAAGCGATATTCGAAAATATGGGTCCTGGTGTTTAGTCATCAGTCAAAGATTACTGCTATGTGTTTTTTTCATTAACCTTTTTTTTTAAAATTCGTCCAAAAGTAATTTGGATAAAACACAACCATTCATTGACATTTAACACAAATTATTTATGAACATCAATAAATGTGCCTTATTCTGCATACCTTTACAACTGAGGTGTGTACAAAAGTTGAGCATAGCAACATGTATATCTCTTCAACTAACCAATTTGTTTATGAGAAATGTTTGAATGTGGAATGCGTGTTTTTAAATTAATTGAAACGAAACTTTTGTTAATTGGAATTGTTAAAACATTTAAACGAATTCAGAAAATAAAACATTGAAATATCTTAGCCATTAAGCTTTCAAAAAAGAGAAGAGGTCACTCAATTCTATCAAATTACAATAGCAAATGGACACTAATTATCAGAAATGTCGATTTCCAATTACATATACACGTATAAGCAAATCACATTTCCATAAATTCCTACTTGCTGAAGTCACAAAAGAACGCTGGGGAGTCATTCAGTGACAATTTACCAGGGACGATGCTTGTTATTACAGTTCTTCTCTGTCAGCTAGTTCTTATGGCGGCTCAGTCGATGATAGTCACCACCACGTGGAAGTTACTTCCTGGTTCATCAACAGTACGAGGGTCGTCTAAAAGATCAGCGCAACATGTAGATCCATCAAAAGGATCAGAAAGAGTATCGGGGGCATTTAAAGGTCAAACACGAAAGGTAGACCCTTTCAAAGGTTCAACACATTATGTTAACCCAACAAAAAGACAAGAGAGATTCTCAGAGGCATCTAAAGGATCAGCAGAGGTGATTCATTGTATTACAAAGCAGACAATGGAATGTGTCGAAATTGGAATGGATTTTGACAAGACATCATGTGTTTGTCTGAGGAGTTGTATTTCAAACTTTACCACGTCACAGGCACCATCGATGTGGATCTACAGAAGACAAAATGATATGTGCAAGTCTGAGTCTGTGCAAGCACCTGCCAAAATGCCACTTACTTCTACACGTCAAAGAAATGAAACCTTGTATTTTGTGTCTCAGTCAGGTCCTACTTACGTGTTGTTGGATGGACATGATAACGTGACACCACTACGAAACAATCCATGCAGGGATGTCTACACTTGTGTAATCTTTACTGAACGTAAGGTGTCCTTTTCAATATACGGTCACGATATCTTGTTACGTGATTATAAGAGAACAACGGTAATATATAAAGCATTGTATGAAATAACTTCTCTTCACAAAGATCACAATAGACAATGTTTACTATTTACTGTCAATGTGGTGCGCAGGTGTATTGTAATGTCTCTATATCTAGACGGCAGCGGGCGTAAATTGATAGTTAAAGTGAAGCGGAATGATCTATTACTTGGAGCTGATAAGACAACATCATACTTGTATTTTCAGAATGTTGCCAATGCTAGGTTATATGTATATAAGCGCAAAGTTGGTAGTAAACTGCAAATATTAAGGTATCATTTTAATTCATTTTTTTACTTAGTAAAAGTTGGCAGTAACAGCATCCTCGCAACAATAGCATCTAAATTGAATTTCATATCATTGAACAATTCAATTAACGTTATTACAACTGATTTGAAACATGAATATGAAGACATTTGTCAAGTGAATGAACTATGGTATTTACTTCATCCACAAGTAATTGATGTTTACACCCAAACTGGAAAACTGATCAAATCAATCAATATTGAACTAGGGAATGTGATGAGCTATAAATGCTTAGCAGGCTGACAATGTCCTTTTTGTTCACTGCCTATCCATAATTAGTTTACTTTGCTGTTCATTCGTCAGAAAATATTCGGGTGCTGAGTGGTGGCATGCACTCTGTATGCTCTGTTGTGTAGATGTATGTGAGAAGTGTTTAAGGAGAAATGGGACCCAGAAATCGAACTAACTTACGGCAACATTTTGCGACAACAATGTACAGCTAAAAATAAGTCTCAAAATATGTACATTATTTTTTTAGGAGTAGAAACCCATCCGGACACTAACGGAAATCGCTTAAATTTGCTGTCGATATGCCGCATATTCGCGGTAAATATTTGACTCTGTGTATTATTCCAATTAAAAAGAGAATCTCTCGCAAGTGCCTTCTGATATCAAATATATCAACACGATTTTGTAAAAGTTACAAATATCCGATTCTTGCCGATGACATTTTTACTTTATCAACGAGTGTTGATATATTTTATATCAGAAGACACGAGGGTGAGATTCTATTTATCATCTCAAATCATTCTTATTACGTTTAAGTGAAAATAGTGTACATCTCTGAGCACATCTCTGCCATTTGACTTCCAGTGTTGTGATGTCATATCATTGTGACGTCATCATGTTTATGACGGCATAGCATAGTGATGTCATTACATGATGATGTAAAAGCATTGTGATGTCATGTAGTTGACGGTGACAGGGCATTGTGCAAAACCTACTGCCAAATTGATGTCTCCTAGGAGATATCGCTTGATCTAACACAAGCGATAACTCCTGTGGAACACAGTTTTGGGTGATAAATACATATCTCAAGCTAGTGATGAATTTAAATTGCCTTGTATGATTAACTGATATTTGTTCTTCCAATACGCACTCTTGAATTGATAGTGAATTCAATAATAATAACATGGTAGGCCGTCAAAGTTACACCTGAATTGATCAAAACTGCCGTGACATCATGTTTTTACTGTATGTAATTTAAGATAGACGTTCAAGAGATGAAAAATTATTATTATTATTTCTGAATTAGGTCGTTTATCCAAATGCGCATATCATATTACAATTTTGGCACTATCTAAAATATGTGTGTCAGTGAACAATCCTTTAGAATATGCGAAAAACGATCATAAAATTGCCGTTTTTATTTAAATAGTGCTTAATTTATTTTTGTTTCCCTTAGCAGTATGTATTCACGTAAATGATTAAATTGTATCTGAAAGGTTTCGGAGTTTATTCGTTGAAAGCACGCCCTTCATTTAAGCAGGTGAAATCAGTCAAAAATGGCGCAATGTTGTGACAGGGGTATTACTATTAATGCTGATAACTCTTTAAATCATTCGGTGAGCCCAGAGGTTTCTTTCATTTTTGGATAAAAGACATAATAAACTTGCTATTTGGAAAAAAATAAGCGAATTCTAAAATATTTTTTTCATCGTCCCATCCCTCCTTAAGAGGTTCTCCCTTTCTTATGTTTGTATAATAGTGATAATGAAGTGATTTGACTTAAACATAATACAATTTCTGTTACACTCTAGAACTACCAGATACTTCAGAAAATATTACCTGGTATGTTTACACATTTTTTGGATGAAATTACTTCGGTCTGTTGACATCACTTTACCTACAATGAAGATCTATCATTTATGTCATCTATTCAACATTGAAGGATTACTCAATTGTAACTTTTTAGTTAATATTAGTTTTGCCAACCAAATATGTTGTACATGTGTAACAGATATGTACTGTTATTCGTGTGGACTTTGTGGTATTCAATAAATGATGGGATAAAATATACAAATGGTTTTTATTTGCTGTTTTAAGAAGAATTTTTGTCACGTCAATTTAAAAGTATTAGCAATGTTGAGTTTTTAATCTTTAAAGAAACTCTTGCCCGATATTATCAGACAATAAAGGTGAGTTGTAGTTAAAAGATGGTGTATACTCGAATCTGCTTCTATCGTAAAAAGAACAGATTAATAACATTGTGACACTCATCTTTTAAGCCTGAATACAGTTATGTACGAACACATTCTTTCAATGTAACTATTTTCTGATATTTAGAATAGTCTAATTATGAGATGGACATCAACATTCGATTACCATCCGTATAACATGCACTGCAGGAAATATCAACTGATGTGACCGAAATACAATCAGTGTCGTTACATTACAATCAATGATCCATTATTTTACTATTCCAACGTTGTATGGGATGGTTTAAACGTGTTTTATTCAATAAGAAAAGGATCAGGACAAAGTTCACTATGATAGAAAACCTTCCCCTTTTTATATATATAGTGAAGTTACACTTTTTGAGAGAAGATACACAAAACACAACAGTGAAAGAGAAGTAAAGGTAATATACAGAACAATGGAGTTACGTTATAAACGAATATTTTTGTCTCACTAATGAACGATTTCACTACAATTGTTGTGGCAAGTGAAATATTTGCTAATGTACAAACGTGCTTTATAGATAATGTAAAATGCAAACATGCAAAATTTGCCTTCACTTCCAAATCAAATACTCGAGTGTACAGCTGAGTGAACAGAGGCATATTTCGAATAAATATTTATTATCGTCAAACATTGTCAACATACGTATTTTGCGAGTTGAAATCTTACTCAAAGGTTATCAAAGCATTTGAGTCACATGTTCAGTAACTATTATCCAAGATTTAGGTAAAGAGGTTTTAAGAATTAAGAAAGTAAGGTTAAGTTCCGTTTGTTACGTGATCAGCCCTTTTGCATTCGGGCGAAAAGAAAGGAACTATCGTGGTTAGACTCGCCAAACTGTTTAAACAAAAGTGATAGAAGCCAAGGCTCGCAAAACAGGCTACAATTGACAACAATTGTGAAATCATGAAAGGTAACTACTTATTCATTGACACGATGATGAGATATCACTCATATTTTTTTTAAATATATCGGACAATTTACAATGCGTAGACAATGTTTATTCCTAATACATGGATATTCACTATCCAAAACCACACTCCACCTTTATCATAACTTATTCATATAATTAAAAGGCTCTTCACTAATGACTAAAAAGTCTGGAAAACATACTTACTCTTCTATGAATGGAAGTAAGATGCAGAATAAACCCGAGTGGAACTCATTAATCTCAGATATAAGCCAACACTAAAATCAACACTTAAGATCTGAACTCAAAAAGCATCTTTTAAAGAAAGCCTTTTTGTAAACATTTCAACATTCATTGTTTTCAGAGCCAAGAAAAGCGCACATAGTCCTCCGAGAGACAAAGGAACTATGGATAATTATTATTTTTATAAAAATGCACTTTGATAGCAGCATGGTTCGTCGCCACTGACATTATTATGGTTTGAAAGAGGAGAGTTTTGGCACAGAGTTTATAATAACTACGACAATATTAATTTAATTCCACGTGTCACTAGCTTATTTACCTGGAGAGGAATATGCACATTGAATCAGTTAAAGATAGGTTTCAGTAGCACTTAAACATCTGTAAAACCCTGGGGTTCGAATAACCGCCAGGGGCACGGCAACTTTGTCTGCAGTAGAGAACTGTTCTACACGCAGTAAGGTTTGGGTGCAATGCTACTCTGAATTTCAGCGTAATACCACCCATGATTCGCTAATTCCAGCCGATGGTCGCAGGTTTCACCGCAATGCATAACCACATGGCGTTGCAGGCTTTCTCCCTGCCATAATACTAGCATCCCTGATATAAGTGAAGTACTCTTGAAAGCGGCGTTAAACCTAAACTCACCTCACCCATCTCTGTAAAACGATCTGATATTTATTAACACATGTCATCCCATTGCCACTCAATCAGCCATAGCTATGAAATGGATACTTTCCGGAAATATACTCAGAAGACTTAAATCGACAAAGGAATGAAGAACAATACCATTAATGGCAGTATTTCAAATTAAAAGAAATGAAAAAAGTTAACTGTTGAGAACTTTTTGAAGATAGATAGCTTAGTATTTAATAATACAATACGTCCCCTGCTTTTACAGATGTCAGCCTCTCCACTCAATCAATCAACTATGGAATTAATAGTCTGTGCACTCGGTTATCCATTAAATAATTATAAATATATTCATTAATTGAGTTCTGAAAGATCTGACTACATCGTTTAAGGAGAATATAACTTGATATATGAATTTATTAAGTAAAATCAATGACTTGCAAGGATGATATTTGACATTTCTCGTCGAATACCATTGATATTTCATCAAGTTGAGTAGAAAGTAGATATAAGCTCTACGTCATAATATGAGATATAGATGGTATTCGACGAGGAATATGTCAAATGTTCCATTCATAATTATACATAATTCGAAAATGGCTTTCATTTTATGAATAGAGCATCTAAGATGGCCTTGCTTTTCCACGGTCATATCATGACGTCACCCTATTGTTACAATGATGTCATATGACTGAACATGTTATTTCACTGAGAATCATAACATGTTATTTCACTCAGTGAAAATACGGAATTTATTTTAAGTACCATATTTCATCACTGGCAATATAATTAATTCAATTAATAACTCTTGATAATTAAGTACTGAGTTCGGATTACAGTTGTCTGAGCACTTTGTTACATGTAACATAATTCTGTTTTAATTAATGTTATTAATAATCCATTAGATGGATTAGAAAGCAATTCATCACTCAGAGATGTCAAACCCAATAAACTTTGACATTAACATTGTAGGAAAAAAGATTCCTCAGTTTCCTCAGTAAAACTATACAGGGTAACATCATATGCATTTTATTCAAAATATATAAATAAATAACAACTGAAATAATAATATAATTTCAAAATGTGATAGCCCAGAATGTTGTTGCCGGAATTAATCAACATATATTAATTGTATCAGTTGTTATCTCTGAAACAAGCATTGTGTTTAATAATGAAAGGTTCCCTGTTGATTACAGAGATCAAATATCTCCATCAAAATCATTTTGAAGAAAAACAAATTGATGGACCCGTATAAGGAATTTCTTTAAGAGTCATTTTAGAAGTTGCAGAGATGGCGGAACAACTAAATCTGGCAGAAGGAGAATATATACAAAGCTGCAGCGAATATATACAATTAGGAAGGTGCTATAAAATGGATTCCTAATTAAATATATCAAAATGGTTGATAGATGTTTAATATAATTAAAGGAGCTGTAGCACGTTCTTTGCAATTTTGTTCTCTTTATTTCATTTTTGATTTATAATGATAGCTTATGTCATGTATATGTACTTTGGTAAGTAAAACATCATATTACACACACCAATTATCCATAGTGGTAGTAACGGGGTTACGTATCAAGCAAAAATTGCATGGCGGCCATTTTATTATTTTGAATGACAAAAACGATTCCGATGGCTTTATGGAACCATGTACACTAATTTTTAAACTCGATTTTCGCAGAGAGAAGGGTGTTTTACTATTGGTGACACTATTTTTCACTTATATTTCATCAACTAATTTGAGCGAAAAAACGTGCTACTGCCCCTTTATTTTGGAAAAACAGTGATAGTTAGCGACCTTCGGATTCACACGTATTCACTCAAGGGAGATAATAAGTAGCAAACAATGTGTCCGATGTTCCAACTAGTCCTCATGTAATCAACTCAAGCAAAATTAACCCTTTGAACTTATTTATACAGTTGAGAGCTTAAACTAATAGAACATTACTTGGCACAAGACAAAGAGGATTAGTATTATAGTTTTTTGTAAATATAATAGGTGTGGTAGCACATTATTTTCAGAATTTAACTATGTGTTACATTGTAATGTCTAGGAACACAGTGGCGTAGTGGTAAGCTTCCTGTTATATCACGCCAACGACTCGGGTTCGAATCCCAGAGGAGGCACCTAAAATGTGTGACCTGTGTCTTTTATCTGTGCTGTGTTCTTGGGCACGGCACTTCATCTGTATCACATTATTTTGAGAAATTACATAACTTGCTACATTGTTTCACTTGGTATTATACTAGTTAGGCACCAATCTGATTACATCACTGATTACACTCAGCCAGGTTAATACCCAATAAATGAAGCTGTATAAATGCTATTTTACCATATGAACACCCTAGTGGGAGGTTTTAGCATGTCTGGTTAGCAATGTCTAACTACCATTTATACCATTTGTCCTAATACATTTTTGAATCATTGTACATTTTCAATGTGTGTCTATATTTGGTGAGTTCCTAAGCTACCCTGAGGCCTTGTACATGGTCCTGACATTCACTCTGCTTCAGTATATATGAATAAATGCTTCATATTTCACAGCTATAGAAACATAAACTTACTTAGGTCATTCTGCATAACCCATCATTAACAAAATGTATTTGAAGTTCATCATAATCCTGATGTTTCTATATGATGAGAGTCAAAGGCCTTTAAGGGAATCCAAAATTACTCATACTCATACTCTTCAAAACCCTTCGTAAACCTTTAAAGAATTACAGACACTGTTTCCTATATACAGTTAGTGTCATATTCTTCGAAACATAGAGTAAACCTTGAAATAATTACAGAAACTGTGTCCTATATACAGTGTCATATTCTTCGAAAGATAGAGTAAACCTTGAAGGAATTACAGAAACTGTGTCCTATATACAGTTAGTGTCATATTCTTCGAAAGATAGAGTAAACCTTGAAATAATTACAGAAACTGTGTCCTATATACAGTGTCATATTCTTCGAAAGATAGAGTAAACCTTGAAATAATTACAGAAACTTTGTCCTATATACAGTGTCATATTCTTCGAAAAATAGAGTAAACCTTGAAGGAATTACAGAAACTTTGTCCTATATACAGTTAGTGTCATATTCTTCGAAAGATAGGGTAAACCTTGAAAGAATTACAAAAACTGTGTCCTTTATACAGTTAGTGTCATATTCTTCGAAAGGAAATATAAAAGATATAGGGAGATCATAAATGAATTCAATTTAATATTAGTAATGTGACAATAGAAATGTTATATAGATTTTAAATGACAAGAAAAAGTTCACTGCAAATTTAAAGCCATTTACGACAAAGAAAATGTTAATTAGTGACTACGTGTTTGTTTTATTGCCCAGAGTGTAGTTCAGTCGGAAGTGGCAAGACTAGGATGACATATTATACCAGACATGACAGACAACAGTCTCGAGGCTTTCAGTTAAATTGACAACTTTTCTCAGACTGTGACACATAATGGTTTCCTTTGTCAATCACTGCATTTTATTTATCAGCAAACACTAAAATAGAGAGCAAATCGTTGTCACATCTTTAAAAGTTCTTTTGGATCATTCAGTGTTGTATTTTCATTTATGAATGAATTGTTTGGAATGACAGACTACTTATTCTCGGCTGTGACGTAGTGTGGGTGTTCTGTCAATCTACAGGTTTATTTATAACAGTCACTTACATTACTGTTACAGAAATTATATTGGGATACACTCTTTCTGTCTTTTATTATCTAAAATATTCCACATTTACATGTATTTGATTTGCAGTCATATTCTCCATATGAATTTTCTGCTCGATGTAGTCTTTAACGTCTATTACATTATCTGTCAATATCTGTTCTATTTATTCAAAATCAAAATCAATTAAATGATCCTGTTCAGTATTTCCGTATTTTTCATATACATGTCGAACTTAATTAAGTAACACCCACATTTTACAACTGTTCCTAAGATTGACTTCAAACTGCTATCACAGAAAGTCAGGAATGAATATGATACCACTTTGTCATGAAAGCTGAATATATTAAGAGAGGGATAATACAATGGTCATGGGTGATATCATGTCTCATTCATTTTTAAACATGTCATTCATTATGGGGACTTTCATCAAAATGTGTCAACCATAAAACATAGCTGTTGTGGAGATTGACTAAGGTCCGTGTAGGTTCTTTGCTATTTAAAATTGTAAATTGTGGTCTCAAGATGACAAATCACCAATAAAGTGTCAGAAACGATTCACTGGCAGATACCTACAACATGGAGTGTGATGCAACTGGGGAACTTGCTTCGTTCTTAAGGGGACATGAATTGACCCCTTTATATTGACACAGGACATGCATATGTTTAGCAATAATGAGCTGTCCAAATACCGATCCCTATTAACACAAGTGAAAGTATGTTGAGTACACAAATGGTCTGTGTAAAATGTGGGTATCACCACATGTACAAAGGATGGTTCTATTCAATATTTAGAACTAAGAAACTTATGTTTTTGTCTTAGGACATGAAACCCTTTATTTTTCACCAAAGTTGCATTTGTTTAGCGATATTGAAAAAGCCCAAAGGATTTGATATATACAGAAAATAATAATACATTCTTCAAAATCAGTAAGTTTACAGTATGTATAGAATTCATAAACTGAACGCCAAAAGAAATGTTACACCTCTGTGTGACGAAGAGTTCAGGCATGTTTGAATGCCAACGGCGGACATACCAGATACTGATCACATACAATTTGTCATTAAACTAATGATTATTCTATGATTTTGTTGTTGTTATGCATGATCAGAAATAGGACAATTGACACCCACCCATGAAGAACTGGCGATAACTTATTTACCATTAAAATTACAGGTCTGCTATTTTAGCATAAAACACTAAACTGACGGAGTGTTACAACACAACAAAGCAAATTCATCTGAACACGTAACTATTTATGATATTCAGGTGTACCATTTCTTTTGGCGTTCATTTTACTTTATAAACACAGGTTTTCTTATTTATACGATTTATTTTATATAGACAAGACATGTAAGTAAAGGGCATAGAAACTTATATCAAAAACTAATACCAATATAGTTATCATGTTTTAAAAAAGGATAATGCTTACAGTGTACACTTACAGAAACTTCCTGTAAAGTACATGTATTTATGGTAAAAACATAGTATGTGTATCTATTATCATGCACAGTCAGTATAACAACACATGGACATTAGGAATTATCCCCCCTCCAATATGTATCACATTTTTGGGGGTTTCAAATAAGATCTCTCTAACCTATTGATTCTATTCAAATGGAGTATTTGGAACATACATACTTTAGGGGCATTTGTCCCACCTATAGGGGAAATCAGAAATTAATTAAATAAATTGTTAATTCCCGCTACGGTTTTGTTGTTTTCTATATTGCACTGAATACACATACTTTACTGTTGTAACAAACAATTGTAACATCTGTTGTAATCATTTTATTATCAAAACATATGTAACATTGAATAAACAATTTCGTATAATTTTAATAAATGAACAGCACATTGCTAAAAAAAATATAAATAAATAAAGATTAATAAACAATCAAATATAACTTCGATAGATGGACTGTGACACATTTGCTCAAAATGATATTAATTTGTTATACCTTTGCCTAGGAGTCAGGAAACCGTCCTACCTTTTGATGCAGTCATTTCGTGGGTTCCCTTTTACATGGTGTTTGTTGCACATTTAACACTTTTGGGACCCTTATGACTTTTCCTGTTTTTAATGGGGCCATCTTGACTAGAACCCGTCACCTAGGCCTAGTTTAATGCTATTAATTTAAAGCAAACATTATAAAAGGATACAGTTGATTTGAGAGTGTACAGACAGGACTTGCTTCTCCTTCTCTTGAACATCTCACACTGTCTCTGTTACACACATATTATTTTATATTAAAGCTCTACGTTCAAAGTACTCAAATTCTTCTGAACAACAGACATCAGCGGTCTAACTTACTTAGACCACGAACATAAACATGACAGTTTAGAATGGTTTAATTCTTTCATCAAAACCTGAGTTGCCCGATTGAATTATTTATGAAGTATTGAACGGAGATTGTGCCACACATGGAATTTATACAAATAAAGTGTATTTTTATTGCTAACTTTCAAAGGTTGAAATATTACTATTAGTATTATAAGACAACTCTATTAAAAAGAGGATTTTTTTAAAATTGCATGGAAATGAAGGCATGGCAAAGGACAGATTCAAATTAAAACTTCGAAGGTAAATGCGTGAAGAAGGAAATCGAGCATATATCTCTGAACAGGTTAACAGTGAAAGTAAATGAAGTAAGGAACCACAAGGTACTTCTCCATTAAACATTAGTAGATGAAATACGGAAAACGCTTTATACTTAAAACAAACAGAAAACATGGTTCAGGAAATAATCGAAGAGGTCTCTTCGGATTTTGTCCAATAAAATGATGGTTTAAGATAAATATAGTTCTAAATATAAATAGTAAATAACGCAAATAACGTCGTCCGATGTCATTTAAATTAATTAGGAAGATACATGTATCTATCATCACTATCAGCATCACAAAACTTTAGTATGCATTTGGAGTGATTCATCTTGATAAAACTGTTTGAGTTCAAAATGTCATTCTTGTACGGTTTCTGAAGAGCCTGAAAAAAAAGAAGAAAATAATGTGCATCAATTCGTTTCCTCCATTAACATATAACTCTCAGAGGAATAAACATTTTGATACGAAATACGGAAAAAAGTATATATTATATATATCTGCACAAGATTGCAGAGCTCAGTTTAAGATTCCTTTAGATTTCCATTTTTCAAATTTTGAAATTTTACAACAAATTTATTTTCGGTCACATACTTCCAACTCGTCACGGGAAATCTTCTTCAATGAGATTTTTGAAGCGCAAGGGAACCTGAACATCATTACGTTTACATCTTCCAAACCTCCACTTCCTCACCGCTCCTCGGGGAATCGTCTTGCATAAAATGTATGAAGATTAAGATACCGAGAACATCCTAAAGTTCATAACTTCACTCAAAGGAATAGAGTATTGTCTCTGGAGAAGCCGGTCGAATCTTGCATCAGATTCTTCGATTACCTATTCATTGGAAATCAAAGTGAATATGTTTGATGACACCTATGGGGCCAAACACATCATGATGTTCACAACTTAACTTAGATGAATGAATCCAATATTGTCAAGAGAAATTGGATACACCTGGGGTCAGATTCTTGCCAGTCGAGAGAATAATTTAAAATAAGCGGATGAGACAACGCATAAATACCATGACCCTTCTTCCACACTGTAGCTGGGCAACTATAGCATCAGGATAAGTGGAAATGCCATTTGTTCATTGAATGGTTTGCAAGGTATTTAGCTGATGGAGTAATATGTCAACGCGAGAATTGAGAATGCAATACCTATGGAAACACTATGCAAATGGACTATCACATTTACTAATTACTATCGTCAGTGATGAATAGAAGGTGTGATGTGTGTGGACAAATCAGGAAATGTGACCCGGATGCTGATTAAGGTACACTACATAGAAAGGATATTTGTTGACAAAATTTTTACAGATCTAACTAACTACAGATACTAAATTCTTGATTATTTCCTAATAATAATTTGTGATAGAGATTTTATTTTGATATATAGGTAAGCTCGTCCATTTCACAATAGCATCAAATGCAATATTTTTTACAACAAATTATAAGAAGTAAGATAAATCCATGAATAATCGGCAAGTGATTATCAATTTTGAAAATAAATCTGACCGAGTGTTTATTCAAGGCAGACGAATATTTTTTTGAAGCTGTAATATGTGTTTGCAATTCTTTAAATTAAAACGAATTATGATTCTTCGAATTTCTAAATGTGAATATTGCAATAGAAAAATTAAGGATTAACATGGCATTGCCTATATGCTGGAAGTAATTTTAAAATAAAAAGATGGTAATCAAACTCAGCCGTAGGGGAATTCTATAATATATCGTTGTCTATATTATAGAAACACTCTATAAGAAAAGGCATTTTTATGTTGCGTTTTTAAAGTAACAATCGTTTGTAATATAATCTTACACATATACACACATATCAGTATAGCATAACTTGAAATTCGATTTATAAAATACTTTTATGTGACAATACCACTACACCTATTGTACTTGGCAGGATTTATTCATTGTGAAAATTTAAACATAAGACGAGATCTTATTCCCACTTTTCAACTCCTAATTCGTGTTTTGTTTTATCACTATTATGTTAATTTTCAATAATTAAGAAGTCGTTTGTCAAGAGATTTCATTGTAGACATTAAACAACTTCACAAAACGATATATATCATGCGGTTTTGGGATGCGTCAAATATCAAGTGACATTACTAAATTGTATCCGAACTTTGTGTCCTATGTACAACAAGAATTATAAATCATCTGTCCTTTATTGATAACGGTGTTATTATCTACACAGAAACATTGCTTTCATTGTAATACAAATGTTGACAATCCATAGGTCTTGATTTTCCTTCATCTAAACATGTAGCTGTTGATATGATGGGATCGATTGAAGTCTCTTTCAAGTTAACTCCTGTAGAGAGGAAAATATGTTTTACAAAGATGTGTGATTAGTATCAAATGTATTGTAGCAAACATACAACAGTCTACTTAACAATATCTCATTTATATGTGTAATTCTTCCCTATCAACACTGATAACCCCTTTGATGTTGATGACACATCAGTGTCTAGTGGTCCAACATCAGATATAACTACAAATTACTATTACTAAAAACAATTAACACCAACGTAATTAGTGCGACGCAGTAAACATTGTGATAATGAAAGACACATGGGAACGTAGGTCTCTTTTGATGGTAAGAGGTATGACATAATTGCAAAGTGAAAAATGGAGATGTTTGCCTTTTACGTTTTTCATTTTCTAAATATTACCATGGAAATGTCTTTACCTGAGTGAGAAGTAGCGAACATGACTCCCCAGACGACCATGGCCTTTTCTCCAAGAAAATAACATTAATTCCACTATTAATTAAAATCATCACAAGGCTGTACAAATGAGTCAAAGGTCACCACCAGACTATGTGCTACATCATTGTGACGTGTTTATATAATGTCATAATATGAAATAGATTGGTCTGTTATTAATGTATTCAAATTATTGTTGGTATTATTTTGCTTTCGGGTAAACGATTAGTTTTGATTACAAAATGAATACTTATTGGAACATTATCTAAAATATACGTGATGAGAGATGATAAGACGACCTGGTAGTTTAGGAAACGTTGCTGCTCCACTCTGTTACAGGGAGGATTGTCAACAGCGTTTGCAAGTTTCAATAAACTACATTTAAGAATGAAGTAAACGATTATCTACAAAACCCTATGTCATATTTATAACGCTGGGAAATACACCTCAGATCATTATTATCCTTAAAGAACCTCCAAAACTCATTTTGTATTCTATTTTAATCACTGTATTCATACGGACATTATTTTATGTCACTATCTATTTCAAGGCGATTACCACAATCATCAGATACAGCCTTCAGTTTACTTTGCTTCATCATGACTGAAGTTGTTATGAACGTTAGGATCAGGGGTGATCTACAAAACGTTATTCCTGGGAACAGGTAAATTTTTTGTCACGATAATGGATCCATATACCGGGCATTTTGTTGAACATCCATCATTCTGTTAGTCAGGACTTAAAACAAGTATCATTATTTGTTGTTCAAGATTTCAGGTAAGATGTTACTACCAATGTAAAAACATATGAACATTAACAAGCAGGAGAAATGTGATCATTGATATACCTGACCAGGTGGTGACTAACATTGATCTTACTTGATCAAGACAGAAGATGTATGAATCTTAAGATAAATGGTAATCTGCAAAATCCTTTTTCGTCATCGTTCCCATTTTGTCAAAATGATGAAGTTCCTGAAACATTGTGTAATTGATTACATATAAAGTGGATTTAAAGTTATTATCATTCAATCATATGCCACAGTATGTTTATCCCCTACCTATTCAAGAACGGAAGAAAAATGATTTATAATAATAATAATGTTTGTAGTCAAAGAGCCAGTAGACATTATTACATGATACATGCTACATGATACATGATACATGTTACATTATAGACACAATATCTGCTATAACAAAAGACTGACAGTGGGAACTATGTTTACACAAGAGACATTGGTCGATGAAGATTGATGGATTGAAGAGGACGAGTACAATGTGACTGCAGTTGTTTTGTCATGTAAATTGGTAAGTTCGCCTACTACAATGCGCTGTATTTATTCTTGCTGACCATTACATCCAATTGTCCCTTTGGGATCCTTTATACATAACGCCCACTTCGGTGAGCCGGTGTTGCCGGGGAAGGGGTGGGACTGGGTAAGGGGTGTGGTTGGGGAAGGGGTTATTGCTTAGGTGTGGCTGGGGTAGGCGGTGTGGCTGGGTTGTTACTGGGAAAGGGGTTATGGCTAGGGTGTGGCTGGGGAAGGAGGTTTGGCTGGGGAAGGGGTTACGGCTGCGGGTGAATCAGTCTGGTATGTATGTTTATCTTTTTTTATTCAGTATTGTTTTCCTTATATGCATGTATATTTTTGGTGGCTGATATGATCAACAACAGCGTCAACAACCTTTATGACATGTCACTGCTGTAACGCCATAAGAATCATATTAGGATGATATGATATCATTATCATTGCATTTTCCACAGAAAATAAATGAAGGATGATTTTGGATGTTTGGTAGAAATCCTACACTCGTGTCTGTTGATAAGAAATATGTATCAAATATATATCTACGCTATGTGAATAAACTGAAAGTAATTACTCTTGTTGATAAACTTGATGTCAGAATAAAGTATGGTGTCCTACTCTTCTAATGTTTTATGTTGATAATAATCTCTGCGCTTAAGGTGTCTGAAACATTTGTCGTTGAAATAAACGGCTCTTATACACATGGAACGAAATGGCAGCTTGTTCTTTCATCCATCACAAAGTATATTTATATCATTAGTTTCAGTTTTCATAGAAAAGCGAAGGGCGAGTTATTTGAGTACAAGTTTTCAAACATAGGTAGAGTGTAGAACATTTCACTATCCATGGCCGGGAATGGTAAAGAAATCCAACCAAAATTGCTTCGTCTCAACATGGTTTATATATCAATAAAAATGTATACCTAAGATGTCAAACACAGGCCTTGACATATCCCGTGTTGATACATTGGACAACCTGTAGATAAACAGACGCTCAAACCGCTTTAATGTTCTCAGTTTTAGATCCGCTATTTTGTACTAGCTCTGTTACCAATGCGTCATTAGTTTTCTTATGAAACAATGAATAAGTTCAGATTTTTCTGTAAATTTAAGATTTGCAGGTGGGTTCTAAGTTTGATAAATTGACGCTTTATAACTTACCATCGTTTGTAAAAAAAAAATTTAATTGTAAAATCAGCTTGCCGTTATCGGCAATAAATTAAAACGAATATGCATCTATTAAGGCTAAATTCTATTGGCATTGAGATCAAATTTGACCTTAGTGCATGAGTTATGTTTGTTATTAAATCTTTGTTATTAACATTTGTGAATGATAATTAAATATAGATGAGACTATGCCAATTTGGATTGGTTAAAAAGCAGGTCTGCAAAGAAATGACTTTGAAATTTTGGGAATTAAATTTACATCTGACTTGAATAACCTATGGGTAATTAGTACAAGAAAAAGACTTGAAGAAATTAATATAATACTAGCAACATGGAGATAAAGGCATTTGACATCGATAGGGACAATTACTGTTATTAAAAATCTAGCTCTTTCAAAATTGGTGCATATTTTTAACCTAACCCACCTGATAAATTTATCACTTCCCTTGAGAGGATATTTTTCAGATTCATTTGGAATGATAAAATGGACAAAATTAACCGACGTATATTAAAAAAGATTATAAGGAAGGGGGTTTACGCATAACTGATATAAGATCTTTTGTAAATGCCATGAAATTATCTACCCTTAGAAATTATTTGAGAAAAACAAATGTAAATAATCCATGCAATTTTCCATTAAATGATATATTAAAATATGGAGCAAACTTGCAGAATATTGTTAAGACTGATAATCCATTTTGGAAAGATGTTTTAAGAGCATGGAAATTATATTGTTTTAGAAATACCATGGATGAATACAACATTAATATGATTTTAGAACAATCATTATAGTTAAATCATTATTAAATCATTAAATTTTAAAAACCCATACCACTTTATTAGAAGATGGGCAAGATGTGGAATATTAAAAATTAAGGACCTTTGTAATGATTATGGTTGTATGTCTTTTGAGGATCTGAAATTCAAGTTTAATGTGAGAGGTACATATATGGATCTTGGTTATGTTATCTTTAATTCACCTGAAACGTGGAATATGAATGTGCAGCAACAACACAGATATATACATACCAATGATCAGGATATTAACTCTCTTAATAAACATTTTATGATTTCGAAAAAAAGGTTCAAGATTTTTCTATGATATACTCTTATCTGAAAATGTTAAACCCCATATCTGCCAAAAATGGGAACATTTATTTCAGGATACTGACTTCAATTGACATATGATTTTTAATATTTGCAGACAAAATTTTAAAGAAATGAAATTTCTAGATTTTCGATTCAAACTTTTGCACCGAATCATTTTTCCAAAAAGAGAACTTTTGAAAATGAAACTTGTTGTCAATGAAATATGTAGTTTTTGTAATGTTGAAAATGAATCCTTATGTCATGTGTATTGAGAATGTAATGTGACCCAGAGCTTCTGGATGGAACTTCAAAGCTGGATTTTTCAAAACATACAGCCATTTGAAATAACATAAATCATGTTTTGGTTTGAGATCTTAGGCAATCACCCATTGCTCCTTCATATTTTATTTTCTGCTTAGAGATACATTTATACATGTTCTTTGCAGAAAATAATTCCTAAAAAGAATAATTACTCAAACATTTCTCAAAGACATTGTTGAAAAATTAATATCCAGAAGAAACAATAATCGTGTAATTTTTTCAATCAAATGGCATCACAATATTTAACCCCTAATTTGTTATATATGAAATATATTATGCTATATTGTTTTCCTACAAATTGATGTTGAACTCACTTTAATTTGATATACCCACTGTTACTCTGTATGATATCTGTATTAAAATATGGGAGCAAAAAAAAAAATAATAAAATTTTAAAAAAAAAACCCCAAACATTTGTGAATTCCATAAAGTAAAATGTTCCTTTAGAAAAAAATATGTTCAAACAAATAACTTATGATTTAAGACTCTTTCGATTAGAGATATGATCTTTGTATTCAGAACGTTAACCATTCCTAACAGGTTAAACTAATATTTATAAAAAGAAAAGGTGTAAAACATGTTTATTCGTTATTTGACGTATTTCTGTACTGATTGGCCGTGTAAGAGACCCTTTGTTCATTGAGTTTGGCATAGTATATTTTACTACTCGGCCGTTGAAAATATCTCCATTAAATAAATTCATTGTTATTACACATTTGAAATAACATCGCATGCTGCCGATTGCCGTGCCATCATAGGCCAGAACCATTAGACATGAGGTGGAAAAAATAGTAGAAAGCTGATTTTTGCTGAATACCTTAAAAATATTGTCCTTATATCAATGGCACAAAGTTCTGCAAATTCTATCTGGTGGCTTTTTCAAAATGGCCACCATTTCCAAGATGGTCGTTGGTGATTTGGTAAAATAATGAATTATTGTTATTTTTAAGTTTATCATTTCGTGCTATATATCAAATGAAAACTTTCTTCAAGTGCATTCCAAAACTACATAGTTTTTTTTCCAAATGGGGTGATTTGTTTATCCATTATTGGATTTTGAAAATGTCTTCAATACCTTTTTTCGGTTTACTATTTTAAAACATAATTTCAATACCTAAACCATGTTTATCATGATTAATGATGATACATTAAAATCATATTACGTGTATTGATGATTAAAACATATAGAAATACATTCGTGCATTTGGAGGTTTCTGTTATAAAGTTGACTTATTCCATAGTTGCATATTCTAGCTGGTGGCATTTTCCAAATAACGGCAGTTCTGGATGGGGATACGCTGTATTATCAACTTGTATAATACATTTGTGCCAATCATGGCATGTAGTGTATCAAAAGAAAGGCTATTATTATTTTCAGAAATGTGCAACTCATTACTGTATAAAGGAAATGTAGTGTAATAATGACTATAATCCTTGCCAAATACATATATCATGTATTCACAGTAAGTCACTTAAATTAAAGACTGTAGCAGTTTCCATGATATCCAGTACACAGGCTTGAACACTCTAACCTAGCTTAAAAACAAGTTCATTAGTTCCCAGAATGCGTGTCTTGCATCCACAAGAAATAATCTTCACAACTTTTACAACTTCATTGCTTTTGCTACATGTCTGTCTATGTAAGGTATGTTCTGGAAGATTTGAAAGTGGATGATAATCTAGCTCTATGGACTTATGTTAAATACTTTTTGCATCGATGGTTTGGCTTGCTTAACTCATTATATCGGTTTAGAAAAGGTCTTATTGGGAAGATGAATTACTTAATCGAGCACCTGCATACTGAGTTTCACAATGTATCTATATCATGTAATCGCGTTAATCATGAAGAAGAAAAGGATCAATATGATAAAATTTACCCAGGTTTATACACAGTTACAGTCGGCCAGCTGTGTATCAGCATCCCGAACTCATTCAATACAAACAACGCTGAAGAACTGAATTACAGATGTAACCATCCTCCCTCGATTATCCATCCCAACCCTAATTAAACTAATTTAACAATTTAACGGATTTAAAACGGGCTTTGAATAAGATGTGATTAATTAAGTAATGACTGATTGTAATTGTCTTCAGCAGTACGGAAACCGTCAGTATCATTTAATCATAAATGCTATTCAGCAATGTGAAATATTTTCTACATATAGTCAGGATCAATGCCCCCGCAGTCAAGATAAACGATCCCTGTTCATTGTAATGCACGTCCGTTCACTGATGTACTCTGCCCAACTCCCAGGGGAGTTTGAGATCAAATGTGCCCAAGGCCGTCAATTATGTTGCCATCTTTTTATGCATTATACCCCGGAGCCTAATCGTAACAGATGATCACTCGAATAACGTATGTTTATTTAATGTTCCAAGCCACTTAAATAATAAAATAAGCAAATACCAAGTATACAGAAGTATTTGACATACTGTTACTGCTGGACAGTGTCCGTAAGGTTAGCGAAATTTAACCTTTGTCAGATTGTTCGTAAATTGACGGAAAATAGACGTTTGCTCAAGCTTGTCCGTAAATAAACGGTGATTGGACCCCTAATCGACACATCGACCACGTCAGGACCTTCTCTTGGCGTCATATGTAGTGATTGGTCCCTTGCTCATGGAATTGTTGAACCTTTGGATTCCTGATTGTTCCATGGTATTATTTCAAGATTGAGACCATCGAACCAGGGCTGCCATAAGACTCGACATGTTCTAATACCAACTGTCTGCAATGAGCCAAAGGTACGATCCAGTTTACTAAAACAAGATAAGCAAATATATATAATATGTAGTTCCTATTTGTTGTGAATGTTATTCTGTAATGTTATTCAGGCTTTTTCTGACATCGACATAACTTGTTTACATTAACATTGTCTGTGAAGGAAGAGATCAAATGTCGTCACAAATGTTGAAATAGTTTCGAAATAACTGACATTGTCTAGAAGTGTGGAAAACTAAATGTGAAATACTAAGACATGAAAGTGGTAATTGCCTAATTCGGTCATCATAAAAACATTTCCAATTTTGCCTTCAGCCTCAGAAACGTTGTTAATTAGAAATTATCAGAAATCAGCTACCACAAGCAGTTAGTCATGAGGACATATAAGTTATTTATTATGTTTATACTATATAAAAATCTTTTTTCATGATTATTCAATGAGTCGACATAAAACTTTTTTAGTTTCCGTGATAAGCAGATATGTTTATAAGTCAGTTTTTATTATGGCTCGATGCATCCTGAAATTCGCCACGCGTAGAAAATGCAAATGCATTTGTATTTTCTTGTCTGTAATACATTCATTATAATGTATTAACTGTCAGAAATATTCCTTCCTTAGGTACTTCCCGGAAAGCTTAAATGAGATTAAATGACTTATATCTCGTTTTTCAAGAAAGCCTTATTTACATTGTTTGACCAATGAAAATGAAATCATATGTTACGATTAGCAAATTAACAAATATCAGCTAATGAAAACAACAAGTCCTCTATTATACAAACTGTATTTAATAAAACACAGACTTAATTAGATTAATTCAAAGAAGAAACGATAGAGAAAAATAGTGTCACACATATAGTAATACAGCTCTACAAACATCTAATATCATCACCAATTAATAGGCCTTTAACCTTGTTGGTGAATGGATGCCTGTTGTGAGTATTGACAGATAGTCCATGAAATCAGAGAAATTCAAGTATAATCATATACAGTGTAGAATCCAAAGTATAGAATAAAAAATATAGAATGTTAGTCATTTCCATAAACAGCCCTATTTATAATCAAGAAAGTCATATACATTCTATTGCGAACTAGATATAATAAATGAAAGCATATCCGTACAAAGGTAGGACCCTTGAAATATTATTGGAACCGTTTTATGAAAGGCCTAAGATATAGTAGCAGTAAGAGACTTTCATTCAACGTGATCCGGGTTGGTAGTTATCTCAGTGACAGAAAGCATATCCTGTTTATAAATGTACAGTTTTTTACTATGTATCCTTCATATACAAAATAATGAATAAAGTCCTTAAGGATCAACATTTTCTGCGGATATACGTTTCTCAAGTCAGATTATCTCACGTAACCTCTGTTATAATACAGCGGTTCTCCTGCATGGTCGAATGGAGAATCGGATTGGCAATAAAAATCGACGGTGCAATCAGCAACGTTGAATTTAAACTGAGTATACCATTTAATACCTCATCGGGAAGAGACGAGTTCCTCCACTCGTAGTTTATGAAGTGAGGGATAATATTTGATTTTAACAGAGGCACGTGGGCAGTTATGATTTGAGTGACTACACATGGAACCTTCTCAAGGTAAATTCTTGACGTGCATTCATCACAATGATATCCATTTTACGCTTAATAACCTATGCTATACGGTACATTATGAGGTTATGGTTGTCTGGATTCTCAAGGTCAAAGAAGAATGATCAAGGTTTAAGCCTCTGCCTGTCATGTATACAAAAGATGCGCGCCCTGTATAGATGCTGGATTGCACTGAAATGGAGTGAAGACTAAAGTTTAGTTGGGTTTGCAAACCTACAATTGAAGGGCAACCGATTTCCAAGGAAAGTTGTTATCTGGGGTTCATTTCCTCGAAATACAACTATCTCATACGAATCATACCCACTTTAAAGCCTAATATCCAGTGCAAGGTGCTACACTCGTATATATATGTGTGTAAATTTTTTCAATGACGAAATTGTACATTCCATTAATAACAAGAAATATATGTTCAATTAAGAAAATATACGCGCTAAAGTCTTTAAGACATATTTAGAAGATTATCATTGGTTATTTTCCGTACAAATTTTGTTTAAAATCTTCATTCATGATTAATTTCTATTCATCTATATGTGACACATTCAAAGCACTGATTATACAGATTTCAAAGCAATTGCTATTCAAATATCTTTCCATATTGTCATTACTTGCCCGAGATCACTCTTAAAAAAACTAACCTGTCATCAAATCTTTACTCTATTGAATGAAATCGTGTCTCATCGGCATCTTGCATAAACCCTTGATTTTAAAATAATCTCTGTGTATCAAAGAATCCTTTTTTAAATCTATTTTTGTGTCCATTACATTAATTCATGTGAGAAAATTCTAAAGCTCATTCTTTCACAAATAAATGTCACACGTCAATACTTCTAAAGAAACAAACAGCGATCATTGAACGTTTGTCGAATGTTTTCAAAACTTTTTAAGATTTCAAAAGTATCCATAAAAAAATCCATTGTTTTGACTTTTTACTTTGTGGTTTTGTAGCATCATGAGCATTAACTTCCATTGATTTGAAAAAACATCTTATCTTTAAGTTCCTCAACACTTTGACAACTTCTAAAGTTTTAACTGATTGTGCATACTTCACGTGTTTGGTAATCGAGTTTTGCTCAGAAAACAAATATACCGTATTCATCTTAATAAACGCCCTCTCCTAATAAACGCCCCCCTAAGTCATTTTTGACTCGCGGAAAATGACCCCTAATAAACGCCCCTCTTTTGTATCGACTTATCTTACTGCTGTTTCATTGAAGAAGGGTTTTCAATCTTGCTATCAACCTCTTATGTCCAGTAAAGTGTAAGGTACATGGTAGTTCCAGTCCTCCGGCGACTGTCGAATGTCTGTAACAACCAGTCACTACACATTTTATGCAACCGCCATGTTTTAAGAAACAGGAAAATATCTTGCTCAACTCTCTTGGAAGATTTCCCACAAGTACAGATGACACTAGCACACTGACGCGAATTTGTCATGAACGTTATTTTGTTCACGTGTAGTTGTCAATGTGATATAAATAAACAATATCATGACCCGGAAATAGTGTTTACATAATATTTCTGCACCATGTGCTTATCAGCTGATTGTGTTTATGCTGCCGTTCATTGGTGGTTATATTTAGATTCCTAGCAAAGTAAAGTTTCATTGGATAAGAGTAATGACGCGACAAGATGGCGAATTCAATTACTCAATGTATCTTCGTGAGTTTTAATTAGTTTCAATTGCCATTGCAAATTGTGTATCAGTAATGGTTGAAATTTGATACAATGATGAACTGTGACATTTAACCCTTCTTTACATTTATTTTATACACTTATTTTGATTAAAACTCTGAAATAAAATCGATGTTTCTTTTTTTTTTTGACATCAACAGACATTCTTTTAATAAGCGCCCCCTTTTTAGGATTTTTTAAAGTCATTTTAATAAACGCCCCCTTTTTCCAATTTTTTAAACGCCCAGGGCTTCTATTACGTTGAATACGGTATTTATATATATCTAGATTAATTTTATTCAAACCTGTAGCAACGTTTTTACATTTGTCTAATGAAAGATTAAATTGAGCCACTCCTTAACTATACACCGTGTTCCCCTGAAGGGGATTATTCTAGAGTAATATTAAATATTATCTTCAAAGGAGGGGTGATAATACTACCGCACCATGCTTCTGTGACATCATGGTGAAATAATTACTCAATTATTTCAGCCCTCGGAGGTCAACTAGCAGACAACGCCTGTCAGATCTGCAAGGACCTGAAGAGGGACTATATATACAAGATGTGCGTCATCAGACATTGTGCTAAGGTGGACAAGTGAACAATTTAAATATTCACTGATGCCAGGTGTACTTAGTATTTAATTATGCAGTAATAACAGCGTGTTCGGCAA
This sequence comes from Gibbula magus, assembly GCA_936450465.1. Lineage (NCBI taxonomy): Eukaryota > Metazoa > Mollusca > Gastropoda > Trochida > Trochidae > Gibbula > Gibbula magus. The sequence goes on from OW388305.1 coordinate 3,396,201, forward strand.
TCTTTAGTACTAGTTTCGACAGTCTGATAGTATGACGTTATTGGTGCTGTCTGATTAGGAGATAAACCTACTGTGTTTTTAACTTTTTGTGAGTCTAACGTAGATTCGATTCGGAATTGTATCATTCGGAGCCGAACGCATCAGCGTGAGGCTTCAAATCATAAAAAATGGTATTAAATCTACTTTAGATCATAATTTTTTTAAATGTACTGAGTGATGCGGTAATCGGTTGAACCCATTTTTCTTCAGGTCGACGCATCACATTTCCGTTGTTTTCGATGCGGTAGAAATTGAATAAACAGTGATATTAATAATTCATTCATATTCAAATATGATGATTAAGTGACAACATATATTTTAATCAAATAGAAACCGGTTCGTTCACGGCTTATGGCGGTCTTTTAAAATGTCATGGTAGAATTATCTGTAAGTTGCATTCTTAACCAAAATGTGTCTATCATAGGGGTAACGTTGATTTTCAGGGCAATATCATTTGCAGAAGCCCGAGGATTTCAATTAACTGCCCGATGAAGGAATAGTCTTCGTCAACTGCCCTCCTTCGTCGGGCAGTTAATTGAAGACCTCGGGCTTCTGCAAATGATAATGCCCTGAAAAACAACGTTAACCCTATAATATACCCAACGCAGCTAAGTAAGTATACCAGGATTCACTACTTTTCAGAATAGTGTCCCTGCTGTGAATAGAAAAAAAGGTGGATTACTTAATTCTCTTCCCACATGGGTTACTCCGCTCAATTCTTCGATCCTTTGATGAAACAACAGTTGTAAGTTCTGAGGGGAGAGGACGAGGTTATTTCAATACGGAGGAGGATTAAGTACAACTTCCAAACGCAAGGCATAACTCTGGCCAGTCTCCATTACTGGCTGATTTAAGCCTTGCGGTATTTCCTTCGCTTTGTTGTGCCTAGGTAGTGAATCGCTGCACCAGAAATGCATAGTGGGCCTGGATTCCTAAGCACAGATTTCCTAAGGAAATACTGCAAGGCCTAAATCAGCCAGTAATGGAGACTGACAAGAGTTATGCCTTGCATTGGGAAGTTGGATCAAGTATTGATAAGGAGTGAGATATTGATACGCTTGGACTTCATTAGATGTTTTTGTATTTCAATAATGAAATATATATATATATTATTCAGAGGGATATCAATTACCTTCCAATTCTTTATCAACGCTAGCTGTCAGTTAAAATAGCAAGGCTCTGTAATTCGTCTGATCGAACTTAACCAATTGCTTCTTTCATCCTACCAGATTGGAGCAAACAAGCCTTGTCATCTTACAATTGCCATTTTCTATCGGATAATGTCGTATTGAACTTTCAAAATAAAAATCATCTAAATGTTGAATTGAAATACAACTCTTACTATTCAATGCATTTTGCAGAGAAACAACGTACTTTAAATATCTAATTAAACAGGAGACTGGACGATATGTAATTTGATATTTCGTTGTTTCAAAAAGACGATTAAGAAACACACATGCTTTAAACAAAAGTTTCAGAGTTTAGCACGTATCTTATTTCAAAATTAAATATATTTTTTTGATGGATTTTAGAAATTGTTAAAATGAAGACTGACAACTTATATTTACACTAAAAGCCAAAAGAAATGTTAACCCACTTCTTTTTTTAATATCTTTTTAAGTATCAAAGATATTTGAGAAATTAATGGTTCAAAAGAAAGCTGAATAATGTAGCTTTATGCTAATAACACGTTTAAAATTCCTGATGGATTCATATTGTGGCAAAATGCAGCTTGAAATTCTTTATTTGTGTTGAAGTATGAACACATATAAGTTTTAAATTGAATAAATCTCACTATCGACAGAAACAGAAAGTGTTTGACTTGATTCCTTGTATATTCTGTGCCAGATCTAATTGCGCTACCATGTCAAGGTGAGGTACGCTGACACAGAAACGGTGCAAGAAATGCGAGTCAAGCGTGCACGGGTGTATTGCATTTGCGAAGAATGAAAAGCAGTCAGCTGCACAACAAAGTTTATTCAATTTATTAACTTAATGACAAGATGTGAAATGCTCTGATGAATACAGTTTCAAGATAATTACTAAACTGTCTGATTAATGAATTGTCGAACAAAATATTTCAATTTGTTTTATAGTTCATTGAGTTCATATAACAAAAGAAAAAAAAACAAGCATTTTAAGACATTGCAGCAAATTAAAGTCTTCATTATTCATCAAGCAGGGTCGGTTTCCAGAATTATTCGTTACAAATCTAAAAGCGTAAGTTAAGATTGATGTTAATCATTTATGGCGAGGATCAAATTCACAAAACATCTACTTTTAAAATGAGATATGCCATAGAAACAATTGTTACTTGATTGATGCTATCAAATATTATTTGTGTGATACATTAAGACCAAATACGAACTAAACATAGATACATGAACAGCGTTTGAAGATAAAATGTCTAAAGTGTCTAATATATTCCGAAACTGTTTTGTATTTCAGTACACGCGTGTCATAGAATTTAACAATATCATACTAATTATCATGCATGATATTCACACATACAGAAAACACATTATTCATAATTAGTTTTTAAGAATATTATATGCAGTGCGGTGTCATGATCTCGACGTGTTTATGAGATTGTTAAATATCCTTGGACATGATACAATCAACAGTAAATAAAATCATAAGTGATTTATAATAAAGTAGGCACACTAATTACATTATATCACCACTCTCCAGAAAGCTACTAACTGTAAATACATAGGTTTCACATTTATTCACAAACAAAAACTGGATGAATGGTTAATATGACGAATATGATATGAAGTTAATAAAAGAGCCTGGGTGCTGGTGTAAATGATCCTTCAACAAATACTAGAATGTGCCAGTATGTCACAGCAATAAAACCGTCAACACTACATACATACGTATTCTTATCAATTGGTCTTCTGCAATTTCATAAAATTGAAGAAACTCAAATGTAAAAGTGTACATTATTACGTATGTAATGAGGCTGCCTTAGCTTGCTGTGGCTAGCGATTGCTAATGACTGTTAACTTCAGTCAAACACTAGATAATCGCACTCAATCATTATCATCATCATCATTTATCCTAAAACATCTACCAACGGTGGTACATGAGATATATAAATACAAATTATATGATGAGTACCAAAATGGCAAGGCTATACACATGAATATGCAAATCATTAATAATATACATACATGAATATTATAAATGACAATTGTTTGAAGTGAAAAGTTTATTTACTTTTTTGTTTGAAGCTTTTTAAAAACGAGATTTATGCACTGAGCTAGTTTGCGTAAGATGGTGAGGTGAGGTGAGGTGAGTTTGGGTTTAACGCCGCTTTCAAGAGTATTTCACTTATATCGCGGCTGCTAGTATTATGGCAGCGAGAAAGCCCGCAACGCCATGTGGTTATGCACTGCGGTGAAACCTGCAAGCAGCGGCTGGAACTAGCGAACCATAGGTGGTACTGCGCTGAAATTCAGTGTAGCATTGCACCCAAACCTTACTGCGTGTAGAACAGTTCTCTACTGCAGACAAAGTTGCCGTGCCCCTGGCGGGATTCGAACCCCGGACCTCTTGATCCGAAGCCGAACGCGCTTACCACTGCGCTATCCCTCCCACTTGCATAAGATAAAAGCACCATTAAACTTGAGACGGTTTGCCAAAATTTAAGATATTCGGCCATTGTAGGAAATGATTCGGTATGAATATGATATCAAATCACACCAAAGATGGTTCCAGGAGTTCGATCTGCCACCCCTCCTTTTCAAAACTAAAGAGGATTCACAGGAAGTAATGTTATTTCATACTTGAATAAAATACACCTTAAGTTGTTTCCAAAATAATACACAAAAATGTTTTTTGTCAAACGTGAACCTATTTCTGATTTTTTGAAATTTGGTAATTTTCACATTGTTGAAGAAAATCATTTGATTGGAAAACTCCTTCGTCTGATTAATCTAATATGAGGCGCTGCAATAAAGCCACCAAATGTGACAAAAGATAGCAAGGTTTGAATAAACAGGTGATAGAGACAGGAGCATGTTATGCCTTTCGAGGAAAGAGGAAAGTTATGGAGTCGGAAACTGCAGACATGTTCGTATCTGGTTTTTGTAACTTTCATTCCTCGGAACAGAATTGATTTAAATAAGGTTGAAGAGGTATCATACCTGTTTGTTAACGTTGTGCTCATAAAAACTTTTAAGCGCCATTCTAATATCTAAAGGTGCATTATACATCATTACATTTGGATAAATCCATACTCACAAAAACTTGTTAATCACCGTTCCAATATCTACCGTTGAATTATTAGAAACATCATCATATATATGATCTGTTGAATACAACAATCTTCAAACCGTCTTCAACTGACTGCAGGTAAAAGATCAGGGGTGGGAAACCAGCGGCTGATAGAAATGCTAATGACCACCAAGGAGTTGTCTGCAGGCAATTGATAAAAACAGTTGCTATTGCGATTACATCCATAGTAATTTCTGTTTCGTTGGTCACAAAGTACATACGAAACAAGGCTACATATCGGTAATTGATATCTGGCTACATTACATTGGTGGTACAATTAAAACAGTAAATTCAAATCTAAGAACAATGAGGATATTTACATGGCGTAGGTAATTCACAAAACCTTGTGTAGTTAAATGTACATAAGAGCCGTCAATCTGGCATTAGTATTAGCATTTATCATAAGTCGTAAGCTTATCATCATCATCATCATCATAGAATGATTATATGTTATCTATGCAGACCATACTCAAAGTGCACACAGAAAGAAGTAACATGTAAACACTAATAATTGCGAATCAAATGTGTTTTAGCTGAGATTTAAGGGTGAGCAGGTCACTCTTGTCTTTGAGATTCTGTGAAAGTTTTTTCTAGGTCAACTCCAGCTGCATAGTAAAAAAGAATCTCTTTTCTTACTCCATTGTCCTGGATCTAGATACCACAAACAGATGTTCGTCCTGTGAACGAAGCGAACGAGCAGGTTTGTACATAGAAAGAAGTCTGGATACATATGTTAGGTCAGTTCCAGAGAGACAGCGGAAGACAAGACACATGATTCTAAAGTGTACAGACAACCAGTGTAGAAAATAGAGGATTGTAGTGATATGATCATTCTTTCTGGATCTTGTAACAATGATGGCTGCTATATTCTGCACTCTCTGAAGCCTCACATCTGGGACTTGCTTGCACTGGCCAATAAACAGTAACAATAATCAGATCTGTCCATGACAAGAGATAGAGTTGTTACTGTTTTAGTAGTCGGATATTGACTGTTTTCGGGAGTGAGATGAAAGCGGTTTTAACAAGATGAGAGACATGGCTGTCAAGTGAAAGGTTTGAGTCTAGGATCACATCACAAGATCTTAACATAGTCGTAAGAACCATGCATAGACCATATCCAACTTGGTGCTACAAGAACTTCCAACATGTAGGCCCAGATCCTGGCCGTCCATCCCAGCTGCCATACGTGGCGCTCGGGGCTCATCTCCACCAAACCTTCACTTGATTCTAAATTGTACAGCAGGGTGAATAATGGAATATTTTGGGTGCACGTTTCTTGCCCCTGGTGACACCAATTATCTATTCAATTCCTAGTCCAAGTGTGCACAGAGAAATATCCGTTCAATCTTTCAGGTCACGAAACTGGTCATAACAATACCATCGGGTAGAACCGTGGATGTACCGTGGGTATTAAACTAGGGGAAATTTATCTGAACGTACTAGACGGGGCGAGGTATCAGCCTACTATACACCCATAGTCTCTTAGGTCCCCCTTCTTAATCTCAATTCGTTTGACAAATTCTCCTGTTTTGTTGTAAACAGTAACAAAGTGCGAGTTAAGAAAATACCATAGTTCATTCAGTTGACAGAAATCATTATAATAATCATCGAACCTATGTGTAAAGAGTTTAAAAGCTCTCCTTGAAAAGTCCATATTGATGAAAACAAACTGATCTGGTGTTGCCACCAGGATGCTGTTACTGCCAAGTTTAACTCTACTGTCTTCAGAAGGTAACCGGTATCCTATTTTTTTAAGACTACCAAATTTACGTTCATGTAAGTATAAGTTAAAATTGTCCATATTTTGAAAATACAAAAATGATGTTGCCTTGTCAGCCCCCAGAAACACGTAAGATAAGCTAAGTTTAACAAGCCTATGTTTTCTACTGCCATCTAGATTTACAGACATCACGCGGACCTTCCGATGAAAATGAACAGTATATAGCAAAACCTGTTTCTTGTGATCTTTTGTGAGAGATTGTATTTCATGCAATGATAAAAGAATAAATTTTTTTCTTTCCTCAAAATCACATGACAAAATAACATGACTATTTGTGAAAAATGTCAAGTTAAGTTGAGTAAAAATAACACAGTGAGTGTCTGAGCATGGGTTGGTTGGCAGTGATGTCACCTCATCCTTCCCTTCCGACAACAAGTAAGCCTGAGGGCTATTTTTAAAGAAATATAACGATTCTTTCATTGGACTCTTACAAGTACTTGTACTCTGTTTGGCATGTGAATGTTCAGGTCCAGGTCCAGGCTTGCACTTATTACCGTATCTTCTGTAAATCTGCAACATCTTATTCTTATCACGTAGTGCTGTCCTGTTATTGTTCGCAGTGCAACTCTCCAGACAGAGGCATGAGGGCTTGACGAAACCGATTCCTATTTCGCCACATCTTGTTGCTTGATTTATAATACACCGAATCACCTGTGTTGAACCTTTGAACGTATCTACCTTTCGTGTTTGTCCTTTAAATGCTCCCGATACTCTTTCTGATCCTTTTGATGGATCTACGTATTGTGTTGATCCTTTAGACGACCCTCGTACTGTTGATGAACCAGGAACTAACTTCCACGTGGTGGTGACTATCATCGACTGAGCCGCCATCAGAACTAGCTGACAGAGAAGAACTGTAATAACAAGCATCGTCCCCGGCAAATTGTCACTGAATGACTCCCCAGCGTTCGTTGGTGACTTCAGCAAGTAGGAATTTATGGAATGTGATTTGCTTATACGTGTATATGTAATTGGAAACCGACATTTCTGATAATTAGTGTCCATTTGCTATTGTAATTTGATAGAATTGAGTGACCTCTTCTCTTTTTTGAAAGCTTTATGGTGAAGATATTTTAATGTTTTACTTTCTGAATTCGTTCAAATATTTTAACAATTTCAATTTAAAAATATTTAGTTTCAATTAAATTAAGTCCACGCATTCCACATTCCAAAGTTTGCCATTAATAAATTTGTTTGTTGAAGAAATATGTTGCTACGAATCCAATTTCAACATTTTGGAACTCCAGTTTTTATTTTTATTCTACAAATTGATATAAATAAAAACAATGTTAATTTTCATTTCCTTGCTGTAATACAATTCCTAACATGACTTCTTCATAAAATAATCAGTAAATTCAGTAAATTCGGATGACTTTAGCAGCAAGGTAATTCTTACTTACAGCCTAAATTTAATACTTGAAACACAAGTATAAACACCGGACTACATACGATACCTGTAGACAAGAGTGGATAAACTGATAGGCAAAGATGCTAGTCACTATTTCAGCCATTAACAGTATGTACTGAGGAATTGCCAACTTCGAAATATTGATGTAAATACTCCTAAAAAGAAAATAATGAAAAGCACAATCGATTGTTTTTCTCAGAATTCATATCCTTCATAGTTAAACCATATTAGGAGGTACAACAATATACATATTTCGATAACATGACGTATTGCCTTTCAGTGGGGAAGTGTTTTAGGAGTCTAAATCCAAAGTCCATTAAAATGCATGGGACATTGAATTTGAGTTATTAATATTATTGTTAATAAGAAATGAACTACCGGGCAAAATAAAGTACACAACTCTGTTGTAAATGTTTGCAAAATAAGAATAGTTTGATAGTCCCTTCTTTGTGAAAACCTACCAATGAATTTCAAATTTAACAGAAAATAAAATATAATACGACAAAATGAAAATCGCGAATCCTTGTAGTTTTACCCCGCCAATTAGACGTTCATGATAAAATATAAGAGGAGGTCAGCATGCAATTGATACTATTTTAATACTATAATACTATTATAATATGTTTTTCTTGTTAAGATATAATGTTATTAGTAATAATGTCCGCTCATTAAAAGCAAACTGTCATCATTTTAATCAACGAGTCAAGATAACAGTTGACACGAGGGGGTGTTAAACTGTTTTTATATATCACCAAACCATCGATATATTGGTGAAGCCAGTTTTGGATTATATAAACAACCGGGCAAAAGAAAATACACACCTCGGTTGATTTTATCATTGACTTTTTTTCAAGTATCTGACAGTCTGTCTGTTGTGAAAACATAATGATGAATTTCAAGTTTTGCAGAAAAATAAAATTAATGCATTGAAATTATTATTGGTATTATTTTGCTTTCGGGCAAACCATTAGTTTTGATTACAAAATGAATACTTATTGGAACATTATCTAAAATACACGAGATGAGAGATGAGACGGCCTGGTAGTTTAGAACGTTGTTGCTCCAATCTGTTACCAGTCAGGGACATCACGGCTTTCGGTCTCTTTACAAAGAGACGCTATGCCGTCTAAAAAATATCATGAAATTATTGTTTTATGAAGATGGCATGCCATCTATAAAACGTATTCGACGGTATCCCGTCTTAATGATTCAGGGAGAGTTCATTGTGTCAAAATGCTAAAAATAAGACGGCATGCCAGCTTCATATTTCACAAGACGGCATGCTGTCTCATATTTTAAAATATGTAGCAGCGTGACTGTCTTGAGCTTGCATGTTTCCTACCGACTGAGATCGAGGTGTGCCAGTTAGAACCCTCCCGCACGTGAATCATAAGGCCGAGATGTTCATGTTTCACGTGCTCGATGGTTCATCTGACTTGAATCCAAGCTCAACACTACATCAAACCACAAACAGAATTGACAAAATTTTAGTTTTAATTTCAGTTTTCGTTTCTTTAACATAATAGGGTAAAAGAAAACGTGTCTATATAAGGCAGCTCACACAAAGCATGAACTAATCGTGATGCACGTTGAACACGTGGAAATTTACATGTTGGCACTGTCGATGTCAATATCGTCAGCTTACATAAACTAAAAAAATACAACATATTGTGTTTTTAAAATGTTGCAATTCCGTTTTAAGTCACTGCAGCACAATTGTTTTCCGAATAATCTTTTTTCTCAATTGTGTCTTTTATTTATCTATTAAAGTTTATACAATATATTACGTTTAGAGGGTAAAACATCTCATCACCCGACCCAATAAGCCGTATCAGGAGAAAATGGTTATCCGTATTGGTTTATAATGGTACGATCTGTTTGCTTGGTCTCATGCAATTTGGAAAGGTTAGACAGCAAGAGCTCTGAGCATTTAAGAGCCATCGAGTATTTTAGTGTTTTAAATACAACATTATGTTTTGGAAAACATACTTATGACATCAATCGCTAGAAACAACTACAAAACATATGATAAATAATTTTCATATCACAATCCGATGAAATTTGGTTTTAAAGACAAGTAGGCCTTATATTAAAATGCGTCAATAGAATTTAACGTAATATTATCAGCCTTTTCTTTTCTGCATAAAAAAAGTACCACAGAGTAACAAGGATTTCCTAGGCGTGTTGGTTTATCAATTTCACGAAGTTCGTTTTTTCAACTGTTTTCGTCCCTTCTCACACATTACTGAATGTGACAATTGTTATATTATCATGTTTCAAAATACCCTGTGAATATACAAATTATTGACTTTTTACCTGTTAAATGGTACTTTATTGTGATTATACCAGCAAACTATGACATATATAGTATGTATATATTCTCATTGATTATACAATTCAAGCAACGTACCTTGTTGGCTGATACATTTATTTTAATATCTGTAGAAAGTACATATTTGAAAGAAATGCATGGTAAATAAATAAATAAACGCCAAAAACTGTATGTTTATATTTTGTGGACTACTCATAAATGGTCTCTTTTATTTGTTTGTTTACATTGTGGGAGTAAACCACAATGTTTGGCGCTTGAAAATAATAGACATGATCTATATGTAGACTTGAAACACCTTTATTAATTAGTCCAAAGACCAAATCTGCAAAAAATTAAGAGTATATATTTCAATACGATTGGTTTTTAGAAATGTCTATTAACATAATCAATGGCTTTTAGAGAAATAGCTAAATCAGTCTGAACGCTTGAACTACTTTCGAATGTTTAGTGTTCGCGAACACCTTAAAATGACAGCTCGAAGGGAAACATTAGTTTTAAAATTATTTTATTGTTTCAGGGGTCTTATTTCGCCATTGGTAACACTTATGTTTCTTTTCGTGAGAACAATGTATTTAAGTAAGAACGGCGTGCTACAGGTCCTTTAAAGTTACAAAAATAAAACTACTATGCAAACTTATAACCACTGTGATGAAATAAAATCTAATACTCTTTTCATTTGCTTGGAAGTGTCCTTCTCATGTCATCTGGCAACTTCCCAATGCAAGGCATAACTCTTGCCAGTCTCAATTACTGGCTGATTTAGGCCTTGCAGTATTTCCTTACAAAATCTGTGTTTAGAAATCGAGCCCCACTATGCATTTCTGGTGCACCGATTCACTGTCTTGACACAACAAAGCGAGGGAAATACCGTAAGGGTTAAATCAGCAAGTAATGCAAACTGGCAAGAGTTATGCCTTGCGTTTGGAAGTTGGTCATCTGGTTGTTGTGTTAGTTCACTCGCCCAAAAACCATCAGGTTGCAGGTTCGATCCTCCAGTTCGTATGTGTGATCAGTGTGAAGTGCCAATTCATCTACCATCTTATACTAAAGTTTGTAACAGCATTAAACTTTTACATCGAAATATTAAAAAAAAATCTGTGGAAATCGAGTTATTACATAACAACAGTGATCTTTGTGAGTTTGAATCATGTTGTTTGAAAATAGCCTGCATCATTAGCGTTTTGATAGTGAATAGCAACAGTGTAAGAGATGTTTCCATATGTGTAGACACGAATAAATTCACCATTGATGATTTTTTGTAATGAAGGCCTTCAGTGGTATAGATAATTAACATATATAATTAAAGACATTAACCCACTCTCAGGGATGTCATTCATGTTGTTTTACAACACCCGTGCCGGTAAAATTATGTTCCCTTACTTTTCCTCGGAAAAAGATGTAAAAACATTATGACATCCCAACTTGAATATGAATCTCTATATATTCGATGGTGGAGAACTTGGTTCACCACACCTTATAAACAATGTTAAGATAGTTTACAATTACCAAAACTAATATATACAACTTATAATCCCCATATGCCAAGCTGTCGACGAAGAAGACGACTTATGATGATTGTTATACTAGTGGGGGTATATAGTGATCATTCCGTCCGTCCGTCTGTCCTTCCGTCCGGTCAATTTTCTCAAAAACCGTCAAAGATACATCAACCATACTTTGTACAGTTGTTAACCATGTTCTTCCGATCGCGCACAGACAATTTTCAATTTTCTGAGATTTAATTTTTTTGTCGTTTCCATGGAAACATCACATTTTGGACTTAGTTTTATTGTGTTCAATGGGGACAAGTTTTCTCGGATACTGTTCAACCTAGTTTCGAAATATTATTTTTTACGGAGTTATGGCCCTTGAATCTCAAATTGAACTTTGGACCAAAAAATCTGTGATGCTCCAATTGGGACAAGTTTTCTCGGCAACTATTACATCTAGGTGAATGAAATTGTACATATAGGTAGTCCAGATGATACTCTTCATCGAGTTCACAGTCCAGTTCCAAAATATTATTTTTTTACGGAGATATGAAGCCCTTGAATCTGTAGTTGAACTTGGCACAAATTACCGGTGTGATGCTCTAATGGGAAAAATTAGGTTACCTGAAAAATATTACATCTAGGTGAATGAAATTTTGTAATAACAGTCACTTCCTAAAATTATTTTGGACAATATTATGATGCTTGAAGCTGTTTTTTAAACATAGTACCCTTCACATCTATAATTTTCAATGGACGGATAGCGGATGGCCGGGGTATGTGAGCGATGCTCACTTTTTTCTTGTTTTACCTGTGGTCCTTGCTTGGAGTCACAGAATCAACAAATCTACAATTCATAATTCCAATGGCCAAAGCGTCTAAACACAAGATTTCAGATTTCGAGGGTCAGTGTTTCTTAAGAAGTAAAAAAACTTAAAGCTAAAAGACGGAAGGATGGACGACCGCCGGAAACCATGCAATGTTACCGGCCTTTCTTTCGACGGTATGCCGTCTTTCTAAGACAAAAGTTATTAGACGGCATGCCGTCTTTATACGACAATATATATTAGACGGCATGCCGTCTTTATAAGACAATATATTTAAGACGGCATGCCATCTTTATAAGACAATACGTTTCAGACGGCATACCGTCTGTTTGTAAAGAGACTGAAAGCCGTCATTTATTCATAAAACTATATTTATCATTTAAATTTCAAATAATGATGTCTCCCTTCTGACAAAAAGACGGCATGCCGTCCAAATTATTTAAAGATGGTATGCCCTCCTAAAGTATGTTTTTATTAGACGGCATACCGTCTGATATCACAACATATGCCAAAATATCCCCATTTACTAAAAGAAATGATTCTCTTAATAAAAGAAATGATATACATGATTGTGCATATCCGTATGATATAATATATTATCTTTGAGTATGCACTCTTTGAGTTAAATCCTTGGCACGGATATTAAGATATATCGATAAAATCACTACCACTCCTCACTCTGCTTTTCCATGTTTTTCGTCATTTCTCTTGTCTGAAATAGATTACCTATCTTTTTGTAGTTCAGATCATCAGAGGGAAGGGGGCTTTTATTGTTACCAAAATATTTAGCTTTGTCTGATCCTGTGTTTTCTATATGCTTGAATGAATGGTTAAGCTATCTTATAGTGTTTAAGACGGCATGCCGTCGAAAATCAAGGACGGAAAGCCGACGTGTCCCTGACTGGTTACAGGGAGGATTGTCAACAGCATTTGCAAGTTTCAATAAACTACATTTAAGAGTGAAGTAAACAATTATCTACAAAATCCTATGTCATATTTATAACGCGGGGAAATACACTTAAGATCATTATTATCCTTAAGGTACCTCAATAACTCATTTTGTATTCTATTTTAATGACTGTATTCATACGGACATTACTTCATGTCACAATCTATTTCAAGGAGATTACCACAATCATCAGATACAGCCTTCAGTTTACTTTGCTTCATCATGACTGAAGTTGTTATGAACGTTAGGATCAGGGGTGATCTACAAAACGTTATTCCTGAGAACAGATAATTCTTTTGTCACGATAATGGATCCATAATAGTATGTATGTTTGTTGTTTGTTTCAGTATTGTTTCCCTCACATGTATATTTTGGGTGGCTAATATGATCAACAACATTTATGACATGCCATTGCTGTGACGTCATAAGAGTCTTTCAGGATGGTATGACATCAGATCACTCCAAGTAACACTGCCAGAGCTATTTTCAGTGCAATTTCCACTGATAATAAATGGAAGATGATTTCGGATCTTTAATAGAATCCTACACTCGTGTAAATTACTCTTGTTGATAAATTTGATGTCAAAGGTAAGTATGCTGTCTTGCTCTGTTATCATGTAAATTTATATTGACAATATGGGGATAATAATCTCTGCAGGTAAAGTATCCAAAAACATCATTGAAATGAACCCTAAACGAATCCAAAACACTTGAAACGAATTGGCAGCTTGTCATCTCATCTCTCGGAGAGTATATTTGTATTGTTTATGTTTTCATAGAAAGGGCGAGTGTTTTAGTACAAATTTTCAAACAGAGACAGGTTGTAGTAATAGTCTACTATCACTGGCCGGGAATGGAAAAGAAATCCAACCAAAACTGCTTTGTCTCAACAAGGTTTATATGTCAATTAAAATTTATATTTATACAAAAGTTGTCAAACACAGGCCGTGACATATGCAACTTCATCCCGTGTTGATATGTTGGACAACCTGGAGATAAACAGACTCTCAAACCGCTTTTAATTTATCAGTTTTAGATCTGTCTATTATGTACCAATATATCATCATAAAACTTTTCAACTGTACCTGCCAAGACAAGATGCTTACATGAAATGGATGTTCATACCACATCAGCATTATTTCTACCTGCATGCTGAGTTTCACAATGTAGCTTCATCTTATTGCCACTTAATCATGAAGAAGAAAGCGATCAATATGATATATTTTACCCAGGTTTATACACAGTACACAATATGCTATAGTCGGGCAGCTGTGTATCAGCATCTGGAACTCATTCAATACAAACAACGCTGAAGGACTGAAGTAGAGATGTAACCATCCTCCCTCGATTATCCATCCCAACCCTAATTAAACCAATTTAACAATTTAACGGATTTAAAACGGGCTTTGAATAATATGTGATTAATTAAGTAATGACTGATGTTCAGGTCTTCAGCAGTACGGAAACCGTCAGTATCATTTTATCATAAATGCTATTCAGCAATGTGAAATATTTCCTACAGATAGTCAGGATCAATGCCCCCGCAGTCAAGATAAACGATCCCTGTTCATTGTAATCCTCGTCCGTTCACTGATGTACTCTGCCCAACTCCCAGGGGAGTATGAGACCAAATGTGCCCAAGGCCGCCAATTATGTTGCCATCGGTTTATGCATTATGCCCCGGAGTCTAATCGTAACAGATGATCACATAAAGTATGTTTATTAAACGGGTTCCTGGTTTGTAGTTATCTCATGTTTAGAAATGTACAGTTGTTAACTATGTATTCTTCATATACAAAATAATGAATAAAGTTCTTAACGATCCAAATCTTCTGCGGATAGATGTTACTCAAGTCAAATTACATCACGTGACCTCTGTTATAAATACAGCTGTTCTCCTGTATGGTCGACTGAGAATCGGATTGGTTGTAATAGAAATTGTTGTGCAATCAGCAACGTTGATTTTAAACTGAGCATTACATTTGGTACTGTAAGCATCGGGAAGACAAGAGTTCCTTCACTCGTAGTTTGTGAACTGAGGGATCCCATTGTATTTTAACAGAGGTACGTGGGAAGTTATGATTTGAGTGACCACTGTGAGGAGACAGTGAAGATCCTCACATGGAACCTTCTCCAGGTAAATTCTTGACGTGCATTCATAATAATTAGATCCATTTAACGCTTATTATCAACCTACCAGCCATATAACGTGATATTTGAAACGACCTTTCTAAAACGTATCACCGGGTACGGGGGACTTACAACATTGTAATTCCCTCCAGGAGGGTTTACACAGACAGTTGTAAACCCTGTTTTGAAGGAATTATAATGATTCTAAACCCTGATACAATTGCTACGAAGACGGCTTGAAAGTAAAGATCTGAAGAAACTATCTTTAACTATTTTGAAAAATTTCTTAAATATAGCACATGTTTTGACGACAGTGCGTCTCGAACCCGTACCAAGTAAGACCAGTCTTTCATAATCCAACGCCTTAGACTTCTGCGCCACGAAGGCACATGGAAGACAACGGTCAAGAAGAACCTCGATAGAAATCTTTGCCGTACTGGGATTGAGACAGTGAACAAGGATTTTACGAACGACTCTATATAGAATCCGAGGTTTTCGATAACGGGATAAATAGCGTCTTTTATACTTAAAAACGGTTGATAATATAGATAAGCCATTCTACCTCGGATATGGTAAGGTTGTAGACCCTGATAGTAAGGAAAAACCCTCGGATGCTTCGCATCCAATGGTTTTTTCCTTCCTATCAGGGTCCACAACCTTACCATATCCTCGGTATCATGGCTTATCCTTATAATATCCTATGCTAGACGGTACATTATATGGTTTTGGTTGTCTGGATTCTCAAGGTCAAAGAAGAGCGAGCAAGGTTTTAGCCCATGCCTGTCATGTATGCAAAAGATGCGCACCCTGTATATATACTGAATGTCAGGGAAGATGGCGCGAAGACCACAGTATGGTAAGGATTGCAAGCCTACAACTGAAGGGCAACAGTTTCCAAGGAAATTATGATCTGGGATTCATTTTCTCGAAATAGAACTATCCCATACGAATGCTACCAAATTTAAAGCCTAATATTCAGTGCAAGGTGCTACACTCGTATATATTGATGAAATTTGTTTTCCATAACGAAATTGTACTTTCAATGAATGACAAGAAATATACACTCTCCCAAAAAAGAAACGCATAGCTGAGATGTGTTTTTCAAAGTGGACTAATTTAATTATTAAGGCTTGAAATGAATACAGATGTCATTGTTAACTGTTATTAAAGTCTTTAAATATATTCTTGCACACGAACACACCATTTGGTGAATTGCCGCCAAAATACAACACCTTGAATTGCAAATCTCAAAAGGTGCATGGAGAAAAATCTGTAAGCATGCTGAACGTGCAAATACGCGTATTTAAGCTCAACACCAGTGGGTATATAAACCTGGGTGTCTCGTTGCGAATCACTTTCTGCTATTATTTTTATGCGACCACCAAGATGCCAAGACTGAATGAAGAAAGAAGAAATCAAGCCATTGGGCGCCTGGAAACTGGAGAAAGTCAATCATCAGTTGCCAGGGACTTCCATGTTAGCCAGAGTACGATTTCCCGCCTCTGTGACCGTTACAGACTCCACAACTCAACGAGAGATCGATCCAGATCTGGACGACCAAGGGCGACAACTCCAGCGCAGGACCGATTCATTAGGTTGTTTCATCTTCGAAACAGGACAATCACTGCAACATATACGGCCAACCACGTTCCTGGACTACGTACAGTCTCGACGCAGACCATCATAAATCGGCTACGAGAGCATGGATTACGTCCAAGACGGCCATATACAGCGCCTGCCCTGTTGCGTCATCACCGCCGTGCTCGTCTACAGTGGTGCAGAAATGTTAGACCATGGACCCTTGTGAACTGGTGAAGAATATGGTTTAGTGACGAGTCACGGTTCATGCTTTTCCGCCATGATGGTAGGACGCGTGTTTACAGAAGGAGAAATGAACGTTATGCTGGACATTGCATCCTTCCACTTGACAGATATGGCGGAGGAAGCGTCATGATGTGGGCAGCCATATCCGTGAATGCTAGGACCAATTTGGTGCGGGTACAGGAAAATTTGACAGCTGTACGCTACCGTGATGAAATTCTCTGACGTCACCTTCTTCCCGCCATTGACGTCAGAAGGGAGATTTTTCAGCAGGATAATGCTAGGCCGGACACTGCACGTCTCACCACCGACTATCTCACCAATAACAACGTGAATGTGCTGCCATGGACATCGAAATCGCCAGATCTCAATCCCATTGAGCATTTATGGGATCTTCTTGACAGACGCGTATGACGTCGACAGCCTGAACCACAGACACTTCAACAGCTGAGTGCCGCATTGCAGGATGAGTGGAGAAGGATCCCACAGCGGCAGATTCGTCGACTTATTCAATCTATGCCCAGGCGGTGCCAAGCAGTGATAGACGCTCGTGGTGGAAATACCAGGTACTGACTTTGTAAGCATGTCGTCAGAGACACAGACGTTCACCAGTGCACATCATGACTTTATGTAGCAGTGGGAACATACAGCTAACCCTGTGCCAACTTTGGTTTTTGTATGTGCATTAGTAATTATGTAATCTTGAATATTAAAACATGTAAATATACACTGATTTTTCTGTTATGCGTATCTTTTTTGGGAGAGTGTACTTGTGTATCTTCAGTTAGTGGGTATTACAGATGCTGAGTTTCAGGTATGTTAAGGGTTTTAGACTTCTGCTCCAGAAGCAGTCAAAATCAACAACAACCAACATCCCTCTCATGTTTCTATGGAAACAGAAAAAAAATAATTTTTCAGAAAAAATCTGAAAATATCAAAAGGCACCACTTCAGTTAGTGGGTAATACACATGCAAAGTTTCAGGAAGATATGATGAACGGTTTTGGAGCTGTGCCCCGGAAACGAAACTGTCTCTGAACAAAGTCCAAATTCAACAAGTTTCTATGAAAACGAAAACAATTTTTTTTTTTCAGAAATCTGAAAATATCAAAAGGCACCACTTTAGTTAGTGGATAATACACATGCAAAGTTTCAGGAAGATATGATGAACGGTTTTGGAGCTGTGCTCCGGAAACGAACCTGTCTCTGAACAAAGTCCAACTTCAACATGTTTCTATGGAAACGACAAAAAATAACATTTTCAGAAATCTGAAAATATCAAAAGGCACCACTTCAGTTGGTGGGTAATACACATGGAAAGTTTCAGAAAGATATCAAGAACGGTTTTCGAGTTCTGCTCCGGAAACGAAATGATTACGGACGGACGGACGGACGGACGGACGGACGGACGGATGGACAGACGGCCGGGGTGATGACTATATCCCATGGTATTACATACCAGTGGGATAAAAAGTGAAATACTCCTGAGAGCACCGTAAAACCCGAAATCAGCTCACTCCACGTCTTTATAAGAACATTTTGTCACAGTGCATAGTGAGGTGATGGAACACTGTATAGCATTATCCGTCTATTTTAAGTGACACGAGACTGTGTAAGAAGGACATTTATATATATATATATATATATATATATATATATATATATATATATATATATATATATATATATATATATATATATATATATATATATAGTTAATGCTATTTATGTTAACCAAATAGTGTAATAAGTAATACGTAATAATGGTTTAAATTTTTTAAAATGCAATCACAAAGTTGCAGGATACATGGACAAATTAATCTTCCCACGGCAAGGTGAAAATGTATAGATATTTCTCCATTTTTTAACCTTGCCTTCAACCTAGGCAGAGGTGGAGAAACGAATCAGCGACACCTATTGTGATCACGAGTTACGTCCCTTACTATCTGCTAACATACAGCCAATGAAATCGACGTTTACATTCGGTACCAATTCAAAATAGCGACGATCGACACAGACCCAGAGGCAATACAAGCTGTCTTCTGATTGGGTTATCCGATTAGCCTGCAACACGTTAAAACCTCAGCACTGAAAATTCGAGGATTGAGGTCAAGGGCGGAATGAGAAGATATGGAAATCATTTTTATTTCACCTGTGAAATTGTTAAGATGGGACAAATTGTGACATCATCTCCAGTTGCGTTATCTTAACCCTCCAAATAAATCCTATAAAGAGGTAGGTCCTGACGAAAATGACTACAGAAAGTGATTTTTCTTGCAATAACGGCTCTTTTTACTAAAAGTACATTATTCTCACCGTTATGAAATGTTCGGAGGAAACCAGGGTTAAATGATGAAACGCAGAGGAGCAGAGCAACCGAGCACAGTCCAAATGTCAGAAACCCAGTCATTGTTTAGGGAGAATCATTTACAGGGAGTGACCTTTGTCAACCGGATGTTGAGGGTGACCTTTCAGTATATTTGATGACCTTGTACATCATGTTTTTTGCATATTTGTATAATTATTATACTGAATATTGTCATATCCACTGCAACTACAAACCCTCGTTCCTTTTTCATTTATAACACGAGAACACAATCCGAGTGTCACACGTGATCCAACATAGTTTGCGTGTGTACGTTAGAGTAAAGGTGATTTATGATACCACAGGCTATGTGAGGCGAGCATATATCAAGTGTTGATACTGCTACATATGCCCTCACCTTAAAGGACGTTCACCCAAGTTCATGCGCTATCAATCATCATCACAGTAACACCATTAAAAGCAATATGCTTCAAATAGACTGTGTTATTTATGCAGTGGTAGCATGGGTGATATTACGGCATAACCCCCTTGAAATATGTTCTAAAGAAAAGTATCTCTTTAAAGCAACATTGTTTGAAATGCTTTCAGTCCTGTATGCTCTTGTCAAACATGCCACATAAAACACTTCCATACCCTTTACTGAAATTAAGGCGTAATCAGTGCTTTCCCTTTTGACAAACTCTGGTTTTACCCTTGCAGCAGTTTGTGATATTTCTTAGCCTTTTTACCTTTGGATCATGATAAAAAAAGATAGTCAATGAAAAATTATGTTACAAAAATAACAAAAATGTGGGATCAAAATAAATATAAATGTGTTTATGTACCTTATATGCTGCAGATTGCAATTTGAGTTAATAAAAGTTTATATACTATTTACATAAAATAAATTTCCAAGGGTTTATAAAGCGCCATTAGAGGAGGAATAACAACGCCAAATTAATTTATATTCCTCGTCTGTAGAATAGATTAATAAAGGTGGCAAACCAAAATCGTCGAATCATTTAAAAGTACATACTACATTTATTTCCTTTACTCCAAACCAAAAAACGTGACTGATTTTATATTTATCTATCCAGGATTCTTGACTTTCTTAAAATGAAAAAATAACAGCAAAATTCTTAATTTTAGCTCAGGGAATCTAGATGTTGCTAAAGTTTCTATACTACAGGAGACTCTATTTACTCCAGATCTGAGGTCGTGATGACCTGCTGTCCTTCAGCTGTCAAAGCCGAGTGTTTTGTACGACATGTGAGTTTCACGGAGGTTGCATAATTAGAATTGTTTTATTTCTTTCTGCATGTTGTGAGTCCATGAATCTTTGAATTAATCACATTATGTTCTAGCTGTCTGCATATCTCACAGGTAGACGGATAAAGTACAGGTATTCTTCCTTGAGAATTTGCGATTTAAAGTAACAGTACGTACATCAATAATTATATTTTTCTGAATCCTTATTGTTATTGGCGTGTTTATCATTATGAATATCACGATTATTGTCACCAAGTTTCAGACAAAATGGTGTAGAAAGTGCAGCTTTCATGTTGAAAAGACGCTGAAGATGTTGAAGAGATAGTTCGTATGACCAAAAGTATATTTGTTTCCCTAAAGTTACTTGCTTTTCTTACGTATTTCAATTGAATTGAATTTATCTAATGTCAAATAAAAATAGTTATAATGAAGTCATGTTGAGGTCAATATAATAGTGTTTGTACAAAGCATGGCACACTTAGTTAAAACCTAATAATTGAAAGTCATTTTCGAATAATGGTTTTGATTAAATGACACTAGTCTTTCATAATAATATATTACACTGTAATGTGCTGCAAGGATGGCTGGGGAACCTCAAACGTATGGATAAATGAACAATGTTCAATGGAACACTAAACTGTTTTCTTATAATGCAAAACTTTAAAAAGAATCGGTCTAGTTTTCACGTTGCTATGATGCTACCATCCTCGGTTAACCAGGGTTTTATATATGCTCCGTTACTCTCCACTATATCACCCCTGGGAAACTTCTTCATAGAAATCTGCAATCTAATTACCCGCGTGACGAAGTCAGTAACCAAGGAAAATGCTCAATAGTATAAGACGGAAATGGTCAAGGGAGATAACCGGTGATGGATGGTAAGCCAAATGACCGTGCGTGCTTTGCAATGAAGTGATATGAACTGCCATTGGCTCCCAGGTTCAAGCTGCATAGCAGTTTGTTTGGCTCACGCCGGCCAAGGGCAGGTAATTTAAGTACAGATTTCTCTGATGAAGTTTCCCAGGGGTGATATAGTGGAGAGTAACGGAGCATATATAAGACCCGGGGTAACCGAGGATGTGATTCTACAAGACATGCCAAATTACATGATATCTACACTAAAATACGGAAGTAGTTGAACGTTTTCGGTGTGAAGCTGTATACAGAATATTGCGTGCATCTTCAAAATCCTCAACAGCGTTTTCAGTAGTTGTGTCAGAAAGTCGTTGTTTTTGCCCTCAAAAGCATGAATTCTGAAAAAAAATCAAAGTGTTAACCTTTCCACGACCTCGATACCCAACACATATGATAAACAAGTAATTGTTTCTGACTTTTGTTATTGTGCAATTCGAAGGCTGATTCGAAATGAGTTATATTTCTAATATATATTTGTTTTCTGAGCAAAACTCGATTACCCAACACGTGAAGTATGCACAATCAGTTAAAACTTTAGAAGTTGTCAAAGTGTTGAGGAACTTAGAAATAAGATGGGGTTTTTTTCAAATCAATGGAAGTTCATGCTCATGATTTGAAAACTTTTCAAATGCTACAAAACAACTAAGTAAAAAGTCAAAACAATGGATTTATTTATGGATACTTTTGAAATCTTAAAAAGTTTTGAAAACATTTGACAAACGTTCAATGATCGCTGTTTGTTTCTTTAGAAGTATTGACGTGAGACATTTATTTGTGAAAGAATAAGCTTTAGAATTTTCTCACATGAATTAATGTAATAGACACAAAAATAGATTTAAAAAAGGATTCTTTGATACACAGAGATTATTTAAAAATCAAGGGTTTATGCAAGATGCCGATGAGACACGATTTCTTTCAATAGAGTAAAGATTTGATGACAGGTTAGTTTTTGTAAGATTGATCTCGAGCAAGTAATGACAATATGGAAAGATATTTGAATAGCAATTGCTTTGAAATCTGTATAATCAGTGCTTTGATCGTGTCACATATAGATGAATAGAAATTAATCATGAATGAAGATTTTAAACATAATTTGTACTGAAAATAACCAATGATAATCTTCTAAATATGTCTTAAAGACTTTAGCGCGTATATTTTCTTAACTGAAGATATATTTCTTGTTATTAATTGAATGTACAATTCCGTCATGGAAAAAATTTACACACACACACATATATATATATATATATATATATATATATATATATATATATATATATATATATATATATATATATATATATATATATATATATATATATATATATATATATATATATATATATATATATATATATATATAGGAGTGTAGCACCTTGCACTGGATATTAGGCTTTAAATTGGGTATGATTCGTATGAGATAGTTCTATATCGAGGGATTGAACCCAAGATAACAAATTTCCTTGGAAACCGGTTGCCCTTCAATTGTAGGTTTGCAAACCCAACCAACCTTTAGTCTTCACTCCATCTTCAGTGCAATCCAGCATCTATACAGGGCGCGCATCTTTTGTATACATGACAGGCAGAGGCTAAAATCTTGTTCACTCTTCTTTGACCTTGAGAATCCAGACAACCAAAACCTTATAATGTACCGTCTAGCATAGGCTATTAAGCGTAAAATGGATATCATTGTGATGAATGCACGTCAAGAATTTACCTTGAGAAGGTTCCATGTGTAGTCACTCAAATCATAACTGCCCACGTGCCTCTGTTAATATCAATATTATCCCTCACTTCATAAACTACGAGTGGAGGAACTCTTTCTTCCCGATGAGGTATTAAATGGTATGCACTGTTTAAATTCAATGTTGCTGATTGCACAACGATTTGTATTGCCAACCCGATTCTCCATTCCACCATGCAGGAGATCCGCTGTATTATAACAGAGGTTACTTGTGATAATCTGACTTGAGGAAAATATGGCCACAGAAATTTGTTATCGTTAAGTACTTTATTAATTATTTTGTATATGAAGAATACATAGTAAAAAACTGTACATTTCTAAACAGGATATGCTTTCTTTCACTGCGATAACTACCAACCCGGATCACGTTTAATAAAAGTCTCTTACGACTACTATATCTTAGGCCTTTCATGAAACGGTTCCAATAATATTTCAAGGATCCTACCTTTTTATGATTATGCTTTTATGTATTATATCTAGTTCACAATAGAATGTCTATGACTTTCTTGCGGCAATTTGATTATAAATAGGGCTGTTTATGGAAATGACTAACATTCTATATGTTCTATTCTATACTTTGGATAGTACACTGTATATGATTATACTTGGATTTCTCTGATTTCATGGACTATCTGTCAATACTCACAACAGGCATCCATTCACCAACAAGGTTAAAGGCCTATTAATTGGTGATGATATTAGATGTTTGTAGAGCTGTATTACTATATGTGTGACACTATTTTTCTCTATCGTATCCTCTTTGAATTAATCTAATTAAGTCTGTGTTTTATTAAATACAGTTTGTATAATAGAGGACTTGTTTGTTTTCATTTGCTGATTTCCTTTTGGGAGTATATTTGTTAATTTGCTAATCGTAACATATGATTTCATTTTCATTGGTCACACAATGTAAATAAGTCATTTAATCTCATTTAAGCTTGCCGGGAAGTTAATACATTATAGTGAATGTATTACAGACATGAAATTACAAATGCATTTGCATTTTCTACGCGTGGCGAATTTCAGGATGCATCGAGCCATAATAACTGACTTATAAACATATCTGCTTATCACGGAAACTAAAATAGTTTTCTGTCGACTCATTGAATAATCTTGAAAACAGATTTTTATATAGTATACAGATAATAAATAACTTACATGTATATGTCCTGATGACAAACTGCTTGAGGTAGCTGATTTCTGATAATTTCTAATTAACAACGTTTCTGAGGCTGAAGGCAAAATTGGAAATGTTTTTATGATGATCCAATTAGGCAATTGCCACTCCATGTCTAAGTATTTCACATTTAGTTTTCCACACTTCTAGACAATGTCAGTTATTTCGAAACTATTTCAACATTTGTGACGACATTTGATCTCTTCCTTCACAGACAATGTTAATGTAAACAAGTTATGTCGATGTCAGAAAACGCCTGAATAACATTACAGAATAACATTCACAACAAATAGAAACTACAGTAAATGGTCGTGCTGCGACCACTGTTCAATCAAAATGGCAAAGAAATAGTACATGTACACAGTTAATTCGGAAGCTCGTGCTGAGACCAATGTTTTAGACAAGCGATATGTTCACAGGGGCACAACTGATGTATATGACACTTGTATGTTTCAACATAGGGTGATACAGAGCAGCTGACAATGTCGAGTACATTGGTCACGAGAAATACAAACGCAATGATTCATTTTGCCCATATGTCATTTTTGAAAGTATTTGCTTATCTTGTTTTAGTAAACTGGATCGTACCTTTGTCTCATTGCAGACAGTTGGTATTAGAATATGTCGAGTTTCATGGCAGCCCTGAGTCGATGGTCTCAATCCTGAATTAATACCATGGAACAATCAGGAATCCAAAGGTCCAACAATTCCATGAGCAAGGGACCAATCACTACATATAACGCCAAGAGAAGGTCCTGACGTGGTCGATGTGTCGATTAGGGGTCCAATCACCGTTTATTTACGGACAAGCTTGAGCAAACGTCTATTTTCCGTCAATTTACGAACATTCTGACAAAGGTTCAATTTCGCTAACCTTACGGACACTGTCCAGCAGTAACAGTATGTCAAATACTTCTGTATACTTGGTATTTGCTTATTTTATTAGTGGCTTGGAACATTAAATAAACATACTTTATTCGAGTGATCATCTGTTACGATTAGGCTCCGGGGTATAATGCATAAACCGATGGCAACATAATTGGCGGCCTTGGGCACATTTGATCTCAAACTCCCCCGGGAGTTGGGCAGAGTACATCAGTTAACGGACAAGGATTACAATGAACAGGAATCGATTATCTTGACTGCGGGGCCATTGATCCTGACTATCTGTAGGAAATATTTCACATTGCTGAATAGCATTTATGATAAAATGATACTGACGGTTTCCGTTCTGCTGAAGACCTGAAAATCAGTTATTACTTAATTAATCACATCTTATTCAAAGCCCGTTTTAAATCCGCTAAATTGTTAAATTAGTTGAATTAGGGTTGGAATGGATAATCGAGGGAGGATGGTTACATCTGTAATTCAGTCCTTCAGCGTTGTTTGTATTGAATGAGTTCCAGATGCTGATACACAGCTGCCCCACTGTAGCATACTTTGTACCCCGTAACTGTGTATAAACCTATTATATCATATTGATCCTTTTCTTCTTCATGATTAACACGATTACATGATATAGATACATTGTGAAACTCAGCATGCAGGTGCTCGATTAAGTAATTCATCTTCCCAATAAGACCTTTTCTAAACCGATATAATGAGTCAAGCAAGCCAAACCATCGATGCAAAAAGTATTTAACATAAGTCCCTAGAGCTAGATTATCATCCACTTTCAATTCTTCCAGAACATACCTTACATAGACAGACATGTAGCAAAAGCAATGAAGTTGTAAAAGTTGTGAAGATTCTTTCTTGTGGATGCAAGAGACGCATTCTGGGAACTAATGAACTTGTTTTTAAGCTAGGTTAGAGTGTTCAAGCCTGTGTTCTGGATATCATGGAAACTGCTACAGTCTTTAATTTAAGTGACTTACTGTGAATACATGATATATGTATTTGGCAAGGATTATAGTCATTATTACACTACATTTCCTTTATATGAGTTGCACATTTCTGAAAAGAAGAATAGCCTTTCTTTTGATACACTACATGCCATGATTGGCACAAATGTATTATACAAGTTGATAATACAGCAAATCCCCATCCAGAACGGCCGCTATTTGGAAAATGCCACCAGCTGGAATATGCAACTATGGAATAAGTCAACTTTATAACAGAAACCTCCAAATGCACGAATGTATTTCTATATGTTTTAATCATCAATACACGTAATATGATTTTAATGTATCATCATTAATCATGATAAACATGGTTAAGGTATTGAAATTATGTTTTAAAATAGTAAACCGAAAAAAGGTATTGAAGACATTTTCAAAACCCAATAATGGATAAACAAATCACCCCATTTGGAAAAAAACTATGTAGTTTTGGAATGCACTTGAAGAAAGCTTTCATTTGATATATAGCACGACATGATAAACTTAAAAATAAAAATAATTCAATAATTTACCAAAACACCGACGACCATCTT
Source organism: Gibbula magus (assembly GCA_936450465.1). Taxonomy (NCBI): domain Eukaryota; kingdom Metazoa; phylum Mollusca; class Gastropoda; order Trochida; family Trochidae; genus Gibbula; species Gibbula magus. Next base: position 3,423,101 of record OW388305.1, read on the forward strand.
GGAAATGGTGGCCATTTTGAAAAAGCCACCAGCTAGAATTTGCAGAACTTATTTTTAAGGTATTCAGCAAAAATCAGCTTTCTACTATTTTTTCCACTTCATGTCTAATGGTCCTGGCCTATGATGTCACGGCAATCGGCAGCATGCGATGTTATTTCACAATGTGTAATAACAATGAATTTATCTAATGGCGATAATTTCAACGGCCGAGTAGTAAAATATACTATGCCTATGTGTTTTATGTCCTCCAAACTCAATGAACAAAGGGTCTCTTCCACGGCCAATCAGTACAGAAATACGTCAAATAACGAATAAACATGTTTTACACCTTTTCTTTTTATAAATATTAGTTTAACCTGTTAGGAATGTTTAACGTTCTGAATACAAAGATCATATCTCTAATCGAAATTGTCTTAAATCATAAGTTATTTGTTTGAAAATATTTTTTTTCTAAAGCAACATTTCACTTTATGGAATTCACAAATGTTTGTTTTTTGTTTGTTTTTTATTATTATTATTTTTGTTTATTGCTCCCATAATTTAATACAGATATCATACAGAGTAACAGTGGGTTTATCAAATTAAAGTGAGTTCAACATCAATTTGTAGGAAAACAATATAGCATAATATATTTCATATATAACAAATTAGGGGTTAAATATTGTGATGCCATTAGATTGAAAACATTACAAGATTATTGTTTCTTCTGGATATTAATTTTACAACAATGTCTTTGAGAAATTTTTGAGTAATTATTCTTTTTAGGAATTATTTTCTGTAAAGAACATGTATAAATGTATCTCTAAGCAGAAAATAAAATATGAAGTAGCAATGGGTGATTGCCTAAGATCCCAAACCAAACCATGATTTTTGTTATTTCAAATGGCTGTATGTTTTGAAAAAAATCCAGTTTTGAAGTTCCATCCAGAAGCTCTGGGTCACATTACATTCTCAATACACATGACATAAGGATTCATTTTCAACATTACAAAAACTACATATTTCATTGTCAACAAGTTTCATTTTCAAAAGTTCTCTTTTTGGAAAAATAATTCGGTGCAAAAGTTTGAATTGAAAATCTAGAAGTTTCATTTCTTTAAAATTTTGTCTGCAAATATTAAAAATCATATGTCAATTGAAGTTAGTATCCTGAAATAAATGTTCCCATTTTTGGCAGATATGGGGTTTAACATTTTCAGATAAGAGTATATCATAGAAAAATCTTGAGCCTTTTTTTCGAAATCATAAAATGTTTATTAAGAGAGTTAATATCCTGATCATTGGTATGTATATATCTGTGTTGTTGCTGCATATTCATATTCCACATTTCAGGTGAATTAAAGATAACATAACCAAGATCCATATATGTACCTCTCACATTAAACTTGAATTTCAGATCCTCAAAAGACATACAACCATAATCATTACAAAGGTCCTTAATTTTTAATATTCCACATCTTGCCCATCTTTTAATAAAGTGGTATGGGTTTTTAAAATTTAATGATTTAATAATGATTTAACTATAATGGTTGTTCTAAAATCATATTAATGTTGTATTCATCCATGGTATTTCTAAAACAATATAATTTCCATGCTCTTAAAACATCTTTCCAAAATGGATTATCAGTCTTAACAATATTCTGCAAGTTTGCTCCATATTTTAATATATCATTTAATGGAAAATTGCTTGGATTATTTACATTTGTTTTTCTCAAATAATTTCTAAGGGTAGATAATTTCATGGCATTTACAAAAGATCTTATATCAGTTATGCGTAAACCCCCTTCCTTATAATCTTTTTTAATATACGTCGGTTAATTTTGTCCATTTTATCATTCCAAATGAATCTGAAAAATATCCTCTCAAGGGAAGTGATAAATTCATCAGGTGGGTTAGATTAAAAATATGCACCAATTTTGAAAGAGCTAGATTTTTAATAACAGTAATTGTCCCTATCGATGTCAAATGCCTTTATCTCCATGTTGCTAGTATTCTATTAATTTCTTCAAGTCTTTTTCTTGTACTAATTACCCATAGGTTATTCAAGTCAGATGTAAATTTAATTCCCAAAATTTCAAAGTCATTTCTTTGCAGACCTGCTTTTGAACCAATCCAAATTGGCATAGTCTCATCTATATTTAATTATAATTCACAAATGTTAATAACAAAGATTTAATAACAAACATAACTCATGCACTAAGGTCAAATTTGATCTCAATGCCAATAGAATTTAGCCTTAATAGATACATATTCGTTTTAATTTATTGCTGATAACGGCAAGCTGATTTTACAATTAAAAAAATGTTTACAAACGATGGTAAGTTATAAAGCGTCAATTTTATCAAAATTAGAACCCACCTGCAAATCTTAAATTTACAGAAAAATCTGAACTTATTCATTGTTTCATAAGAAAACTAATGACGCATTGGTAACAGAGCTAGTACAAAATAGCGGATCTAAAACTGAGAACTTTAAAGCGGTTTGAGCGTCTGTTTATCTACAGGTTGTCCAATGTATCAACACGGGATATGTCAAGGCCTGTGTTTGACAACTTAGGTATACATTTTAATTGATATATAAACCATGTTGAGACGAAGCAGTTTTGGTTGGATTTCTTTACCATTCCCGGCCATGGATAGTGAAATGTTCTACACTCTACCTATGTTTGAAAACTTGTACTCAAATAACTGGCCCTTGGGCTTTTCTATGAAAACTGAAACCAATGATATAAATATACTTTGTGATGGATGAAAGAACAAGCTGCCATTTCGTTCCAAGTGTATCAGAGCCGTTTAGAGTTTAATTCAACAACAAATGTTTCAGACACCTTAAGCCCAGAGATTATTATCAACATAAAACATTAAATGATAGAAGAGTAGGACACCATACTTTATTCTGACATCAAGTTTATCAACAAGAGTAATTTTACTTCAGTTTAATCACATAGCGTCGACATATATTTGATATATATTCTTATCAAAAGACACGAGTGTAGGATTTATACCAAACATCCAAAATCATCCTTCATTTATTTTCTGTGGAAAATGCAATGATAATGATATCATATCATCCTAATATGATTCTTATGACGTTACAGCAGTGACATGTCATAAAGGTTGTTGACGCTGTTGTTGATCATATCAGCCACCCAAAATATACATGCATATAAGGAAAACAATACTGAATAAAAAAGATAAACATACATACCAGACTGATTCACCCGCAGCCGTAACCCCTTCCCCAGCAACACCCCCTTCCCCAGCCACACCCTAGCCATAACCCCTTTCCCAGTAACAACCCAGCCACACTCCCTTCTCCAGCCACACCCTCTTCTCCAGCCACACCCCAGCCATAACCCCTTTCCAAGCCACACCCCAGCCATACCGCCTTCCCCAGCCACACCTAAGCAATAACCCCTTCCCCAACCACACCCCTTACCCAGTCCCACCCCTTCCCCGGCAACACCGGCTCACCGAAGTGGGCGCTATGTATAAAGGATCCCAAAGGAACAATTGGATGTAATGGTCAGCAAGAATAAATACAGCGCATTGAGGTGGGCGAACTTACCAATTTACATGACAAAACAACTGCAGTCACATTGTACTCGTCCTCTTCAATCCATCAATCTTCATCGACCAATGTCTCTTGTGTAAACATAGTTCCCACTGCCAGTCTTTTGTTGTAGCAGATATTGTGTCTATAATGTAACATGTATCATGTATCATGTAATAATGTCTACTGGCTCTTTGACTACAAACATTATTATTATTATAAATCATTTTTCTTCCGTTCTTGAATAGTTAGGGGATAAACATACTGTGGCATATGATTGAATGATAATAACTTTAAATCCACTTTATATGTAATCAATTACACAATCTTTCAGGAACTTCATCATTTTGACAAAATGGGAACAATGACGAAAAATGATTTTGCAGATTACCATTTATCTTAAGATTCATACATATTCTATCTTGATCAAGTAAGATCAATGTTAGTCACCACCTGGTCAGGTATCACAATGATCACATTTCTCCTGCTTGTTAATGTTCATATGTTTTTACATTGGTAGTAACATCTTACCTGAAATCTTGAACAACAAATAATGATACTTGTTTTAAGTCCTGACTAACACAATGATGGATGTTCATCAAAATGCCCGGTAAGTATGGATCAATTATCGTGACAAAAGATTTACCTGTTCCCAGGAATAACGTTTTGTAGATCACCCCTGATCCTAACGTTCATAACAACTTCAGTCATGATGAAGCAAAGTAAACTGAAGGCTGTATCTGATGATTGTGGTAATCGCCTTGAAATAGATAGTGACATGAAGTAATGTCCGTATGAATACAATGATTAAAATAGAATACAAAATGAGTTTTTGAGGTTCTTTAAGGATATTAATGATCTGAGGTGTATTTCGCAGCGTTATAAATATGACATAGGATTTTTTTAGATAATCGTTTACTTCATTCTTAAATGTAGTTTATTGAAACTTGCAAACGCTGTTGACAATCCTCCCTGTAACAGAGTGGAGCAGCAACGTTTCCTAAACTACCAGGTCGTCTCATCATCTCTCATATTGTGTATTTCAGATAATGTTCCAATAAGACTAGTTTTCATTTTTTAATCAAAACTAATGGTTTACCCGAAAACAAAATAATACCAAAAATAATTTGAATGCATTAATAGCAGACCAATCTATTTCATATTATGACATTATATAAACACTTCACAATGATGAAGCACATAGTCTGGTGGTAACCTTTGACTCATTTGTAGAGCCTTGTGATGATTTTAATTAATAGTGGAATTAATGTTATTTGCTTGGAGAAAAAGCCTTGGTCGTCTGAGTCATTTTCGCTACTTCTCACTCAGGTAAAGACATTTCCATGGTTATATTAAGAAAATGAAAAACGTTAACCCTTACGTTGCGTATATATATTTTACCATTTTTAGCCCCTGTGGCGGAATTTACAGGCTCGCAGCTCGCAGCAGTAGTTTGAGCTTAGGCACTAACTAGCTCTGCTGGCGGAATTTACAGGCGGCGATTCCGGTACCGTTTTTACAAAAGATACCGCATCTACATGGCGAATACGGCCTATATACGGGCGTTGAATACAAATTCAAGTCGCTGCACCCGTACACAAATGGTTGCTTCATACCCGCATCTTTGAATTATTTTTTTACGATTTTTCTTTACTTTTCTATTACTTTGTAAAGATTGTCTTTAATTCGGGCCTTATAACATCATGAATTTGGAGCGCGCTACTGAAATTTTTTTATGGACTTGAAGACCAGATGTTTGTCTTTACAATGATATAAAAAATATTAGAATGCGACCTATGGTTATAATTCTATTGTCATCTAAAGTTTGTCTTTATTTCCAGCTTCATGAAATCAAAACTCCTGAGCGCGCATATTGCGAAATTTATATGTGCTTGTAGATAGTTTATTCCTCTTTACAATGACGTAAAAATTATTAGAATACGACTTATGGTTCAGAAAATATAACCAACCAAAGGAGAGTGACGCTACCCCGACAGTACCACGTGAATGGTCCCGACGCGCACCAAGTTACTGGCACTGCTTGGTCCCCCCGGGACTGTGCTAATTACAGTACCGTTACCTCCTCGAGACCTCCTCGAGACCTCCTCGAGACCTCCTCGAGGGTGCCAGAGCCGAGCGCGCGTGGAACTAATGGGTACTAATGAGCACAGCATACACTAATCACCGCGGCGAACGCAATACACGTTGCGCGGTGTAAAGTTTGTCTTTATTTCCAGCTTTATAAAATCGTAAATTATTTCGCGCGCATGCGAAACACGTATGTACTTGAAGACAATTTATTCCTCTTTACAATGATATAAAAATTATTGGAATACGTCAAACGGTTCGCAATATATGAAGAGCGTAAGGAAGGCACCCCCAGTACTTAGAAAATTCATTTTTGAAAAACTAACTTTTTGCGACATCTGGCGCATCATTTGCCGCATGTTTATTTTTCGCTGCGCATATACATATGATACATGGAATTGAAGACAATTTATTGCTCTTTACGATGATGTAAAAAGAAAAAAAATGCGCAACTTCGTTCGGAAGCTATAGCGGGCCAAATGAAGGTACCCTCGGTACTTTGAGGCAACTTTTTGACTATCGCGCATATCGGGGCACGTGCCGCAACTTTAGTTTTTCGTGCGCATGTATAAATTTTATATTGAATCAAAGCCGAATCTTTCCTCTTTACCCCATGTAAGTTTTATGAAAATCGGCCACCCGGTTCAGCATTTATGGGTGTTTTTTATGATGCGGTTCTGGCTGAACTTCCAATGAAAGCTCGCATTCACTTTCTCTGTCTCTTTGATAAAATAAAAAATATTTTATTTGCAATGACATGTATTACAATGAAATTACAATGCATTTACGTACAAATATACACAATATTTACCTGCGGTTGTGCGCAGAACAGCTTTAGGGACCTAACAAGGTATGTATATAATGTGTATATACTGGTTGTCCACACTTCGGCTCTCTTTACTTTCAATTTTCTTCTTCTTCATTCCCTTCTTCATTTCTTTCTTTTTCCGTGGCAGTGATGTAAGCCCTGGAATAGTCAGTGGCGGTGTGGTACAGTTTGAAGCATGGTGCGGCGCACAGAGAAACATTACAATCTGTACATTCATAAGAAGACTCTCTGCCTACTCGTTTTTTCTTCCTTGCTGGCCCATTGCCTTCTTCAATCTGTTTTGCGAGGACGGCGCGTTTTGCCTTAGAGCATACCACACACATCCTTGTGACGTTTTTCTTCCTTCCGACAGGCTCAATCTTCGTCGGAAAGTGACGTCCATGAAGACGAGTGACACTCTCGTCGCTCGTGCTCGGCCGACCACGGGGACGTCTGCAAAGTGATGGAACTTGTTCCTTGTCCGCAAATGTTACTATATGTTGCGCCAAAGCCTTCCTGTATTCCCGACTTGTTTTTAGAGGTTTATCTTTGCTGTATTCTTTATAAACGATGTAAGAGTTCAACATGGCAACGTTGAGAACGTGAAACCAAACCCGTTTCCACCACTTCAGGGTCTTCACTCGGAACGGCGTGTACGACAACATCTGGTCGGCCCGATCAACACCTCCCATGTACTTGTTGTACGTTGTTACAATGCGCGGCTTGAGAACTGGTTCCCCTGTTGCCCGGTTCTTCTTCCCTGTTTGTTCAAGTTGTGTATCTTCAACAGTTGACATGAGAAGCACTGATTTTCTATCTTCGTAGCGAAGAACGAGTAGGCCATGGTTGTGAGAAACTGTCATGTCCCCTTGCTTGGCTTTCTTTTTAGGTTTCTTGACTGAATCAGGAAGTCCCTTTCGATTGGCTCTCAACGTCCCCGTGGCACCTATTCCCCGCTCCCACAAATTTATGTACAGATTTGTGGACGAATAGTAGTTGTCCATAAAGATGTGATGCCCCTGTCCAACGTAGTCGTTCACCAAGTCCATGACTACATCATAAGTTTTGCCACCTTCAGAAACCGGTTCATTCGTTTTTCCAGTGTAGAGTTTGAACTTGCAAACGTATCCGTTGTGCGAGTCACACAACATGAAAGCCTTTATCCCATACTTCTTAGGCTTGTCGGGAAGATAAACTTTGAAAGATAAGTTACCTTTCCAGGGCACCATGCCCTCGTCGACTGAAATGTTTTGATGCGGTTTATACACTCTTGAAAAACGGTGAACTATCCGGTTATACAAGTGTCCCAGTTTATTTATTGGTGAAAAGCACGGGGTGTTACGGCCTGGCATCCTCCTGTTGTCAGCCAAGTGTAGGTAGGTTATAAGAAGCCAAAACCTGTCTCGGGGCATGCACTTGGCGAAGAAAGGCGTTGAGGTAACATCACTTGTTGACCAGTAATCAGCAAAGTTTCTCTGCACAACCAATGACATGGCAATTGTCATGGCTACAAATACCTTCATCTCTTCTGCATTAGTGTCTTGCCACTGTTGCATTCTTGAACGGGGTCTTAGAATTTTGTCCTCCATTGCTTGTTTGAAATATCTATTGGTTTCCGTTGCCATATCCTCATAGTCATCATTATGTATAAACAAATTGAAAAAGTCAATAGGTTCAGGGTTCTCAGGAAGTTCTATGAACTGGCGCAACCCAGTTTGACCAGTGAAAGGCAAGTTTACACGTGGCCGCGGACCATCCACCCACTCATCAAACGTCTGTGAATTATCATGATTATATTGTGGTATTTCGGCAAACTCCTCCTCAAAACCACTAAAGTCTTCTTCGGTGGAATTACCGGCGGCTAGAATCTTTCTGGCAATCTCTGTCTCTATATCACTCAGAGCATCTGTGTCACCATGTTCACTATCTATTACAGTGTCCCGATCATATGCATCATCACTGTCTAAACCACTGCTACCATCACTGTCAGTTGACTCCATATCAGAGGCTTCATCAGCATGGATCTCGTTGATGAAGTCGTCGTCGCTTGAAACGGCTTCAAAGCTGCGTGTCCTAGTATGCAACGTCCTAGGCCGTCGCAGGGCCTTGCGTCCACGTCCGCGCAGCATTCTGCTTCAACCTGTAAATGATTGAAAATGCGTTAGATGTATGCAACATATAACATGTGATTAGAGACAATAAACATACAGAGATAATGAATGTGAGCTTCATGGACGTTCATTTGCCAGTTTCAGAACCTCCCGGCGCATCTAGGACGACTGCGCCGCAAGCGCCGACGGCGCCGACGGCTTCTGACATCGCGCCGATTTTTCCGACGCATATGTCAAACGGACCATTTTCTGATTTCCTCGGCGACGTGTAGCACCGGGCGCGAGGCCCGGAAAATAAACTACTATGTCAGGGAAGCTCGGGTTGTCAGTTGCCGAATGACTTCTCTTTTCGAGAAGCAGAGCATCCAAGGAGCGGTCTCTCGAGGCGGAGCCCGGACCCATGGGAGCATACTCCCATGCTCTCCGGGAATTCCCGTCCCCGTCTTCCGCGGCGGACCCCGGATTCAATCGCGGGACAGGTTTCCCATGTTCTCTTTTGAGAACGAGAGACTCCGAGGAACAATCCTATGGGACGAACCCCGGATTCTATTGGGAATGGGTTCCCATGCCCTCTCGACATATATAGCAGAAACCTTCATACCTCGGAATGACACGAACCTTTATTTCAAAGTAGAAAAAAAATAATAATTTGCACAAAAAGTTTGGGGGGTGGCGACCAAAAGCGGGGGGGTCCGCGCACCCCCCGGTAGATATTTATACTTGTGGGTCGGTCCCGAAGATGACGGACCACGCCCATGTTCATGGGAATTTTTTCTCATTATGTCATGGCGAATCCCGTCGGAAATTCCCCTGCTCACGAAAAAACTAATACCTAAAAAAGTAATTGTGATACAAAAGAACTTTGGTAATAAAAGTGGTGAGGAATCAAATTCTCCATCTGCTCAGTTCAGTCCGCTACACATATAAATAATTCTTCAAATCTTATTGAATGAAACGTCTTTTATTCAATAATGTAAAAGATAAAATAATAAATTCAATTCAAATGGTTTGGAAAGGTGCGCCCTCGCATTTGAATTTTAGAAATAAAAACCTTTCGCAAATGGCATCAGTAACAAAAATGTTCACGCATTTTTAGAAACTCCGAAAAGTGAAATATTTTCCTGAGAAAATATTCCCACGAAAAGGCTTTTCCCCGAGCGGCGGGTCCCGTACTCAAATATATTTTCACTTTTATGTTATAATTTTTTTTCCAAAACTGGAAACAAAATTCCGTCATGACAGTTGTTCATCGTTTATAAAGCTCTATATTTGCGTATCAAAAGAACAGTATTTTAGTTATATATTATCATACTTCTTCACTTATGCGTACATCAATATTGCGGCTCTTCGCGCATGTATAGTTCTTCCCAAAAACATGCGCATTATATCTGGAATTAAAGACAATGTTTTTCTCTTTACAATGATGTAAAAATTATAAAAATCGGACTTGCGGTTCAAAAGTAATGAAGTGCGAAAATTATACCTTTTGGCGCGGCGCTTTGCGCATGCAGAGTTCTTCCCGAAAACATGCGCATTATACATGGAATTGAAGACAATGTTTTTCTCTTTACAATGATGTAAAAATTATAAAAATCGGACTTGCGGTTCACAAGTTATAAAGCCCGTAATGATGGTATATGCTAAGAGCGCCACTTATTCAAAGCCGAATATCACCTTCTGCGCGACACCTGGCGCATCAAAAGTTATTGCCGAAAATACACGTATTTTATATGGAATTGAAGACAATTCTTTTATCTATATACTGATAAAAAAATTATGAAAATATCCCAAGTAGTTTCTTAGAAATAGAGCGCCGAGGCATGTTGGGGTAAATGCGCCACATGTATCAAAATTCAAAAGTGCGAAAGTCGGCTATCTCTGTGCGATTGCTGTATTTTCAGTTATGTTAGCGCAATTGCGATTTTTATATGGGAATAAAGGCCATTCTTTCCTCTTTATTTTGGTATTAAAAAAAATGAAAACAACCAATTGGTTCATATGATACGAAGTGCGAGAGAAAGGTAGCTTATCGCAATATCTTCCCGTAATTAGAAGCTATCTGCCCATGTGGCGAGATGCGAGACAGATAAGCATAGGCTATCTGCCCATGTGGCGGGATGCGAGACAGATAAGCCTGTACGGGCCTATCTCACCCCGGGGCAGTGCAGACACTTAGGTGCTAATTAGCCGCCGGGCAGTGTAGCCATCGGAGCGAAGCAGGACAAAATTGGCCTTTTGTAAAGCTAATTATCGATGCGTTACGGGTCAACAATGCACACGCAAATTCGTGTGAATTTTGCTGGACGTTCTGACCAGACACTGAAGAAAGTTTTATTCTCATTGCGGGCTGCGAGGCATAAATACAGCCATTCTCATGCAGCGAGTCGCGGAAACAATCGACTCGGGACCCGGTATGGAGGCTAGCCCAGTACATAGACAGGCGTGAATTCTTCTAAGTAAGCGATCCGGGATCCGTACTGGAGTACCTACGAATCGCTTATAGCCCGCCCGGATTATTCCGTCGCCCGCATGTTAAGGGTTAAAGGCAAACATCTCCATTTTTCACTTTGCAATTATGTCATACCTCTTACCATCAAAAGAGACCTACGTTCCCATGTGTCTTTCATTATCACAATGTTTACTGCGTCGCACTAATAACGCTGGTGTTAATTGTTTTTAGTAATAGTAATTTGTAGTTATATCTGATGTTGGACCACTAGACACTCGGATGTCATCAACATCAAAGGGGTTATCAGTGTTGAGTGGGCAGAATTACACATATAAATGAGATATTGTTAATTAGAATGGTGCATGTTTGCTACAATACATTTTATACTAATCACACATCTTTGTAAAAACATTTTTTCCTCTCTACAGGAGTCAACTTGAAAGAGACTTCCATCGATCCCATCATATCAACAGCTACATGTTTAGATGAAGGAAAATCAAGACCTATGAATTGTCAACATTTGTATTACAATGAAAGCAACGTTTCTGTGTATATAATAACACCGTTATCAAGAAAGTACAGATGATTTATAATTCTTGTTGGACATAGGAAACAAAGTTCGGATACAATTTAGGAATGTCACTCGATATTTGACGCATCCCAAAACCGCATGATAAATATCGTTTTGTGAAGTTGTTTAATGTCTACAATGAAATCTCTTGAAAAACGACTTATGTAAAATTAACATGATAGTGATAAAACAAAACACGAATTAAAAGCTGAAAAGTGAGTATAAGATCTCGTCTTATGTTTAAAATGTTCACAATGAATAAATCCTACCAAAGACAATAAGTGTAGTGGTAATGTCACATAAAAGTATTTGATATTTCGAATTTCAAGTTATGTTATAGTGAATGGAAAAAGCTATAACTCAGTATTTTGAAAAAAAGATATATTTTCGTCAGTGTATATGTGTAAGATAATATTACAAACGATTGTTATTTTGAAAACGCAACATAAAAATGGCTTTTCTTTTAGAGTCTTTCTATAATATAGACAACGATATATTATAGAATTCTCCTACCGCTGATTTTGATTACCATCTTTTTATTTTAAAATTACTTCCAGCATATAGGCAATGCCATGTTAATCCTTAAGTTTTCTATTGCAATATTCACATTTAGAAATTCGAAGAATCATAATTCGTTTAAATTTAAAGAATTGCAAACACATATTACTGCTTCAAAAAAAATATTCGTCTGCCTTGAATAAACACTGGTTGAGATTTTTTTCAAATTGATAATCACTTGCCGATTAGTCATGGATTCATCGTACTTCTTATAATTTGTTGTATAAATATTGCATTTGATGCTATTGTGAAATGGACGAGCTTACCTATATATCAAAATAAAATCTCTATCACAAATTATTATTAGGAAATAATCAAGAATGTATTATCTGTAGTTAGTTAGATCTGTAAAAATGTTGTCAACAAATATCCTTTCTATGTAGTGTACCTTAATTAGCATCCGGGTCACATTTCCTGATTTGTCCACACACATCACACCTTCTATTCATCACTGACGATAGTAATTAGTAAATGTGATAGTCCATTTGCATAGTGTTTCCATAGGTATTGCATTCTCAATTCTCGCGTTGACATATTACTCCGTCAGCTAAATACCTTGCAACCCATTCAATAAACAAATGGCATTTCCACTTATCCTGATGCTATAGTTGCCCAGCTACAGTGTGGGAAGAAGGGCCATGATATTTATGCGTTGTCTCATCCGCTTATTTTAAATGATTCTCTCGACTGGCAAGAATCTGACCCCAGGTGTATCCAATTTCTCTTGACAATATTGGATTCATTCATCTAAGTTAATTTGTGAACATCATGATGTGTTTGGCCCCATAGGTGTCATCAAACATATTCACTATGATTCCCAATGAATAGGAAATCGAAGAATCTGATACAAGATTCGACAGGCTTCTCCAGAGACAATACTCTATTCCTTTGAGTGAAGTTATGAACGTTAGGTTGTTCTCGGTATCTTAATCTTCATACATTTTATGCAAGACGATTCCCCGAGGAGCGGTGAGGAAGTGGAGGTTTGGAAGATGTAAACGTAATGATGTTCTAGTTTCCTTGAGCTTCATAAATCTCATTAAAGAAGATTTCCTGTGACGAGTTGGAAGTATGTGACCGAAAAGAATTGCAGAATTGTGCAGATATATATATTATATATATATCTTAAATCACCATTGATTTGGACAAAATCCTAACAGATGTCATCCATTATTTCTTGAACCATGTCATTTTCAGTTTTAGGTATAACCTTTTTTCCATATTTCGTATCAAAATGTTTATTCCTCTGACAGTTATATATTAATGGAGGAAACGAATTGATGCAAAATAGTTTCTTCTTTTTTTCAGGCTCTTCAGAAATCGTACAAGAATGACATTTTGAACTCAAACAGTTTGATCAAGATGAATCACTCCAAATGCATACTTAAGTTTGAAGCTTTTGTGATGTTGAAAGTGATGATAGATACATGTATCTTCCTAATTAATTAAAATGACATCGGACGACATTATTTGCTTCATTTGCTATATATATTTAGAACAATATTTATCTTAAACCATCATTTTATTGGACAAAATCCGAAGAGACCTCTTCTATTATTTCCTGATGAAAAGTACCGTGTGGTTCCTTACTTCATTTCATTTCACTGATAACCTGTTCAGAGATAGCTTAGATATATCACTCGATTTTCTTCTTCACGCATTTACCTTCAAAGTTTTAATTTGAATCTGTCCTTTGCCATTGCTTCATTTCCATGCAATTTTAAAAAGTTCCTCTTTTTAAATAGAGTTTTCTTATAATACTAATAGTAATATTTCAACCTTTGAAAGTTCCATGTGTGCCACAATCTCCGTTCAATACTCCATACATAATTCAATACAGGCAACTCAGGTTTTGATGAAAAATTTAAACCATTCTAAACTATCATGTTTATGTTCGTGGTCTAAGTAAGTTAGACCACTGATGTTTGTTGTTTAGAATAATTGGATAACTTTGAACGTAGAGCTTTAATATAAAATAACATGTGTATAACAGAGACAGTTTAAGATGTTCAAGAGAAAGAGAAGCAAGCCCTGTCTCGTACACTTTCAAATCAACTGTATCCTTTTAAAATGTTTGATTTAAATTAATAGCATTAAACTAGGCATAGGTGCATGGTTTCCTGACTCCTAGGCAAATCGTATAAATAAGAAAACCTGTGTTTATAAAGTAAAATGAACGCCAAAAGAAATATTACACCTCAATGAATTTGAATAACATAAATAGTTACGTGTTCAGAGGAATTTGCTTTGTTCTGTTGTAACACTCCATCAGTTTAGTGTTTTGTGCTAAAATAGCAGACCTGTAATTTTAATGGTAAATAAGTTATCGCCAGTTATTCATGGGTGGGTGTCAATTGTCCTATTTCTGATCATGCACAACAACAACAAAATCATAGAATAATCATTAGTTTAATGACAAATTGTATATGATCAGTATCTGGTATGTCCGCCGTTGGCATTCAAACATGCCTGAACTCTTCGTCACACAGAGGTGTAACATTTCTTTTGGCTTTCAGTTTATAAATTCTATACATACTGTAAACTTACTGCTTTTGATGAATGTATCATTATTTTCTGTATAACATATATATATATATTTCAAATCTTTTTGGCTTTTTCAATATCGCTAAACAAATGCAACTTTGGTGAAAAATAAAGGGTTTCATGTCCTAAGACAAAAACATGTGTTTCTTAGTTGTAGATAGTGAATAGAACCATCCTTTGTACATGTGATGATACCTTACATTTTACCAAGACCATTTGTGTACTCAACATACTTTCACTTGTGTTAATAGGGATCGGTATTTGGACAGTTCATTATTGCTAAACATATGCATGTCCTGTGTCAATATAAAGGGGTCAATTCATGTCCCCTTAATAACGAAGCAAGTTCCCCAGTTGCATCACACTTCATGTTGTAGGTATCTGCCAGTGAATCGTTTCTGACACTTTATTGGTGAGTTGTCATCTTGAGACCACAATTTACAATTTTAAATAGCAAAGAACTTACACAGTCCTTAGTCAATCTCCACAACAGCTATGTTTTATGGTTGACACATTTTGATGAAAGTCCCCATAATGAATGACATGTTTAAAAATGAATGAGACATGATATCACCCATGACCATTGTATTATCCCTCTCTTAATATATTCAGCTTTCATGACAAAGTGGTATCATATTCATTCCTGACTTTCTGTGATAGCAGTTTGAAGTCAATCTTAGGAACAGTTGTAAAATGTGGGTGTTACTTAATTAAGTTCGACATGTATATGAAAAATACGGAAATACTGAACAGGATCATTTAATTGATTTTGATTTTGAATAAATAGAACAGATATTGACAGATAATATAATCGACGTTAAAGACTACATCGAGCAGAAAATTCATATGGAGAATATGACTGCAGATCAAATACATGTAAATGTGGAATTTCTAAGATAATATAAGACAGAAAGAGTGTATCCCAATATAATTTCTGTAACAGTAATGTAAGTGACTGTTATAAATAAACCTGTAGATTGACAGAACACCCACACTACGTCACAGCCGAGAATAAGTAGTCTGTCATTCCAAACAATTCATTCATAAATGAAAATACAACACTGAATGATCCACAAGAACTCTTAAAGATGTGACAACGATTTGCTCTCTATTTTAGTGTTTGCTGATAAATAAAATGCAGTGATTGACAAAGGAAACCATTATGTGTCACAGTCTGAGAAAAGTTGTCAATTTAACTGAAAGCCTCGAGACTGTTGTCTGTCATGTCTGGTATAATATGTCATCCTAGTCTTGCCACTTCCGACTGAACTACACTCTGGGCAGTAAAACAAACACGTAGTCACTAATTAACATTTTCTTTGTCGTAAATGGCTTTAAATTTGCAGTGAACTTTTTCTTGTCATTTAAAATCTATATAACATTTCTATTGTCACATTACTAATATTAAATTGAATTCATTTATGATCTCCCTATCTCTTTTATATTTCCTTTCGAAGAATATGACACTAACTGTATAAAGGACACAGTTTTTGTAATTCTTTCAAGGTTTACCCTATCTTTCGAAGAATATGACACTAACTGTATATAGGACACAGTTTCTGTAATTCCTTCAAGGTTTACTCTATCTTTCGAAGAATATGACACTGTATATAGGACACAGTCTCTGTAATTATTTCAAGGTTTACTCTATCTTTAGAAGAATATGACACTAACTGTATATAGGACACAGTGTCTGTAATTCCTTAAAGGTTTACTCTATCTTTCGACGAATATGACACAAACTGTAAATAGGACACAGTTTCTGTAATTCTTTCAAGGTTTACTCTATGTTTCGAAGAATATGACACTAACTGTATATAGGACACAGTTTCTGTAATTCTTTCAAGGTTTACTCTATGTTTCGAAGAGTATGACGCTAATTTTTATAGGACACAATTTCTGTAATTCTTTAAAGGTTTACGAAGGGTTTTGAAGAGTATGAGTATGAGTAATTTTGGATTCCCTTAAAGGCCTTTGACTCTCATCATATAGAAACATCAGGATTATGATGAACTTCAAATACATTTTGTTAATGATGGGTTATGCAGAATGGCCTAAGTAAGTTTATGTTTCTATAGCTGTGAAATATGAAGCATTTATTCATATATACTGAAGCAGAGTGAATGTCAGGACCATGTACAAGGCCTCAGGGTAGCTTACGAACTCACCAAATATAGACACACATTGAAAATGTACAATGATTCAAAAATGTATTAGGACAAATGGTATAAATGGTAGTTAGACATTGCTAACCAGACATGCTAAAACCTCCCACTAGGGTGTTCATATGGTAAAATAGCATTTATACAGCTCCATTTATTGGGTATTAACCTGGCTGAGTGTAATCAGTGATGTAATCAGATTGGTGCCTAACTAGTATAATACCAAGTGCAACAATGTAGCAAGTTATGTAATTGATCAAAATAATGTGATACAGATGAAGCGCCGTGCCCAAGAACACCGCACAGATAAAAGACACAGGTCACACATTTTAGGTGCCTCCTCTGGGATTCGAACCCGAGTCGTTGGCGTGATGGAGCAGGAAGCTAACCACTACGCCACTGTGTTCCTAGACATTACAATGTAACACATAGTTAAATTCTGTAAATAATGTGCTACCACACCTTTTATATTTCCAATATACTATACTACTAATCCTCTTTGTCTTGTGCCAAGTAATGTTCTATTAGTTTAAGCTCTCAACTATATACATAAGTTCAAAGGGTTAATTTTGGTTGAGTTGATTACATGAGGACTAGTTGGAACATCTGACACATTGTTTGCTACTTATTATCTCCCTTGAGTGAATACGTGTGAATCCGAAGGTCGCTAACTATCACTGTTTTTCCAAAATAAAGAGGCAGTAGCACGTTTTTTCGCTCAAATTAGTTGATGAAATATATGTGAAAAATAGTGTCACCAATAGTAAAACACCCTTCTCTCTTCGAAAATCAAGTTTAGAAATTAGTGTACATGGTTCCATAAAGCCATCGGGATCGTTTTTGTCATTTAAAATAATAAAATGGCCGCCATGCATTTTTTGCTTGATACGTAACCCCGTTACTACCACTACGGATAATTGGTTTGTGTAATGTGATGTTTTACCTACCAAAGTAAATATACATGACATAAGCTATCATTATAAATCAAAAATTTGAAAGAGAAAAAAATTGCAAAGAACGTGCTACAGTTCCTTTAATTATATTAAACATCTATCAACCATTTTGATATATTTAATTAGGAATCCATTTTATAGCACCTTCCTAATTGTATATATTCGCTGCAGCTATGTATATATTCTCCTTCTGCCAGATTTAGAGTTTCCGCCATCTCTGAAACTTCTAAAATGACTCTTAAAGAAATTCCTTATACGGGTCCATCAATTTGTTTTTCTTCAAAATGATTTGGATGAAGATATTTGATCTCTGTAATCAACAGGGAACCTTTCATTATTAAACACAATGCTTGTTTCAGAGATAACAACTGATACAATTAATCTATGTTGATTAATTCCGGCACCAACATTCAGGGCTATCACATTTTGAAATTATATTATATTTCAGTTGTAATGTATTTATATATTTTGAACAAAATTCATATGATGTTACCCTGTATAGTTTTACTGAGGAAACTGAGGAAGCTTTTTTCCTACAATGTTTATGTCAAAGTTTATTGGGTTTGACATCTCTGAGTGATGAATTGCTTTCTAATCCATCTAATGGATTATTAATAACATTAATTAAAACAGAATTATGTTACATGTAACAAAGTGCTCAGACAACTGTAATCCGAACTCAGTACTTAATTATCAAGAGTTATTAATTGAATTAATTATATTGCCAGTGGTGAAATATGGTGCTTAAAATAAATTCCGTATTTTCACTGAGTGAAATAACATGTTATGATTCTCAGTGAAATAACACGTTCAGTCATATGACATCATTGTAACAATAGGGTGACGTCATGATATGACCGTGGAAAAGCAAGGCCATCTTAGATGCTCTATTCATAAAATGAAAGCCATTTTCGAATTATGTATAATTTGTTAAATGAATGGAACATTTGACATATTCCTCGTCGAATACCATCTATATCTCATATTATGACGTAGAGATTATATCAACTTTCTACTCAACTTGATGAAATATCAGTGGTATTCGACGAGAAATGTCAAATATCATCCCTGCAAGTCATTGATTTTACTTAATAAACTCATATATCAAGTTATATTCTCCTTAAACGATGCAGTCAGAACTTTCAGAACTCAATTAATGAATATATTTATAATTATTCAATGGATAACCGAGTGCACAGACTATTAATTCGATAGTTGATTGATTGAGTGGAGAGGCTGACATCTGTAATAGCAGGGGACGTATTGTATTATTAAATACTAAGCTATCTTGACAAATAATGAAGAAACTGGAACACAACAGCAGTATGTACAGTAATGCTTCAAAAAGTTCTCAAAAGTTAACTTTTTTCATTTCTTTTATTTTGAAATACTGCCATTAATGGTATTGTTCTTCATTCCTTTGTCGATTTAAGTTTTCTGAGTATATTTCCGGAAAGTATCCATTTCATAGCTATGACTGATTGAGTGGCAATGGGATGACATGTGTTAATAAATATCAGATCGTTTTACAGAGATTGGTGAGTTGAGTTTAGGTTGAACGCCGCTTTCAAGAGTATTTCACTTATATCACAGCTGTTAGTATTATGGCAGGGAGAAAGCCTGCAACGCCATGTGGTTATGCATTGCGGTGAAACCTGCGAGCAACAGCTG
The DNA here is from genome assembly GCA_936450465.1 of Gibbula magus. NCBI lineage: Eukaryota > Metazoa > Mollusca > Gastropoda > Trochida > Trochidae > Gibbula > Gibbula magus. The sequence goes on from OW388305.1 coordinate 3,442,568, forward strand.
GAACTAGCGGAACCATGGGTGGTACTACACTGAAATTCAGAGTAGCATTGCACCCAAACCCTACTGCGTGTACAAGAGTTCTCTACTGCAGACCAAGTTGCCGTGCCCCTGGGGGGATTCGAACCCCGGACCACTTGATTCGAAGCCGAACGCGCTAAGAGGTCCGGGGTTTTACAGATGTTTAAGTGCTACTGAACCTATATTTAACTGATGAAATGTCCATATTCCTCTCAAGGTATATAAGCTAGTGACACCTGGAATTAAATTCATTTTGCCGTAGTTTCATTGGGTTCCTTCCAAGTCAGCTGCCACTGCATTGGCGTTACCATAAACGAATTGTACATACATCCCCTAGCCATTGTTCTAGCGAAACCCCCTGCCCCGACCCTCTACTTTCAAACCATAATAATGTCAGTGGCGACGAACCATGCTGCTATCAAAGTGCATTTTTATAAAAATAATAATTATGCATAGTTCGTTTGTCTCTCGGACTCTGTACGCTTTTCTTGGCTCTGAAAACAATGAATGTTGAAATGTATACAAAAAGGCCTTCTTTAAAAGATGCTTTTTGAGTTCAGATTTAAAGTGTTGATTTTAGTGTTGGCTTATTTCTTAGAACTGTGAGTTCCACTCCTTGTTTTTCTGTTTATTCGGCATCTAGCTGCCATTCATAGACGAGTAAGTATGTTTTCCAGACTTTTTAATCATTAGTGAAGAGCCTTTTAATTATATGAATAAGTTATGATAAAGGTGGAGTGTGGTTTTGGATAGTGAATATCCGTGCATTAGGAATACACATTGTCTACGCATTGTAAATTAAATCAGAGATATAATATACAATATTTGTGTTATCTCATCATTGTGACAATGAATAAGTAGTCACTTTTCATGATTTCAAAATTGTTGTCAATTGTAGCCTGTTGTGCGAGCCTTGGCGTCTATCGCTTTCGTTTAATCAGTTTGGCGAGTCGAACCATGATAGTTCCTTTCTTTCCGCCAGAATGAAAAAGGGCTGATCATGTAACAAACGGAACTAAACCTTACTTTCTAAATTCTTGAAACCTCTTTACGTAAATTTTGGATAATAGTTACTGAACATGTGACTCAAATACTTTGATAACCTTCGAGTAGGTAGGGGGGGGGTTCTATCATTAGCCTGATCCTTTCCTTATTGAAAAAAACACGTTTAAACCATCCCATACAACATTGGAATAGTAAAATAATGGATCATTGTTTGTAATGTAACGACCCTGGTTGTATTTCGGTCACATTAGTTGATATTTCCTGCAGTGCATGTTATACGGATGGTAATCGAATGTTGATGTCCATCTCATAATTAGACTATTCTAAAGATCAGAAAATAGCTACATTGAAAGAATGTGATCGTACATAACTGTAATCGAGTATGCACCATCTTTTAACTACAACTCACCTTTCTTGTCTGATAATATAGGGCAAGAGTCTCTTTAAAGATTTAAAAACAACATTGCTAAATTGATGTAACAAAAGTTCTTCTTAAAAAGAGAAAATAAAACACATTTGTATATTTTATTCTATCATTTATTGAATACCACAAAGTCCACACGAATAACAGTACATCATTATTACACATGTACAACATATTTGGTTGGCAAAACTAATGTTAACTACAAAGTTACAATTGAGTAATCCTTCATTTTTGAATAGATGACATAAATGATAGATCTTCATTGTAGGTAAAGTGATGTCAACAGACCAAAGTAATTTCATCCAAAAAATGTGTAAACATACCAGATACTATTTTCTGAATTATCTGGTAGTTCTAGAGCGTAACAGAAATTGTAAAATGTTTAAGTCAAATCACTTCATTATCACTATTATACAAACATAAGAAAGGGAGAACCTCTTAAGGAGAGATGGGACGATGAAAAAATATTTTAGAATTCGTTTATTTTTTCCAAATAGCAAGTTTATTATGTCTTTTATCCAAAAATGAAAGAAAACTTTGGGCTCACCGAATGATTTAAAGAGTTATCAGCATTAATAGTAATACCCCTGTCACCAAATTGCGCCATTTTTGACTGATTTCACCTACTGCTAAGGGAAACAAAAATAAATTAAGCACTATTTAAATAAAAACGGCAATCATATGATCGTTTTTCGCATATTCTAAAGGATTGTTCAATGACACACATATTTTAGATAGTGCCAAAATTGTAATATGATATGCGCATTTGAATAAACGAACTAATTCAGAAATAATAATAATAATTTTTCATCTCTTGAACGTCTATTTTAAATAACATACAGTAAAAACAAGACGTCACGGCAGTTTTGATGAATTCAGATGTAACTTTGACGGCCTATCATGTTATTATTATTGAATTCACTATCAATTCAAGAGTGCGTATTGGAAGAACAAGTTAATCGTACAAGGCAATTTAAATTCATCACTAGCTTGAGATATGTATTTATCACCCAAAACTGTGTTCCACAGTAGATATCGCTTGTGTGAGATCAAGCGATATCTCCTAGGAGACATCAATTTGGCAGTAGGTTTTGCACAATGCCCTGTCACCGTCAACTACATGACATCACAATGCTTTTACATCATCGTGTAATGACATCACTATGCTATGCCGTCTTAAACATGATGACGTCACAATGATATGACATCACCGCACTGGAAGTCAAATGGCAGAGATGTGCTCAGAGATGTGCTCAGAGATGTACACTATTTTCACTTAAACGTAATAAGAATGATTTGGGATGATAAATAGAATCTCACCCTTGTGTCTTCTGATATAAAATATATCAACACTCGTTGATAAAGTAAAAATGTCGTCGGCAAGACTCGGATATTTGTAACTTTTACAAAATCGTGTTGATATATTTGATAACAGAAGACACTTGGCAGAGATTCTCTATTTAATTGGAATAATACACGGAGTCACATATTTACCGCGAATATACGGCATATCGACAGTAAATTTAAGCGATTTCCATTAGTGTCCGGATAGGCTTCTACTCCTAAAAACATAATGTACATATTTTGAGACTTATTTATAGCTGTATGTTGTTGTCGCAAAATGTTGCCGTAAGTTAGTTCGATTTCTGGGGCCCATTTCTCCTTAAACACGTCTCACATACATCTACACAACAGACCATACAGAGTGCATACCACCACTCAGCACCCGAATATTTTCTGACGAATGAAAAACAAAGTATACTAATTATGGATAGGCAGTGAACGAAAAGGACATTGTCATCCTGCTAAGCATGTATAGTGCATCCTATGCCCTAGTTCTATATTGATTGATTTGATCAGTTTTCCAGTTTGGGTGTAAACATCAATTACTTGTGGATGAAATAAATACCATAGTTCATTCACTTGACAAATGTCTTCATATTCATGTTTCAAATCAGTTGTAATAACGTTAATGGAATTGTTCAATGATATGAAATTCAATTTAGATGCTATTGTTGCGAGGATGCTGTTACTGCCAACTTTTACTAAGTAAAAAAATGAATTAAACTGATACCTTAATATTTGCAGTTTACTACCAACTTTGCGCTTGTATACATATAATTTAGCATTGGCAACATTCTGAAAATACAAGTATGATGTTGTCTTATCAGCTCCAAGTAATTGATTATTCGGTTTCACTTTAACTACCAATTTACGCCCGCTGCCCTCTAGATTTAGAGACATTACAATACACTTGCGCACCACATTGACAGTAAATAGTAAACATTGTCTATTGTGATCTTTGTGAATAGAATATATTTCATACGATGCTTTATATATTACCGTTGTTCTCTTATAATCAAATAACAAGATATCGTGACCATATATTGAAAAGGACACCTTACGTTCAGTAAAGATTACACAAGTGTTGATATCATTGCATGGATTGTTTCGTAGTGGTGTCACGTTATCATGTCCATCCAACAACACGTAAGTAGGACCTGACTGAGACACAAAATACAAGGTTTCATTACTTCGACGTGTAGAAGTAAGTGGCATTTTGGCAGGTGCTTGCACAGACTCAGACTTGCACATACCATTGTGTCTTCTGTAGATCCATATCGATGGTGCCTCTGTTAATGGTGACGTGGTAAAGTTTGAAATACAACTCCTCAGACAAACACATGATGTCTTGTCAAAATCCATTCCAATTTCGACACATTCCATTGTCTGCTTTGTAATACAATGAATCACCTCTGCGGATCCTTTTGATGCCTCTGAGAATCTCTCTTGTCTTTTTGTTTGGTCAACATAATGTGTTGAACCTTTGAAAGGGTCTACCTTTTGTGCTTGTCCTTTAAATGCCCCCGATACTCTTTCTGATCCTGTTGATGGATCTACATGTTGTGCTGATCTTTTAGACGATTCTCGTACTGTTGATGAAACAGGAACTAACTTCCACGTATTGGTGACTATCATCGACTGAGCCACCATGAGAGCTAGCTGACAGAGAAGAACTGTAATAACAAGCATCGTCCCTGGTAAATTGTCACTGAATGACTCCCCAGCGTTGTTTGGTGCCTTTCAGCAAGAAGGAATTTATGGAAATGGGATTTTCTTATACATGTATAATATTATGTAATTGGAAACCGACATTTCTGATAATTAGTGTCCATTTGCTATTGTAATTTGATAGAATCGAGTGTCCTCTTCTCTCTTTTGAAAGCTTAATGGTTAAGATATTTTAATGTTTTACTTTCTGAATTCGTTTAGATGTTTTAACAATTCCAATTAAGAAAAGTTTCGTTTCAATTAATTAAATACACACATTCCACATTCAAACATTTCTCATAAACAAATTGGTTAGTTGAAGAGATATACATGTTGCTCAGCTTAACTTATGTACACACCTCAGTTGTAAAGGTATGCAGAATAAGGCACATTTATTGATGTTCATAAAGAATTTGTGTTAAATGTCAATGAAAGGTGGTGTTTTATCCAATTTACTTTTGGACGAATTTTTAAAAATAGGTTAATTAAAAAAAAAATAGCAGTAAAAACAAGTATCGTCCCTCGTAAATTGTCACTGAATGACTCCTCAGCGTTCCTTGGTGCTTTCAGCAGTTAGTACTAAAGGAGGTGGGGTTTCCTTACTTATTGATGTGCAATTAGATACTCAGTCTCTGACACATAAATTAGTGTTAAAGTATTATAACGTAATTTGATCGAAATCAGTGAGTGTTTTTAAGTTCGATTTCGAAGATAGACTATGAAAAAGACATTCATCATTCCAAAATTTCTAAATAGTGAGTTAGCATAGATTTATTATCAATTGTCATCAGAATGATATTTTAAAACTTCACTTGTTTGACAAGGCGCTGCAGCACGGCCTTCTTGCTGAAATAAAGTGCTCTCACATATGAAGATTTTAGTTGTTTTGATGAACATTAGTATGTAAACTCGACACTTTAAAAGGTGCTAACACTCGTTGAAATATCATGTACGCAGATATCCTTCGGTGACTTCAGTGAATCGTTTGTCGGCACTAATTAGCTTGTGTAAGTAAAAAGCCACATAAGTATTTTATATAGATTTCAAAACGACGATTTCAAATGTGCGCAATCGATTTGAGTTTCTAAAATGATCGATCTTCAGCCTTCAGTCTTTTATGTCACTGAACACTATTGTATCATTGTTTTATAGTGTATACAGGTTTTTGTAGGCTTAAGTTAGTTAAAATTCAGGATAGATAATATTAATTAGATAATTATGTTTCCTTCACAAGACTTACAATATCTTTAACAAGATATTACAGTGCAATGCCATTAAGAACATATATGTCAACCAGGCTACTATTTTACAATTGTGTTGACAGTTTTAAGAGTAAAATATGTTCATTAATGTATATAGAATAATGAAAATAGGCCATATCGGCTTCCCTTTTCCTAAAAGGCCATTTGTTATTAATTTCCTCATGAAAGTTAAGAAGTGAAATACTGAATATACAGCAGGTACATTAATATATTGGATATCTGGCTTAGTTTGGCAGAAAAAGTAGTGATATCCGTTTTTTGTATGTGATCATTAAAAGTAAAAAATGTTCTTATTTTTTGGCAGAATACCTTATTATCATTCATTTCCCGACGTCTTGAAAATCAATCAAACAAACTTTACTATCAATCAAAACATAAATACAACCAAGGGATAAGAAAGTTCGCACATCTATGTGTGCTCTGCAATGTTGTAATAGGACGGGGACTTTCAGAACTGAACTTATCAAAAGGGGCATACATTTAAATTAGAACTGTCACATTTTTTGCATATTATTTAGAGGTTATAACATGCCATTTTTCATACCATACCCAATATCAGCCAGAGGGCTGACATTGGTCGAGGGTTGATATGGGTATGGTATGAAAAATGAATTGTTGTAACCTTTTTATCATATATTATACTTTTTCTCTAAATCAAGAAATAATGCTTGAAGAAAAAGAAAAATTAAGATATTTCTGTGCGAAAATTTTCTTTGAGAGACCTACCAGACAAAAACTCAATTACTTAATTTGTTCAAAATATTTTAGCCGTGACTCTTATTCAATTTTCCAATTAGTAGTATATCTAATTATTTTAATAAGAATGTAAGTTAAAAGCGTCAACAACATCCTTGTTTGGAGACTACTCTGAAATAAACTGCTCTGTCAATGCTTCGCTTGTGACGTTAGATCAACCCAATGTTAGCGTGCCTGTGAGCAATGGGCAATCACTCTAACCTAACATCACCCGGGCTGATATTGATATGGATTTTCGGACAAAGGAAGCGATATGGGTGCCGTGTCCTTACCGCTATCACATATGCAAAACATCCCATATTATTGATAGGTATATGATAAATATACATATACTGTAGATAATAATGTAATAGACACTCAAGTTGGCATATTTTTTCTCAGAGATTGGAGTCGACTCAAGATTAGACATATTTACCTGTCCTTCTTTCCGTTTCATCCTTTTTTCTTTCTTTTAATTTCTTGTTTTTGTTTTGTTTGGGATACTTTAAAGGAGCAGTAGCACGTTTTTTCGCTGAAATAAGTCGATGAAATGTATTTAAATTAAAAAATCAGATTACATAGTTCCATAAAGCCATGGGAATCGTTTTTTGTCATTTGATAATGATAAAATGTGTTTACCATGAAATGACCGCCATGCAATTTTTTTCCCTACTACGCAATACCGTCATTACCACTGCGGATAATTGGGTTTTTTTTGTAATAAGATGTTTTGCGCTCTAAAGTAAATATGAATGACATAAACTATCATTATAAATTTGGAAATTTGACAAAATAAATCTTGCAAAAACGTTCTACTTCCCCTTTAATGTATACAAACGCAAATACTTTTGTAATGATCAACTTGTAAAATCATTTAACTACTTTGTGTTAGTAACTAACTATTTTATGGACGCTTCAAATGGTTTTAATCATATTGTTGGTTGAATGTACGTATGCGCCTTCCTTTATATCAACATGGAATCAACGACGACATACAATTGAAAAATGGCTGCCAGGCAAAGGTGATATGTGCATGAATTGATAATAGTGTATCACTTATACATAGCGATATTAGATATCAGTTAAATGGAAATTCGTAATGCATCACATAAAATGCACCATTAAGTATGATAAAATACGCTATTAGTTGTTTTTTGCACCGAAAATTTAGTTACCAAAAATATATTACAAACAATGTTTCACATGAAAAGGGTAGCCAAAGAACTAAACATTATATCATCATGTATCACAGTCGTCAACAATTTAATACTATTAAACATAATATACCAATCTCAGAATAATTAACATCAAACAATGGAAAGTTGTTTTTTTCTTCCGGGAGTGTTAAAATACAATCAGTTCAACAAATGCCATTCGATACTTGAAATTGACAATGATAAGTGTGAGAAATATAGCCTTGCACAAGCATTGCGTGCAGGCCGGCCAATACTTGCACCAAAAGTGCGTGCAGGTCGAAAAATCAGCAATCACGTGCAATGGATAATCACGTGATTGAAACTGTCACTGTTGAATCAGCCAGTTGTGAATATGCATTCCGACGAGGAGCAATATCCGCTTTTAGATCGGGCCCGAACTAAAACAATTGAAGTTATGTAAACAATACCGTAATTGCAATATTCACCACATACAATGTACCTTGGTTGAATGTAAAAGTGGGATCGTCGAAACCGCCGAAATAGGATTGTACTATAATGATAGACTAAATACATTTGAAGATACAGATGAACCTTTCATAAATATCAATAAACAGCAAAATCCTCCACATTTCATATTCTTTAATCAGTAAAGTCGCTGTCATCAAGGGGAATGAATGACTTCCGGGTTTTCTTTCTGATGATGCGACCCCGTCTGGACCTTTGAGGTGTAGCATCGGGGGTGGCAGCTTCTACCTCCTCTTCCCATTCTGATTCCTCTCCAAGGAGGATGTAATTCCTAGGGCATGTGTGAGGTATTGCCTTCCTCCGCTGAAAAATTAATTGCACCCCCATTAAAATTTATGTAACTTACATTAATATTACACCTTTTTCAATACATTAAGTGTAATGTATATATAATGAATAACATATTACCTTTCCTCCATCTCTGGATCGTTTTTTCGGTGGGGAATTCAAAGGAGTTTCAGTTTCATCCTGAAAAAACGGTCAATGTTATTAAAATGTAACAGTTATGACACTAATATCCATTCAACTTGCATTGATGGTCAAACCAAGGTCGTATCCAAATGGGTGTAACCCGGATTAATGTACGATATTGATGGAATATAATGATGTATTCCGGAAATGTGGAATAATGTTACCGGGCCTCTCGATGTGGATGGCTGTGGCGAGGGGTCCTCTCTACCACCCCTCCCTCGACCCCTCCCTCGACCCCTCCCTCTGCCTCTCCCTCTTTCTCTCCTGACACTTTGTCCCTACAAATTGATGAGACCAATGGTCATGTATGTATTTATATTACCTGTAGCATAACACACTTGTAATATGGAAAACAGTTATTGTTGTTTATATAACATATACATTTAGATTTTTTATAATTTTGCAAATGAATATTCAGTTACTAAACGAGGGAGAAAATTTTGTGCTATAGAAGATTAACACTATGCATATGCGCTATACGTAATGTGTATGTACACGGTGTGATTTTTGAAAATAATGTTTCATAGCATGGGCCTACTTATACCTCTTCACGTGGGGGCGATCTCTGTCGATTTGGGGTATTTGTTGGTGTAGCTGGTGTAGTATCCTACAATACAGTACATTACATTTTAAGGTAGAGAAACCGTTTATGCATTAATAAGCAATTCCGTTATTATTTCTGTATTAATGATAGGGAGCTCAGTATACCTCCTCATGGTCAGAAGAATCAGGGGCCTCTTGGTTGCCGTCACTCCCACTTGATGGTGTTGGACTGCCATCCTCCAAAATAACGATATTATAATGAGATTATCAGCAACAACACATTAAAGGGGCAGTAGCACGTTTTTTCGCTCAAATAAGTTGATGAAATGTATTTGAAAAATAATTTCACCAATAGTAAAACATCCTTCTCTCTTCGGAAAATAAAGTTCAAAATGAGTGTACATGTTTCGGTAAAGCCATGGGCATCGTTTTTGTAATACAAAATAATAAATTGTGTTCACAATAAAATGGCGGCCATGCAATTTTTGCTTTATACGCAACATAGTGTTTACCACTACAGATAATTGGTTTGTGTAATAAGATGTTTTATCCTCTAAAGTTAATTTAAATGACATAAACTATCATTATAAATGGGAAATTTGAAAAAATAAATTTTGCAAAAAACGTGCTACTGCCCCTTTAATGTATCCATTATTAGCTTATTTAAAATATAAGTACCTTTAAATCATAGACAAATTCATTGAAATGTTTCCATTTGTATTGATTGTAGTTGATGATGTTAAAATAACTACACTTAAAGAGGCATTAGTACTGTCCATACTACTATGGATGGCATCTCCCCGGTTCAGAGTCCAGGACGGGAAGAGTGGAGTTGTGTATGTATACACAGGGTCCGTATTTAGAGTGTAAAACTCTTGTATACATTTCATGATGGCTTCAAAGGGTTTACAATTCCTGGTGTGATTGCGGACTAATATTTCTGCCAGATGCCCCTCAAAGTTTCCAACGGAAGTGCCATTGATACGCCGGAAATGTGCCTTTGCATGACTCCAAGCTCCTTAAATGCGGTTGGTGTGGACGGTCACCACTTCTTGAGTCTCTTCATTCCTGTATTGTTGCTTGAATGTGTATTTATGACACACTGTGAAATGGGAGTATCCCAATGCATTCAAGGCAGAGTACCCCTTCCAAGAATCTGTATAATGGTACTACCAAATTCCACATGCCTAGTTATCAACCTGGTCAACGTATCAGCATCCCTAGTATCTACAGGAAATAGAAGAATAATGTTGGTTGTCCTTTCCACCATTCCCATAATCCAAATCTTAACTCCTTTATGGGCCCCTCGGTGATATTTACATCGACGCCCAAAGAGGGACTCGTCGATCTCAACATCCCCACTAAATCTAACATTTTTTAAATTGTCATGCACCCACTGTTTCACCACCTCCCTTACCATTGATGCCCAATTCACACCGGTGCTTCTGTAATGTATGCCACAGTTGGGTGCGTTAGTGTACAAAGTGAGCCCTTGGGAAAATCCATGAATGAATTGGAGCAACTCTTGGATATGTAGATGGCTTTGAGAGAAAAAAGAAAACTTCCGGATGGACCAAACGTGCTTCCCATTGCCTTGACAACGCCACAAGCATTTATCGATGCCATTTGAAGGGACAAGGCGCCATTTGAAGGGACAAGGCGACAAGGAGATTGGCAATGATCGCATATCACATGATTGCATAAAAAACCTTTTTCCATGAGCTAATTCATCAGAATAATTGGACTTATTAACATGAGGTGGTAGAAGTTCCACGGGATCTGTAAGTCTCCCAATTCCATATCGCGAACATGTTTCTTCCTCTGTGGAAATGCAGGTTTTTTTCCTCATTCTTAAAATTAACGGATTACATTTAATGATACATTTCACTGTAGAGATTACCATTAAAATTACACCTTTCCAAGTTAATTAAAATGAAGAATATCAACATGCATTTTTTCCATATTTTGAAGGTACTTTAATGTGAGGAAGGCCATGCCTATATACTCCGGTTTTAGCTCTCTAACGTGTATGTTTATTCATCGTTCCCTTACTGAAATGACCCCTTCCGATTTATAAAAAATGAATACTTTTAGTAACGTACATTTTCAATATCAACATTCATTTTTAATAAATCGGAAGGGGTCTCTCTCTTCAGTATGAACTGGTAAATGATTGAATTGTGTAATAAAATGAACACCAGATCAAGAGAAATTCACCGGCAATGGCTTTTAATCCAAGATCTTGTGGGCAATGCCGACACTTGGCCCACAATGATTTGTCGTCTTTTTTGGACTCGAAACTTAAACGCATTTCAAAGGGTGCTTTTTGCCTCTTTCTCATTTGTCAATGGTTTTGACCCATTATTGGCATATGAGTGGGCAGAATTAATGGGTCTTTTTCGAGATGATAGTGCCTGGCGGCATATTCATGCCCTTTTTGAAGGATTCCACAGAGGACGATATCAGTACTAGTACTCCTACAACGTATCTTTTTGTTGTTGGGAGTATGTAAGTGGATTGCTCCGCCGCATCCCCCGCCGCCCATACTGACCACTTCACCCCGATTTAATGATGATGACATGACTCTGCCACAACAACTTAAACCCCCCCTATAAACACTTATACACATTCAAAGGAATTGAAACCAAGGTGTACTGTGTACTGATGAGTCCTGGTGGGACGAAAACTGTTTATATATCCATAGTGTCCCATTTATTCCTTAATGCATTTAATTAATACCATTACTTAATATAGCATTGGGACGTACACATAACTATGTATGTGTAACATATTTAATTTTTCATAAATCCACATTCGGTATGAAACACGATCCCACTTTTTAAGTAACCCGTTTTTAATGCAATAACGTATAAATGTCTAATGTGTAAATAGTTTCGGATTTTTTAGTTCGGGCCCAATCTAAAACCGGATAAGGCCGTTCTCTTGGCTTCCCAAGAAGTAGAAGACCTTCTTGAAATTGAAGAGGCCGATGCAAAGCACAATGAGAAAGTTTGGTCTTCACAGTCGACAAACAATTTGGAGGAAAACGTTGTTGCTGCGTCACAAGAGGGAGCAAATAGAATACAGATGGAAAAAACAACTAAACGTTTGCGTGCGCCAGTTTCGGATTCCTACTTTCGAGAGATGGCCCGTTCAGCAGAACCAAAGAACACGTTGAAACGGAACAAATGGACAATAAATGCATTTAATGCATGGGCAATATCTCGCTACTACCAACACACTACTCTGAACAAAGAAGTGATTCCAGCCCTGGAGGTAATGTGTGTGAAATTTTAAAACAGGACGGCAGCGAATATCCCCCAAATCCGTATTAAGCCTATGCATGGGAATTCAAGGACACGTACGATTAAAGAACAAGGTCAATCTCAACATACTGAGGAGACCTGATTTCGAGGTACTAGATTGCAAAATGAAAGGATTAACACGTGAGGGCCTTGGATCAACAGCTCGCGAACCACAACCATTCACTCCTGAAGAGGAATATATATATATATATATGTTCTGGAGAAAGAAGATTTTAGGAGACCACAACGTTAGAACCTTGCTGAGAACAATGCTGTACTTGAACGGGAAACATTTGCGTTGAGAAGCGGTGACGAGCACAGATCACTTAGATATATCAACAGCCAAATCACCCTTCACCAGAAAGACGGACAGGAATATCTTGAGTATACCGAGGATATGTCGAAGACAAATCAGGGTGGGTTAAAACATCTCCGAGTAAAACCTAAGTGTGACAGGATATATCACAGTGAAGATAGTGATCGATGCCAGAAAACCGACCGAACTGTTGACAATGACTTTTCACATAATTACTTAGAAAATAATGTTATTCTTGACAATGACGTCATCTTAGGAAAGACAACACGTGTAAACTTTAACAATAAGTGATATGATGAGTGTGTTGTGAGAAACTCAAGCCCTCCGATCGTTTACATTACATCTGCTTTGTGAATGAAAAATCACCGATTTGCTCACTTACCCCTCTTCAAAAACCTCAACAAGTAGTTTGGTACAGTCGTCAGGCTGTGGGACACAACACCTTACAGAGAATGGTACCTGATATTGCTAAGACCGCGGGTCTACAGGGACATTATACAAACCACTCGCTGAGATCCTGCTGCTACGACTCTCTTCTATCCTGGAGTAGACGAACAGCTGATAAATGAAGCAAACTGGTCATCGCTCTGTTTCTGGTCAGTTACAGTACATTTACAGACAGCGAATATAGCACCTGTTTTTATTTCTTATTTTGTTTAATTATGTGTACAAGTACTTAAATCTATCAAAAACCAGATATACTTTTTCCTTGCATTAGGATATGTTTAGCCATATTCAACACAGTATACACTTATTAACGCTAACAATAATAAATATATTATATAGTCCTCAATATCATACCAAATACTGCCCTGTGACTTTGTTAGTATTAACACTCCTAATTACAGCAACAAACAAGTGACTGTTATGCTACAATTCCAGGAGTGCGATCATACAAGCGAGAAAATGAGGAACAGATGAAGATGGTCGGCAAGATTCTAAGCCAAAGAATGACAGCGTTGCAACCCAGACCCAAACCCTCCAATTCCAGGTGGATCATTCGAAGAAAGATCTGGTGTATTTCGTCTTCTTAGTTCTAATATAATTGTAGATAATTTGAACATTGTGTCATTAATGGTCAATTAAACTATACTGTTTTAAACCCATTGTGGCCTTGCCTGTCTCAAGATTCCTTTGATTATGACTTTGTAATAAGTCGGAGAGCAAATGTGCGTTACAATGATACTTACAGGTGTCCAATAAATAAACAAACCCCGTATCTAGAAAGTTTCTAGTGCGTATCTAGAAAGTTTCTAGTGCGTATCTAGAAAGTTTCTAGTGCGTATCTAGATGTTTCTAGTGCGTATCTAGAAAGTTTCTAGTGCGTATCTAGAAACTTTCTAGAAACTTTCTAGTGCGTAAATTTCTAGAAATTTCGAGTTTTTATTTTTTACGAGATATTCAAATATGTCTTTTATATTCTGAAACTACATGTTGACTTTTCCATAAGTTGTAAATATCAACAATGTCACTCAACTAGAATAGCAGGATATAGATGTTTAGTTTCGTGGTATCCTCGTTATAACGCGAACCGTTGAACTGCTCAGGGGCAGTCTAATTACACGACAACAGTCGCTGTTAAGCTTCAAACTGTACTGCCCGTGCAGTGATCATTTGTAACTGGCGAGTTAATCAATGAAGGATATTCAGCGACGATAAAAGGAAGTATGTGATTGTTTAGAAAAATTATAATTGTAGACAATGTAAGTGGGTTTAAGTGAGACCTCAGTGATATCGACTTGCGACTCAAACTGATCCTGTACAACGTTCAGTGAATAAATTGTGACAACTTTACAATCATTCACATTCTATATTCTATATCATGAGCCATTTTACAAAACATTTACTAGTTTTATTGCTATATCATCGTCTAAACATGCTAGTCAACAAACAATCTATTATAGAATTTTTAAAAATATGTAATACCATAGCTCATGTCTGCTTTTGATATCTTAATAAAACGAAAATCAAAATACACAATGTACATGTTCTTTGATAAAACGGCCATCAGTATTTTCCAAAATACCATGCCTCGATGTAGCAATTATTAGCCAAACTTTTCTTTATAGCAACAGTGAATTATTTCATGATACTTACTTACACATTGTTGATTCAGTTTCCAATTGACTAAAGCAAACGATCCCAATACTTCAGAAAGCACATTCACTGAACATACTCTGTAACTGTTATGTGAATTTGTTTTTTGTTATAATGTATGTTATGTGTAATAATGTATAAATACAGTCCACGTAACGGGGAGCGATTTTTTATATGACCGTTTATATAGGAAATAGCTATGTTTATCAATCACTTTCCATGTACCATCTGGACATATTCTTTCAAATCACTAATCACACTTCATCCTTTGAAACATGACACAAATATGTCCATCAACCCCAGGGACAACAGTAAGATCCCGGTGTTGCATCAACTGTTTTACTACATTTAATCATCCGTAAAATCATGATGACACCTGAATGAAATAAAACATTATGTGTCATTTATAACTTCAGAAAGTTCGTCACCAAAACGTGAAATACAATCATTATTGATAACAAAAACATAATAGTAGGCTGTGTTTGTTGTATATTCATGCACAACACGTCACTATATAAACATGATATGTTACATCAATATCATGTATAAAAGGGCGTAAGTACTAAATCCTGCTTACCAATGTTCTTGGTGTTTACAATGTAAAACACTGATTCACTGTTTGTGGTTATGCTATCCTTTTAATAATTCGTATTGAACTAAAGAAGTCTCTCTCGGATTACGTTTATCTGCTTAGCTGAATTCGAGAAATATATTAAGTTTGCCATATTTTGAATCCTTATGTGTAAGTGTATTTTTCAAATGAACAATAAATTTGAATGATGATAACAGTATACATGTAAGTATAGGTAGCAGAGTATTTATAGTAAGCCGTCTCAACGAATATGAATGTATTTGTTCCTTAACTGATAGGAATACCAAATCAAGTAACTGATTTTAATTCATTTGTTGTTACTTACTACATATGGAGAGAAACAATATTAATACATCCGGAGAGACTCACAAATGCAAGACGATTTATAGAAGGAATGTATAACTGAAAGAGGGCATTTTGCCATAAGCCACTTAATGTATTTTGAAAATGAAGTATTACATTTTCAGTAAGATGTCATCGTGCATATTAGTTAAAATGTGTATGTGTTTATTTCTAGGGATTAAGTAATGTAGGAGTTGAGTAATGAATGTCAAGACATAGGGGCAAGAATGAGCTACGAAACTTCGTATTGTAAGTGATAAAAAAACTATAATCCATATCACACGTTGTATAACCTACCGAATGCTAAATGCCCTTAACTCATTTAATAAGAACCATTTTACAATTACCCGTTTCCCCGTTTTTCCTAGCCTATCAATATTGATACAAGTAATGAGCCTATATAAGGTGTGTATTTAGATCAAAGGTTAATTGCCTTTTCAGGTTATTAAATATAAGTTCTGATAATTACACTGAGTCACACATACATTTTCATACTTCATTATTTTATCGTCTTTAAACTTGTGTTCAACATTTTGATGGTACCATTTTGATTTGTGTCCTGTAAACCAGAGATTATTAGAGCGTAAAATTAACCTTGCGTAACCGACAATTAGTAATGAACTGGTTGTCGGCGGTCAGCTCGTTAAAATAGATAAAACACAGAGGCCGCCAAGGAGTTTTACGAGACACGCGCATGAAAAGCAATGGTGCAATGTATTTCATGTATACGTGTATATCTCTAATTCAACAGTCATGGCTGGTCTATATGACCAGACAGTTTCCTGTCATCCCAGGTTTTGAAGACACCTGTTCAGCAACTCAAACATGGTTAGCCGTGTACCCGCCGTTGTATCATTCATTCAATGGCACGATTACATCATGAAGTATACAAGACGATTGAAAGAAGGATATGGTGTATATTTGAAAGAGGTTGTTTTGTCAGCCGTTTATTTATGTATTTAGGAAAGAAGTTTTATGTCTTCAATAAGTTGATATCTTGATTATCTCATGTAACGCCGATTGAGAGAATTAACATATGAATTTGAACTGAAAATCACATATTCTAAATGTCCATCAATCATCTACCATTCCGGTTTACACTTATGTCTTATTAATACTGCATGTGCTTATTGCGCAAATATTAGTGAGGGTAATATCTGTATGACCTATATTTGAGAACTGGATAAAGACAATTACGCATGATTAAA
Organism: Gibbula magus; assembly: GCA_936450465.1. Taxonomy (NCBI): domain Eukaryota; kingdom Metazoa; phylum Mollusca; class Gastropoda; order Trochida; family Trochidae; genus Gibbula; species Gibbula magus. Next base: position 3,459,619 of record OW388305.1, read on the forward strand.
AAACAAAAACAATGAGAAGTGAAGTTATACATCGGCGCTACTAATGTTGAAAGCTTTGTTATGGCACATTAAAACACTGTTTATTTGGTTAATAATGAGTTATCTGTTACTCTGTAGATATTCTACAAGTGGATGTGTTTTATAATTAAGTGAATTTATATATCAATTTTCCCTAGCGTGGCAATGTTGATACAAGTAATGAGCCTATATAAGTTGTAGTCGTTGAACCAAAGTTATTAATCCTGTCAGGTTAGAACAGTAAAACTTCTTACACTGAGTAGGAATTCGTTTGTTCGACTAAAATACATTACATTGATGTAGTATATCACACGTTATAAGTATTTGGCATCTCTCTTTATCAGACACAACTTACTATCAATGAACGGACGTGAATAAATTGCTCATATTAAATTGTTCTTTTATGATAAAACCCAGTAAGTATTGGATCCGTTTAATGAGTAGAATTCAGTTGTTTATGGGTATTTAAGAAAGTAGTTTGATATAGATATCCAATCATGAACCCATTAACTTAACCAAGGCAGTAATATTGTATTTGTGGCGGTTCTCAAAAATCAGTCGACAAATAAAACGTAAGAAATGTACATGTAGTACTATACCGTAACATGTTTGAAGGGGTTACAAAAGAACCCCTAAAATACCAAAGTAAAGTTTTGTATTCATTGCGGTATAGTATAGGAAAATCAGCGTGTAAATATATAACAGTTTTGAACAATTGTGAGCGCACAAATATGAAATATAAGCAAATTTGAAAACATTATGAATACTATTTATTTCATTACATATGTTTCGTATTGATAAGTATCCACACTTATACGTGAGTGTAAATACGTCTGTGACAATGTCATTAAAAAAAACTTTCCACAGATTATTGTATATAAGTGTCACACACAAACTGACTTATGGGGCACTATAAAACATAGTATACATAATAATAAACACACATTTCAAAAGAAATACCATAGGATAATGTCAATAACCAAGTGAGACAGTGTGAAATATACATGTACACCTATAGGCTCATTCATGTAACATTACTGGAGTTGGTATAAATCATTATATATGATTACAAATAATATATATATATAATATATAATATATTATGAACCGTTGTGGCTACGGATTTTGTATGGTGGTTTATTGGACAGTATTAAATATAGCCTTATAGAATGAAGGTAAATGTTTCTAAATCCCTATGCGTGACGTCTTAGCTTTTCTAAAAGGTTTAAAACTTTCAATTGGACATCAAAGTATTATTGTTTCAAATATTTCCAAACTCATGGAAATAATTAGGCTGATGGTGATGCATTCCATGTGAGACCGAACATGTAACAAAATGTTTTCTATAGCCGTAACAGTTAACTAGTGATAGACTTCTCATTTTCATCATATGCATACTGAAATATTGAACAAACGCAACTTTTCATTCGATATAAACATATTCCAAGAAAAAGCATGCACTTAATTTATTGCGACAATACAATGACTTATAACGGTCTTCGATGATATGTGACGTGTCTTACATAACGTGCTTGGAGCAAATCGCGTCACCCTTCAGTGGCCATGGGAATTCGCTTATTATACAGAGGGCGGGGATAACTGATCCTCACTTAATTGTTTGTGTATTTCAACATATCACTTCTACCAGACTATTAGGGATGGGTAAATACTTTGACACCTTCAAATGTCCTTATAGATCTAACGCACACTTATCATAAAGCATGTGACATTAGGAAGGCGGTAATGAAACTCGAATTGTCATGTGCAGTAAAAGATTGTGAATTGTAAACACTCAGTTGATAATCGTATCGATGTTTAAACGCAATCATAAACTAATAATATTATTTTGTTTCTGACTGAATCAACACAGAAAACACATACATTCGCTGTCCGATAAACTTATGTATTAGCTCTACATTTAAGTTGTAATGTATAATATCATTTAAAACCGTTGCCTTTGAAATCCGTCAATTTCAACATGAAACACATACATATTGATATAATGAATAAAATATCTGTCAATTCTTGACAAATACCATGTTTAGCTCATCTCGTGAGTTATATTCTCATTTGCGTTCTCTCTCTCTCTCTCTCTCTCTCTCTCTCTCTCTCTCTCTCTCTCTCTCTCTCTCTCTCTCTCTCTCTCTCTCTCTCTCTCTCTCTCTCTCTCTCTCTCTCTCTCTCTCTCTCTCTCTCTTCCAAAAAAGTACATGTATTGTAAAACTTAAGAATCGACGGGATACTTATAATTATCAAATTCTATAAACATGAAAAGTTACTGGACATGGATTTTGATTTCTAAGTATGGTATAATAAATGCTATTTGTGATGGGATATTTGAAATGAATCAAGTCAATTCAATTCTTTATAGTTTATAAGTTTTATCAGTGTATACAGTACAGTATTGTAGCATCTAATTGCCATCACTCATCCTGTGAGGAGCCAAGTCGCGCTATTAACGAGTTAAATAGAATATGCAAGCCTGGATATACTAGGATATGTGTGTATTGCAAGGGGGCAATCTGTGCGGCTATTACCATAAACCAATTAAAAAATACGTACGGATGTGTATTGTCGCCAATACTGTTAATTCAAACTGAATACATGTACTACCACGTGTGTAGTTGACTCAGATATATATTCAAGTGGTCACTGGAATGTTCAGGAGATACGGTTCACTGACTTCATGGATTAACCCTAAATAATCTGAGATTTTGAAAAAGTGGTATATATTTATTTTAGAGTTCATTTGAATGCAAACCGGAGAGTATATCGTGAAAACTCATATTCAAAATTGACTCAACTCAGGATATTTCTTAGGGAGGGACAATTGTGTGACAAAAGGCTATTCGTAAACATTGTCCATCAAAATCGTAAGACGTCTTGTATAAAACAGTGTATCGTCTTGAGAGAGCAGCCCAAATTGTAAACAAATCAAATGATTAAGAACATGCTTAATGTAGATTTTGCATGCGCCTCTTCACTGCTGTCAACAATCTAACAGTGAGTGGGTCATCTCAAGATCTAAATTGGAGACTAATTTCAAGAGTTCGAATTGATTAAATAAATAGTGTTCGGATAATGCAAAATTGGTGACTCGATGTTAAAATACAAGATTTAATCTTATCTTTAATATATAAATTATCGAAAATGTATTTTATATTTTAACTTGCATCCCCGACAGTAGTTATTAGTAGTTATTGTTACAGAGGAATTGTTATAACATTCGCTTAAACGTAACGCTTCTCATTATCCATCCAGTGGTTCTTGAACATATAGATTGAACTTCTCTCAATGGCATTTAGAAGTTGGTTTGATGAAGGAGAACGAGTTCTATGGATATACAACTTCTTTATTGCAAGAGTACGACTTTTCGATGTAGCTTGAAAACGGTGTTAGAATCTACATCGAAACGTCGCACTTCTACAATAAAGAAGTTGTATATCCATAGAACTCGTTCTCCTTCATTTATATATTGAACTTGATTTTAAAATTTTACAAAATTAAGAAAACAATATGTTTTAAATCTAATGTATTCCACTTGAACGTTGTTTTAAAATGCACGGATTAAGTTGAGGATACAGTCGATGTTTTAGTACATTTTGTGTTACGTTTAATATTTTACAGATATAATGAATTAGCCACCGGACATTGATTTTTTCTTACAAAACCATCATGAAGATGTTATCCACGGGGCGGAAATAACTTCCGTAAAAGTAATAGTTTCTTACTTGCGCACACAGCTTTTCTCACTTATCCAGTATAACCAATTGTTAATATATACTCAATAACAATTTACAAATTGATAGGATATTAAAATATAAAGATAACTTTAATTGTTTCTCTTTATTTCACTATCAAATTATCAAAAAAGGACATTGCAATTTAAGCATGTTGCAGTAGACACAGATTATTATGAACTTATTAGTTGGGACAAATGTTAGGATTAAACCGATATTCAAATAGATATATGTTATTGACAGTACACTTCAATAAAGGAATTCATTATACATTATACAACCTTTTGGAAAATGTAAGTCCTGTATATTGTTACATGTAATAAAAGACAACTTTATCCATATAAAATATATGTATTTTGCGAAGACATCTGTCTGGCGTACAGCAATTTTTACATACATCTTATATCCAACAGTTGAAGAGAATACAATAGAAACCATTAAGTATTTGAATTAATATTGGAATAGTATATGTCTTCACAACAAAATAACAAAGTCTGTATTCGATATTATTATCATATGACCAAAAAGGTAATATTTTCTATATACCAAGCCAATCAATTATTCTATTCAAGGACACACTATTATGTAACCACTTACATAGTTGTATTTATCCCCAATATTGAATTCACTTAAATGTACAACAGATCGGCAAAATAATTGAATTCTAATGTAATGGAAGTTGAAATCATATATTTTATACGCAGTTGAATGCCCTTGTAATTTATCGGGCTTTACTGTTGAACAAATGAATGGTTTTTCATATCGAGGAAACAATATGTCAGGTAAAATTGTTAATAGAGCATATACCAGAGGAAAAGGAAGTATGATAAATGCACAATGGCGTAAATGAAATAACGACATACAAGTTTGTAATGTCCAGGGTATTTATGTGTAGTAAGTTGATATATCACTTTCTACCTCAGTAATGTCCGGGGAATTTACATGTAATAGATTGATACGTCACCTCCTTCCTCAGTAATGTCTAGGGTATATACGTGTAGTAGATTAAAGGGGCAGTAGCACGTTTTTTCGCTCAAATAAGTCGATGAAATGTATTTGAAAAATAGTAAAACACCATTCTCTCTCTGGAAAATCAAATTGAAAATGAGTGTACATGATTCGGTAAAGCCATGGTGATCGTTTTTGTAATGCTAAATGATTAAATTGTGTTCACAATAAAATGACTGCCATGATATTTTTGCTTCATACTCAACACCGGTATTATCACTACGGATAAGTGGTTTGTGTAGTAACATGTGTTATCCTTTAAAGTTAATTTAAATGACATAAACTATCATTATAAATGGGAAATTTGAAAAAATAAAATTTGCAAAAAACGTGCTACTGCCCATTTAATGTCTCTTCCTACATCAGTAATGTCCTGGGTATATACGTGTTGTAGGCTGATATGTCACTTCCTACCTCAGGAATGTCCAGGGTATTTACGTGTAGTAGATCGGTCACTTCCTACCTCAGTCATGTCCAGGGTAATTACGTGTAGTAGGCTGATACGTCACTTCCTACCTCAGTAATGTCCATGGTATTTACGTGTAATATGCTGATATGTCACCTCCTACCTCAGTAATGTCCAGGGTATATACGTGTAGTAGATTGATATGACACTTTTTACCTCAGTAATGTCCAGGGTATTTACGTGTAGTAGGCTGATATGTCACTTCCTACCTCAGTAATATCCAGGGTATTTAAGTGTGTAGTAGGCTTATATGTCACTTCCTACCTCAGTAATGTCCAGGGTATTTGTGTGTGTAGTAGGCTGCCATGTCACCTCTTACCTCAGTAATGTCCAGGTTATTTACGTGTGTAGTAGGCTGATATGTCACCTCCTACCTCAGTAATGGCTATGGTTTTTACGTGTGTTGTAGGCTGATATGTCACTTCGTACCTAAGTAATATCCAGGTTATTTACCTGTAGTAGATTGATATGTCACTTCCTACCTCAGTAATGTCCAGGTGATTTACGTGTGTAGTAGGCTGATATGTCACCACCTACCTCAGTATTGTCCTGGGTTTTTATGTGTGTAGTAGGCTGCTATGTCACCTCTTACCTCAGTAATGTCCAGGTGATTTACGTGTGTAGTAGGCTGATATGTCACCTCCTACCTCAGTAATGGCTATGGTTTGTACGTGTGTAGTAGGCTGATATGACACTTTCTACCTCAGTAATGTCTAGGTTTTATACGTGTAGTAGGTTGATATGTCACTTCCTACCACAGTAATGTCCTGGGTATTTACCTGTAGTAGATTTAAATGTCAATTTCTACCTCAGTAATGTCCATGGTATTTACGTGTAGTAGGATGATACATGTATGTCACTTTCTACCTCAGTAATATCCAGGACATTTACGTTTGTAGTAGGCTTATATGACACTTTCTACGTCAGTAATGTCCAGGGTATTTACGTGTATAGTAGGCTGATATGACACTTCCTACCTCAGTAATGTCCAGGGTATTTACGTGTCTAGTAAGCTGATATGACACTTCCTACCTCAGTAATGTCCAGGGTAGTTACGTGTATGGTAGGCTGATATGACACTTCCTACCTCAGTAATGTCCAGGGCATTTACGTGTGTAGTAGGCTGATATGACACTTCCTACCTCAGCAATGTCCAGGGTATTTACGTGTATAGTAGGCTGATATGACACTTCCTACCTCAGTAATGTCCAGGGTAATTACGTGTATAGTAGGCTGATATGACACTTCCTACCTCAGTAATGTCCAGGGTATTTACGTGTATAGTAGGCTGATATGACACTTCCTACCTCAGTAATGTCCAGGGTATTTACGTGTATAGTAGGCTGATATGACACTTCTTACCTCAGTAATGTCTATGGTATTTACATGTAATAGATTGATACGTCACCTCCTACCTCAGTAATGTCTAGGGTATATACATGTAGTAGATTAAAGGGGCAGGACCACGTTTTTTCGCTCAAATAAATCGATGAAATGTTTTTGAAAAGTAATGTCACCAATAGTAAAACACCATTCTCTCTCCGGAAAATCAAATTGAAAATCAGTGTACATGGTTCGGTAAAGTCATGGTGATCGTTTTTGTAATGCAAAATGATTAAATTGTGTTCACAATAAAATGGCCGCCATGCCAATTTTGCTTTATACTCAACACCGTTATTATCACTACGGATAATTGGTTTGTGTAATAACATGATTTACCCTTTAAAGTTTATATAAATGACATAAACTATCATTATGAATGGGAAATTTGAAAAAATAAAATTTGCAAAAAACGTGCTACTGCTCCTTTAATGTCTCTTCCTACATCAGTAATGTCCTCGGTATATACGTGTAGTAGGCTGATATGTCACTTCCTACCTCAGGAATGTCTAGGGTTTATCCGTGTAGTAGATAAATATGTCACTTCCTACCTCAGTAATGTCCACGGTTTTTACGTGTAGTAGATTAATATGTCACTTCCTACGTCAGTAATGTCAAGGGTATTTATGTGTAGTAGGCTGATATGTCACCTCCTACCTCAGTAATGTCTATGGTATATACGTGTATTAGATTAATATGTCACTTTCTACCTCAGTAATGTCCAGGGTATATACGTGTAGTAGGCCGATACGTCACTTCCTACCTCACTTCGTTCTTCCCACAGAGGTTACTCTCTTCAGATTCCCAATCATTGGCAAATATCACTTTTACAAAGGCGTCGCTGATTGCACAACTAGATTCCATTGCAACCAATCAGGATACTCCATTTCTGCCCTCGGGTTCAGGCCATGTAGAACAGTTGTTAGGGTCGGAAATCTTAAGGAAGCAACCTCTGTGGGAAGAGAATGCTCAGGGTGATACTCAAACTTAAAGTACAGTATGTTCGCAGTTTATTTCCACCAGTTCTCCCTGCAGGAGAAGTGATATATGTTCCCTATTTCCCCAAAATTATTTTATGAACATGTTTCTTAACTTATTTACTCAGCATATGTCCTCTCTGGTGGGATGAAGTGGGTGAATCCCAGGAAAATAAACTTGATATTGACCCTGCGGCACTGATTGTGTTTACGTCTTAAAGTCCACTGGGTACTCCAAACGAAACCGCCGTGTGCCATACTATAGAGTTCAGCTGGCACGCTCTATACTTGACTGTGCTTGTTGAAGTACTAATGTGATTTGATACAGCAACTATGACTTGGACTTGTAACGTTTCAGAAATCTTTCCCAACGAGTGTAAAACATATTTATTCACAACCACATTGTGAGTTATATAAATATGTCATGAGAACTACTTTCAAAAATAAAATTATCTTTAATTTTTCATAAAAAGGGTTTCGAATTTATCACCAACAACAAAGTTTAACAATCTCACATATTTAATATTTTCATTTAGCACTTGAACCTTTCACACAGTCGTTTGTTATTTTATCTTGTTTCACACACGTCACTTACTTCTTATTTTATGACGTCATTTTACCATCCTTACGTCTCTACTTTAGTATTCCTCTTCGTATATAGCCCTCTTTATTACCGCTAACTTGGATTCATTCATGCAATGTACGTGTGTGTGTTTTATGGTATATCAACCTGAAGGGGTGGCATGTTACATCCTTACACTCAGTGGAAAAGAACAATTCCGATGTAGCAGATGCACGGTATTATATATAATATCGTGCCAGTCTCCGTCATGGACTACATTAAGCCTAGCTGCAGTTTTTTTTACAATTTGCGGATTAATTAATTTAATAACATGTTTACGTCATTCTCATATTCGTTTAATAAACATGGTTTAAACACGATGTCGTTTAGTATTCTATATCCAAAAAACTATCATTAGGGTTCTTGAGAAGAAACGGGGTGATACCATTGTCATGTCGTTAACCTTGACATAATTACATATACACCACGTGGTGTGGTTATCAGGTCAATATGAGAGGTAGTTATTTTTAGATAACCGACCTCTAAGCTACCGAGGGATAACCAACCTCATGATAACGGACCTCTCGGTTCGATATGGTGAACATGTCTCGGCTTCGCCTCGCATGTTCACCATATCGCACTCATATCTAAATGAGCCTTTTTCTCTTTTGTCATTTTCGACGTTCTTTAAATAATTTTTTAAGTCAGTTTTGTCATGCCAATATTTTCATTTAATTTAAAAAAAATATGACCAATACACTGATTTAAAGAAATATCAACGATCGCAAGCGTCATTTTAATTTCGTAGGTAGCAGTAGTGATTTCTGATCGAAAACCAAACAATGCAAAGCGATTGACGCGCCGACATCCGGACTCATTATGGATGAAAATGTTGAATAGGTCATATAACTACTGTACATGAAAATGGGACGTGTATAGTTTCGGTTTCTACACATGTATAATGACGCTGCTGGGTTTTAATTTGAAACTAGTAGTTATGATACATTTGACGATTGGGGGTGGATATTCAAGTTGAGTGGACTTATTTGAACTTAAATCCGCCCTTATGGTATATTGGAACGTAATAATATAAAGCCAAATAAACAATTATTAAACTGTTACAATAGATGCATCTTTGATAAAAGGATATTTACGAAATATCTTAATGATTAAATAACCAATTTTGATAGCAAGAAAATCAACGATATTAATTTAACACTCGATATTGATTATCGAAAAACGAGCTATTTATTGTTGAAGTCAATAAAAATGACATGCAAAAGTATACCAGACGGGAATGTCAGAATGATCCTGGTGCAAATCATTATTACGATTTGGATTATTCGTCAATCAGACAAGGTTGTATGGTACTATGAGTAATACATCGTGAACATGTTGACTTGTTCGTTTGGTCACTTGAAAACGCCCTATTACATTATCTAATATCAAATACGGTTAAACAGCAAATGAAATAGTGTAATATATAATGAAATTCACCTTCATTTCGCTCCGAACAGACCTTGAAACATGAATTATTCGTATTATTGTTTGAAACATCAGACCACTTCACTTTTCATTAAATATATACTATATTTTTCACTTAATAAAAAGTAAACAGACTTGACACTTAATCAATCATAACCATGTGGTGTATGTGAAATAATGACCTCGACCTCGCGAATATCTGTGGTAACCATCTCGCGTACCGCTCGATGGTTATCACAGATATTCACTCGGTCAGAGGTCATTATTTCAACCATATCATATCATTGTCACTTGTGTCCTAATTAATGTCAAAGCAGAATGTTGTCATTACATCATTAGATGATATCAGTGCATTTAACATTTCCATTTAACTGATATATAATATCGCTATGTATAAGCGATACATTATTATCCATGCATGCACATATCACCTTTGTCTGGCAGCCATTTTTCAATTGTATGTTGTCGTGATTCCATGTTGATATAAAGAAAGGCGCATACGTACATTCAACCGACAATATGATTAAAACCATTTGAAGCGTCCATAAAATAGTCAGTTACTCACACAAAGTAGTCGACTCAAATCTCTGAGAAAAAATATACCAACTTGAGTCTCCTTTACATTATTATCTAGAGTATATGTATATTTATCATATACCTATCAATAATATGGGATGTTTTGCATATTTGATAGCGGTAAGGACACACCACCCATATCGCTGCCCGGTCCGACAATCCATATCAGCCACATCAGCCTGGTCCGAAAATCCATATCAATATCAGCCCAGGTGATGTTAGGTTAGAGTGATCTCCCTTTGCTCACAGGCACGCTAACATTGGGTACATCTAACGTCACAAGCGAAGCATTGACAGAGCAGTTTATTTCAGAGTAGTCTCCAAACAAGGATGTTGTTGACGCTTTTAACTTACATTCTTATTAACATACTTAGATATACTACTAATTGGAAAATTGAATAAGAGTCACGGCTAAAATATTTTGAACAAATTAAGTAATTGAGTTTTTGTCTGGTAGGTCTCTCAAAGTAAATTTTCGCACAGAAATATCTTAATTTTTCTTTTTCTTCAAGCATTATTTCTTGATTTAGAAAAAAAGTATAATATATATTTTTATTTTTTTTTACTTTTTATTTTCAAAGCATTTAACAGTGTATTTAACACTCAACAGAAGACATCCCGGTACAGCAGTACTAAACAAACTTCACATGAATATAGTTTGGCAATTGCTAACACACACAAATCACGTAAATAGATTATGGCAAGTTGACCAAAATTTATAGAATAGGCTAATATTACACTCAATGATCGCTGCACATTTTGTATGAAAATAATAGTCACGGATTTCGTTTTTGAATACTTGAAATGGTGGCATTCTTTTGTTCAATTTGCTTTTAAATATACGGTATTTTATAATCATTAGGATGATGTTCAGGGGATCGTTATTCATATCCGGATAACCAATCATAACATGTTTATTTGTAATGTTTACTTGGATAAGAGCCTTCTGACGTAGCCACGATTCGAGTTGTTGCCAGATTGCATTTACACATTTGCATGTCCAAAATAAATGAACTGGTGTCTCTAATTCTTGAGAACAGAAACTACAGTTTGGACTGTCAACATAGCCTAATTTATACAAGATGGTATTGGTTGGAAGTATGTGATGCAGTATTTTATATTGAAACCACTGAAGTTTAGTGTCTTGTGTGCATCTGAAAGGGAGCATATTGTTTTGAGACCAGTTATCAAATGTGGTTTCATTGAATATGTTTCGTTCCCATTTAATGCTGTGTAAGTTTTGTGTGATGATGATGTTGTAGAAATATTTAGATCCTTTCAAACAATTAAGCAGATTTGACAGGGTTTGAGGAAGAATCGGAATTTGCAATTTTTCTAAATGAGTTATCTCCACATGTTTTTTTTGGAAATATTGTTTAATAGCAGCGATAATGTCATTATTGGTAAGAAAATTTGTTTTTATCTCAAAGTGTTTAGTGAATTTCTTATAAGTAAAGAATTGTCCATCCTTATCAATGAGATCATTAATGAAGTGTACTCCCTTTTGATTCCAATCTTTATAGTACACAGGGGTACGTGCAATTTGTATATTACTATTAAGCCAAATAGTTTCTGATAGTATGCTGTTCCCTTTATGTTCTGTTCTAGAGTTGAAGTCCCACCAGGCGGTCAAAATATCTCTGTAGTATTTGTTAGGTGTAAGCGGAAGTAGCTTATGTCTTAAGTAGTCACAGTTATGTTCCAAAAGGCTACCCGAACCTAACTTTGGGAGATTAAGTTCGAAAAGAAAACACCATTTTGAGTCTGAGGTGACGAAACGCCGTAGCATTGATAATTTCTGCGCCTGTATTGTTGCTTTGATATTTGGAACATTGAATCCCCCATTCTTTTTGTCACAAATTAATTGACTTCTTTTTATTTTATCAGGTTTATTTTTCCAAATAAATTTGAAACATTTTTTTTGAAATTCATTAATACATTCAAGATCTGGGCTTGGTAATGAGCTAAAAAGGTGGTGTAATTTTGGAATAATTAATGATTTTAAAACAGTGTTTCTTCCGAACGGGGTAAGCTTATGTGTTGACCAAATAGACATTAACCGTTCACACGTTCTAAGTTTTTCTTTATAGTTTCTGTCTACTATTTCTTCAAGATCATCTGTAAACGTTATGCCAAGAAGGTCAAAGTCAGCTTGGTCCCAATTTAGATTAAGGTGTGGACATAACTTCATTTTTGATCGCTTTTTTGATCCAATCCATATGAGACGCGTTTTTTCAATGTTAACCTTTAACCCTGGGAATCTGGCAAAGAAATTAAGTACAGTAAAAACAGCGAAAAGACAGCATTCAGAACCATCTAAGATGCAAGATATATCGTCTGCAAATTGATTAAGTAAAAATTCCATATTACCTATTGTTATCCCCTTGATGTTTTTATTATTCTTGATCATTATCGCAAGTATTTCTGCACATAATATGAATATATAGGGCGAAAGTGGATCGCCCTGGCGGCATCCCCTTTGTATCTCAAACATAGGCGAACCATGACCATTTACTAATACATTTGATTCTATCCCATGATATAACGTTTTGAACCACTTACGTATCGATTGCCCAAAGTTAAAAAAAGCGAGTGTCTTATCTATGAATGACCAGTCGACAGTATCAAATGCCTTTTCGAAATCTATAAGCAAAAGCAGTCCAGGAATCTGGTGAGATTCTGTATATTCCATAAGATCATATATTAATCGCGTTATCTCACCGATGTATCTACCGGACATGAAACCTTTTTGGTCCTCACTAATCAAAGTCGGGAGCACAGATTTGATTCGTTTAGAGAGTGCAGCTGGAGCTACTTTATAAAACACAGATAGGAGAGAGATCGGTCGCCAATTTTTCATAAACATCTTTGGTTTGTTACCTTTTGGTATGCAGGTAATAAGTCCCCGTTTTAGACTAATAGAAAGTTCCCCTTCATTGTATGATTGATTTAATGATCTGATTAAGAATTTATTGAGATCTGACCAAAAGAACTTTAAGAATTCTGCTGTAAAACCATCGGGTCCAGGGCTTTTGTCATTTTTTAGGCACTTTAATGCTGCAAGTAATTCTTCGTATTCAAGTTTGCCTTCTAGTGATGTCGACACGTTTTGATCTAGCTTAGGTACATTGTATTCTTTCAATAGATGACCAAGGTCTATGTCGCTTACATCGTGCTTTTTATTATAGAGTTTGGAATAAAACTTTTTTACTTCATCTTGAATGTGCTGTTGGTTTGTCAATATGAGTCCATCATCACTTTGAAGAGATGAAAAAGATTTATTCAAAAAGTTTCGAGATTCTAATCCAAGAAAATATTTTGTTGGTTTTTCACTTTTTGCTAAATTGTTGACCTTAGATCTAATCATAAGTCCTTGCGTTTTTATGTTATTTATATTTTCAAGTCGTTCGTTCAATTCTACGATTTCTTTAAGTTTTCCTGATTTAACTTCAATGTCATCAGTCTGGTCCATTTCCTTTGTAACGTGGTTAATTTTAAATGTAAGTTCAGTTTCATCTTTTTCTCTTTGTTTCTTTTTATACGAAGAATATCTTATTGTTTGGCCTCTTATTTGAAGCAATAATACCTAAAAAAACACCTGATCATCTATAGTAAATTCGCTATCAGTGCTGTCATGCTTTTTATATTGCGAAATAGTTTCCGAAATAGTATTCTTGACAAGTGCGAAATAGTCTTTGTCTCTTAAAAATGAATTGTTGAATTTCCAAAATCCTTTCCCCCTGTCTAATTCAGTCAGTGTAAAAGATATTGATATTGGAGAGTGGTCCGACATAAAGCTTGGCTCTACTGTTACATCTGTTATAGATGGGATCATATTGTGCGATACAAGGAAGTAATCAAGTCTAGCCTGTTTTAATGGAGATGGTTGACGCCAAGTATAACGTTTGTCATTCGGATATCTCTCTCGCCAAGGATCGATCAAGTCAAGTTCGTCTTTCAATTTTATTATTCTATCTCTAGCGTTTGGATTGTTTTGGTGTTTGTAGTTGAAGGTATCGATATAATAATTTTGAACTACATTCCAATCTCCACAGATGAGTATGTGATCACTCTCAAGTGTTTTAGTGGTTATTTCAAGCTTATCATAGAAGTTTGGATCGTCAGCGTTTGGGCCATAAATATTGATGATCGCTAGTTTATATTTGTCTAAAGTGATTTCTACGATTACAGAATTGCCATCACAATCTTTTATAACATTATCAAGGGTATAATCTATGTATTTAGAAAAAAGTATAGCAACGCCCCTCGAGTTACTGCTATAAGAACTAAAATAACAATTCTTACAACCCCAGTCTTCAGTTACCGTCTTTTCCATTTCTTTGGTAAAATGTACATCTTGCAAACAATATATCGAGGAGCGTTTCTTTTTCAGAAATCTAAACATCTCTATTCTTTTTTTCTTATTATTCAAACCTCTGCAGTTCAAAGATGTTATTTTTACCTTAGTCATATTCTGATTGGTTCTGGTTAGCAACCGGAAACATGTTACATGGAAAGAAATATATTGCCAAAGGGTACGAAAGAATAGTTAGATAGTAAATACGATTGAGTGTAATATTGCCTTTTGTTGAAAACATCGCCATATCAAAAAGAGTTTCAATGAAAAAAACACAAAGAATGAAATAAAATAACATAACAACTGAGAAACGCTTGGTTGACCGACACGGGATACTCATGGAGTCGAATATCCACGGATGAAACAAGTAAAAAGAATTAACATTAGTGTCAAAGTTCATACTCACACGTTCGCATAATGTCTGTGAAGTATATTCCAAATCCCAAAGAAAAGAAATCCAAAACGAGAAATACCCTAAGCATAGCACAAGAGAACACATCACATCACATCACAGTAAAACACATCACAACACCTCTGGGTACACTGTGACCACGTGTTTCGTCTCTCGTGTGTCCTGCGCGGGAAGCACGTGCAGTTCGTCGGGTGTACCCGAGTATGTTTTCTCAAAAACTTATTGTTGTTTGTGTCTTTGACGATATAATATCAACTTCTCAAAGTGAGATAAAAGTAGGTATATCATGAAACATTAAAGGACATTGAAATAGAGGTATATAACATACAGAACTCAAAAACACTTTTGGCGGGAAAACGAAAATAACGGTAACACGCTGATTTTTGCTGAGATGATTATTAGTTGTTTGGAAATGATTTTTAAAAAGCAACACAATAACATGGTGATACACAACAATGGAGTTCTCAATCATGAGTTTTCCACAAAGAAGATGGAACACTCGGGTCTCTGGTTTCCAGGACAACTTCAGTGCCAACTACTCGCACCTTTGTCCAGAGCAAAAGTATAATATATGATAAAAAGGTTACAACATTTCATTTTTCATACCATACCCCATATCAACCCTCGACCCATATCAGCCCTCTGGCTGATATTGGCTATGGTATGAAAAATGTCATGTTATAACCTCTAAATATTATGTAAACAATGTGACAGTTCTAATTTCAATGTATGCTCCTTTTGATAAGTTCATTTCTGAAAGTGAAATATAAAGATATTCAAAAGAATTTAACATAAACTAGGCTGGTTTGTTTTGCTAAACAACGCATTTAGAGAACAAATTAATTTTATATAGTCCCCGTCCTATTACAGCATTGCACAGCGCACATAGATGTGCGAACTTTCTTATCCCTTGGATGTATTTATGTTTTGATTGATAGTAAAGTTTGTTTTATTGACGTCGGGGAAAATGAATGATAATAAGGTATTCTGCCAAAAAATAAGAACATTTTTTACTTTGAGCGATCACATACAAAAAACGGATATCACTACTTTTTCTGCCAAACTAGGCCAGATATCCAATATTTTAATGTACATGTATATTCAGTATTTCACTACTTAACTTTCATGAGGATATTAATAACAAAAGGCCTTTTAGGAAAAGGGAAGCCGATATGGCATATTTTCATTATTCTATATACATTTCACTTCTTAACTTTCATGAGGATATTAATAACAAATGGCCTTTTAGGAAAAGGGAAGCCGATATGGCATATTTTCATTATTCTATATACATTAATGAACATGTTTTACTCTTAAAACTGTCAACACAATTGTAAAAATAGTAGCCTGGTTGACATATATGTTCTTAAAGGCATTGCACTGTAATATCTTGTTAAAGATATCGTAAGTCTTGTGAAGGAAACATAATTATCTAATAAATAGTATCTATCTTGCATTTTAACTTATCTTAAGCCTACAAAAACAATTATTCAATAGTGTTCGGTGACAGAAAAGACTGAAGGCTGAGGATTGATCATGTTAGAAACTCAAATCAATTGCTCACATTTGAAATCGTCATTTTCAAATCTATATAAAATACTTACACGGATTTTTACGTACACAAGCTTTTTAGTGCCGACAAACGATTCACTGAAGTCACTGAAGGATATCTGCGTACATGATGTTTCAACGTGTGTTAGCACCTTTTAAAGTGTCGAGTTTACATACTAATGTTCATCAAAACAACTAAAATCTTCTTATGTGAGAGCACTTTATTTCAGCAAGAAAGCCGTGCTGCAGCGCCTTGTCAAATAAGTGAAGTTTAAAAATATCATTCTGATGACAATTGATAATAAATCTATGCTAATTCACTACTTTGAAATTTTGGAATGACGAATGTCTTTTTAATAGTCTATCTTCGAAATCGAACTTAAAAACACGCACTGATTTCGATCAAATTACATTATAATACTTTAACACTAATTTATGTGTCAGAGACTGAGTATCTAATTGCACATCAATAAGTAAGGAAACCCCACCTCCTTTAGTACAAACTGCTGAAAGCACCAAGGAACGCTGAGGAGGGACGATGCTTGTTATTACAGTTCTTCTCTGTCAGCTAGTTCTGATGGCGGCTCAGTCGATTATAGTCACATCCACCTGGAAGTTAGTTCCTGGTTCATCAACAGTACGAGAGTCGTCTAAAAGATCAGCACAACATGTAGATCCATCAAAAGGATCAGAAAGAGTATCGGGGGCATTTAAAGGACAAACACGAAAGGTAGACGCTTTCAAAGGTTCAACACATTGTGTTGACCAAACAAAAAGACAAGAGAGATTCTCAGAGGCATCAAAAGGATCCGCAGAGGTGATTCATTGTATTACAAAGCAGACAATGGAATGTGTCGAAATTGGAATGGATTTTGACAAGACATCATGTGTTTGTCTGAGTATTTGTATTTCAAACTTTACCACGTCACCATTAACACAAGAACCGTCGATGTTGATCTACAGAAGATACAATGGTATGTGCAAGTCTGAGTCCGTGCAAGCACCTGCCAAAATGACACGTACTTCTACCCGTCGAAGTAATGAAACCTTGTATGTTGTGTCTCAATCAGGTCCTACTTACGTGTTGTTGGATGGACATGATAACGTGACACCACTACGAAACAATCCATGCAATGATATCAACACTTGTGTAATCTTTTCTGAACGCAAGGTGTCCTTTTCAATATATGGATACGATATCTTGTTATTTCATTATAAGAGAACAACGGTAATATATAAAGCATTGTATGAAATATATTCTCTTCACAAAGATCACAATAGACAATGTTTACTATTTACTGTCAATGTGGTGCGCAGGTGTATTGTAATGTCTTTAAATTTAGACGGCAGTGGGCGTAAATTGGTAGTTAAAGTGAAGACGAATGATCTATTACTTGGAGCTGATAAGACAACATCATACTTGTATTTTCAGAATGTTGCCAATGCTAGGTTATATGTATATAAGCGCATAGTTGGTAGTAAACTGCAAATATTAAGGTATCATTTTAATTCAGTTTTTTACTTAGTAAACGTTGGCAGTAACAGCATCCTCGCATCAGTAGGATCTAAATTGAAATTCATGTCATTGAACAATTCCATTCACATTATTACAACTCATTTGAAACATGAATATGAAGGTCTTTGTCAAGTGAATGAAATATGGTATTTATTCCATCCACAAGTAATTGATGTTTACACCAAAACTGGAAAACTGATCAAATCAATCAATATAGAACTAGGGAATGGGATGCACTATAGATGCTTAGCAGGTTGATAATGTACTTTTTGTTCACTACATATCCATAATTAGTTTACTTTGTTTTTCATTCGTCAGAAAATATTAGGGTGCTGAGTGGTGGTTTGAATCATGAATTTAGCATGCTCGTTGTTGTAGATGTATGTGACAAGTGTTTAAGAGATTCCCCCTTTCATGTGTTTGTATAATAGTGATAATGAAGTGATTTGACCCAAACATTTAACAATTTCTGTTACACTCTAGAACTACCAGATAATTCAGAAAATAGTATCTGGTATGTTTACACATGTTTTGGATGAAATTACTTCGGTCTGTTGACATCACTTTGCCTACAATGAAGATCTATCATTTATGTCATCTATTTAAAATTGAAGAATTACTCAATTGAAACTTAGTAGTTAATTTTAGATTTGCCAACCAAATATGTTGTACATATGTAACAGTGATGTATTGTTATTCGTGTGGACTTTGTGGTATTCAATAAATGATGGGATAAAATATACAAATGTGTTTTATTTGCTGTTTTAAAAAGAATTTTTATCACATCAATTTAAAAACCGTAGCAATGTTGTTTTTAAATCTTTAAAGAGACTCTTGCCCCATATTATCAGACAACATAACAATATTGATCGAAGCTCGGACTGACCAAAGCTCGGACACCACCAGAAGTCACCGGAACATTCGACACTTTTCACTTCAAAAGTGCACAATAATAATCGCAGTAATTGTAATCCCTTTATTCAAAATTAACATGTTCAATATCTTATATTTGTTGATGGATGAAATTAAAATTAAGCTAAATAAAGCAAGACATTCAATTCACGGTTTCATGAAAGAACTTTTTAAAATATTTGTTTTAATGTAAATATTGATGCAAAGTTAAGAATCAGAATATATGATCATTGTATAAATATACCAAAAGAAAATAAATCATTTGGTACACTGATAAAACATTTGAAACATGACATTTGCCAATGATCAGAAATCTGAAGAGAGTAACCTCTGTGGGAAGAACGAATCACTCCTTTTCGTTCGTCTATGTAACGGGCGGCGGAGGCCTCTAGTGACATGACACAATTATATATTATGAGTCTACATTACATGATACAATTGTAGGCCTCCGCCATGGGTGTATCTAGGGTACTTGGATATAACCTGGCCATTAGTGAGGTAGGAAGTGACGTATCGGCCTACTACACATATATACACTGGACATTACTGAGGTAGGAAGTGACATATTAATCTACTACACGTAAATAGGTAGAAAGTGCCATATAAGCCTACTACACACGTAAATACCCTGGACATTACTAAGGTAGGAAGTAACATATCAGCCTACTACACACGTAAATATCCTGGACGTTACTGAGGTAGAAAGTGACATATTAGCCTACTACATACGTAAATACCCAAGACATTACTGAGATAGGAAGTGACATATCCGCCTATTACATGTAAACACCCTGGACATTACTGTTGTAGGAGGTGACATATCAACCTTCTACACGTAAATACCCTGGACATTACTGAGGTAGAAAGTGTCATATCAGCCTACTACACACGTAAATACCCTGAACATTACTGAGGTAGAAAGTGTCATATCAGCCTACTACACACGTAAATACCCTGGACATTACTGAGGTAGAAAGTGTCATATCAGCCTACTACACACGTAAATACCCTGAAAATTACCGAGGTAGACAGTGATATATCAGCCTACTACACACGTAAATACCCTGAACATTACTGAGGTAGAAAGTAACATATCAGCCTACTACACACGTAATTATCCTGGACGTTACTGAGGTAGAAAGTGTCATATTAGCCTTCTACACACGTAAATACCCTGGACATTACTGAGGTAGGAGCTGACATATCAGCCTACTACACACGTAAATACCCTGGACATTACTGAGGTAAGAGGTGACATATCAGCCTACTGCACGTAATTACCCTGGATATTACTGAGGTAGGAAGTGACAAATAAGCCTACTACACGTAAATACCCTGGACATTACTGAGTTAGAAAGTGACATATCAGCCTACTAACACGTAAATACCCTGGACATTACTGAGGTAGGAGGTGTAAAATCAGCCTACTACACGTAAATGCCCTGGTAATTACTGAGGTAGAAAGTGATATATCAGCCTACTACACACGTAAATACCCTGGACATTATTGAGGTAGGAAGTAACATATCAGCCTACTACACACGTAATTATCCTGGACGTTACTGAGGCAGAAAGTGTCATATTAGCCTTCTACACACGTAAATACCCAAGACATTACTAAGATAGGAAGTGACATATCAGCCTACTACATGTAAACACCCTGGACATTACTGAGTTAGAAAGTGACATATCAGCCTACTAACACGTAAATACCCTGGATATTACTGAGGTAGGAAGTGACAAATAAGCCTACTACACGTTAATACCCTGGACATTACTGAGGTAGAACGTGACATAACAGGCTACTAACACGTACATACCCTGGACATTACTGAGGTAGGAAGTGACATATCAGCCTACTACACACGTAAATGCCCTGGTAATTACTGAGGTAGAAAGTCACATATCAGCCTACTACACGTACATACCCTGGACATTACTGAGGTAGAAAGTGTCATATAAGCCTAATACACGTAAATACCCTGGACATTACTGAGGTAGGAGGTGTCAAATCAGCCTACTACACGTAAATGCCCTGGTAATTATTGAGGTAGGAAGTCACATATCAGCCTACTACACGTAAATGCCCTGGACATTACTGAGGTAGAAAGTGTCATATAAGCCTACTACACGTAAATACCCTGGACATTACTGTGGTAGGAGGTGTCAAATCAGCCTACTACACGTAAATGCCCTGGTAATTACTGAGGTAGAAAGTGACATATCAGCCTACTACACGTAAATGCCCTGGACATTACTGAGGTAGAACGTGACATAACAGGCTACTAACACGTACATACCCTGGACATTACTGTGGTAGGAGGTGTCAAATCAGCCTACTACACGTAAATGCCCTGGTAATTACTGAGGTAGAAAGTGACATATCAGCCTACTACACGTAAATGCCCTGGACATTACTGAGGTAGAACGTGACATAACAGGCTCCTAACACGTACATACCCTGGACATTACTGAGGTAGGAAGTGACATATCAGCCTACTACACACGTAAATGCCCTGGTAATTACTGAGGTAGAAAGTCACATATCAGCCTACTACACGTACATACCCTGGACATTACTGAGGTAGAAAGTGTCATATAAGCCTACTACACGTAAATACCCTGGACATTACTGAGGTAGGAGGTGTCAAATCAGCCTACTACACGTAAATGCCCTGGTAATTATTGAGGTGGGAAGTCACATATCAGCCTACTACACGTAAATGCCCTGGACATTACTGAGGTAGAAATTGTCATATAAGCCTACTACACGTAAATACCCTGGACATTACTGTGGTAGGAGGTGTCAAATCAGCCTACTACACGTAAATGCCCTGGTAATTACTGAGGTAGGAAGTGTCATATAAGCCTACTACACGTACATACCCTGGACATTACTGAGGTAGAAAGTGTCATATAAGCCTACTACACGTAAATGCCCTGGACATTACTGAGGTAGGAGGTGTCAAATCAGTCTACTACACGTCTATACCCTGGACATCACTAAGCTAGGAAGTAACATATCAGCCTACTACACACATGAAAACCCTGGACATTACTGAGGTAGGAGGTGACATATCAGCGTACTACACACGTAAATATCCTGGACATTACTGAGGTAGAAAATGACAAATCAGCCTACTACACATGCAAATACCCTGGACATTACTGAGGTAGAAAGTGACATATCAGCCTACTACACACGTAAATACCCTTGACATTACTGAGGTAGAAAGTGTCATATCAGCCTACTACACACGTAAATAAACTAGACATTACTGAGGTAGAAGGTGTCATATCAGCCTACTACACCCGTAAATAGCCTGGACGTTACTAAGGTAGAAAGTGTCATATCAGCCTACTACACACGTAAATACCCTGGACATTACTAAGATAGAAAGTGTCATATCAGCCTACTGCACACGTAAATACCCTGGACATTACTGAGGTAGAAAGTGTCATATCAGCCTACTACACACGTAAATACCCTGGACATTACTGAGGTAGAAAGTGTCATATTAGCCTACTACACACGTAAATACCCTGGACATTACTGAGGTAGGAAGTGACATATCAGCCTACTACACACGTAATTACCCCGGACATTACGGAGGTAGAAAGTGTCATATAAGCCTACTACACACGTAAATACCCAGGACATTACTGAGGTAGGAAATGACATATAAGCCTACTACACACGTAATTACCCTGGACATTTCTGAGGTAGAAAGTGTCATATAAGCCTACTACACACGTAGATACACTGGACATTACGGAAGTAGAAAGTGTCATATAAGCCTACTACACACGTATATACCCTGGACATTACTGGGGTAGGAAGTGACATATAAGCCTACTACACACGTAAATACCATGGACATTACTGAGGTAGGAAGTGTCAAATCAGCCTACTACACACCTGAAGCCCCTTAGATTCCCACTGCCAATTTTGATTCGTTTTACATAATCTCCAATTTTGTTATAAACAGTGATGGATTTGGGGCTAAGAAAATACCAATGTTCGTTAAGTTGACAAACTTCAATATAGTCATGCTGCAAATAAAATGTAACGGATCTCGTTACAAACAATATTAAAGTAACTTTAGGCGATGCTGCTATTAATATGGTGTTACTGCCGATTTTCACTGACTCTAAATCCGAATTGCTTTCTATTCTTACTACTTTACTACCAACTTCACGATTATGATAGTACAAGTTAAAATCACGAATATTTTTAAAATACAAATATGATGTCGATGTATCAGCTCCAATAAACGAGAAATCATGTCCAATTTTAAGCAAACTTTTTACACTGGTGCTGTCAGGGCGAACAGACATCACGTGAAACTTGTTCAGTACAGATACAGTAAATAGTATCGATTGTTCAATGTGATTCTTTTTAAGAGACAGTATCCGATGTGATCCTTTATATATTGCTTTCTTTAGTTCTTTTTCCTTTGTATCGAATGTTTCGATTACTCTAATACTTGTGAAAAAGGACAAGTTAAGTTGAGTAAAAATAACACAAAAGTTGTCTTGGCATGGGGTATTCGGCAGAGCTGTCACCTCATTCCCCCCATCTGACAACACATATGCACGGGGGCCGTTGGTTACGAAATATAACGATTCTTTAGTTGTACTCTTACATGTACTTGTACTTGTACAATTTAGGCGACGTGGACGTCCTGGATGCATCGATGTGCACCTAGCATTATATAGTGTGTAGATCCGCATTCTGTTTGTAAGTTTATCACTCAATGGTGTCCTGCTAATGGTGGCACTGCAGCTCTCCAGACAGACACACGAGGTAATGTCCAAATCTATTCCTATGTCATCACATATTCTTGCCTGTTTTATAATACACTGAATGAGCCCTGGTGGTCCTCCGGAAGACTCTGACGGTGGATGTATTAGCCTTGATCGTCTGGATGTGCCCTCCTGTTCTGCTGATGCTTTAGACGACCCTCGTACTGTTGATGAACCAGGAACTAACTTCCACGTGGTGGTGACTATCATCGACTGAGCCGCCATCAGAACTAGCTGACAGAGAAGAACTGTAAAAGCAAGCATCGTCCCTTGCGAAGTGTCACTGAAATACTCTCCAGGCGTTCCCTGGCGTCTTCAGTAAATATCACTTACGAAAATGACCTTCCTTTTACAGTTACATTCCGAAAGTTTGTTCACCTTCGTCTTTGTCTATGTGCAAATTTCCTGTGAACGTATATTGTATTGTTTAATCTGTACTGACAAAAAATCACCCTTCGTCCATGTGCACAATGGTCATTGTCAAACATGTGTTAACGCCAAGTTGGCTGTGCATGTTGTCGAACTTTGGCGAGTGAGCGCACAGAAAGGATGAGTTTGTAAAATTCCGATTTCTATAATCTGGAATAAAATTGTACAGGTGGATTTAGTGATAACGTAGTCATAAACAAAAAAAAAACATTGAATGGGTTGCATGAAAATGCACGACTACTGATTGACGCTGCTAATGACTTATTGGAGATTTTACAGTGAGAGAATAAAATGAATTTGACCCCTGATCACTTCAACGAGACAACAACTGTTACGATGTGTTTTGAGATGTGAAATTAGAATATGTCACGGGACATTCAATCAGCACTTCTGAAGTGAAAACACAATATTAACTTTCCGTTGTGGCATACTATCATGATTCAAACATATCAGTGACAATTTGCATTATGATACGCAAAAAGGTGAACAAACTTTCGGGATGCACCTTATATGAGCAACTAGATGGTCAAGTCGTTTATTAATTAATGCTATTTAGCTATGGACATGGTTGTCCTGAACGTTTTTGGTCACCTCTATGTATTATGATACAAAACCGTTCATTAAAATACTTCTCAATTTACACAAAATCAGGTACATAAAACATGAACGCGTTAGTACTTTTTACAAATTACATGATAGATTGACTAGAATGTTATAGATTGGCTTTAGCTGAATAAGCGTTATATTTGTCAACAGTGTAAGCTTTCTTTATATCAATCTAATGCAAGTTATGTTTGGTTTCAGTACGTTTAGCTTAGTTTCGAAAAGTGTATACATAAAAGTTAACAGTGAACTGAGATTACTGTGTTCAATAATTTGTTCCTATATTTAGGATATCCAAGGCAAATGTTCCTTTTCGTTAGTTAGTATTTGCATGTGTACTTTTCTCTATCCATATCTTGCATTTCATATACTTTTGACAGCTTAAGTTGGCTGTGGTATCTTTCACTTCCTCAAAGGAGCTGATTAATTTGATTTTCTTAAATGTTCATCTTATTCACTAGCTATAGATCATTTGTCGGCATAATTTTAAATGGAAAGGAAAAATTCAAAGGAATGTCGAATGTAGTTTATATAAAAGGGCAATTTGTTTGCGTTTTCGTGATATTCCAATGCTGTTCATAAAAGTCTGTATCACCCATAGCCTTGCGAGAGTAATGAGAGAAGCCACCGAATATAACAAGAATCTAGCGGTAGCACCTTTTATGCAAATTTTATTTTTTTCAAATATCACATTTATATTTATATTTTATGTCATATATATTTACTTTAGAGGGTAAATCATCTTATTACACAAACCAACTATTGGTAGTGGTGATAACAGTGCTGCGTATAAAGCAAATATTGCATAGTGGCCATTTCATTGTGAGCACATTTTATTTTGAATAACAAAAACGATACCTTATATCTTTATTTCATTTTTAATTGATTTTTCAAAGAGAGAAGGGTGTTTTACTATTGGTGACACTATTTCTCAACAACATTTCATCAACTTATTTAAGCCAAAAAACGTGCTACTGTCCCTTTAACACATTTGATCGTATCAACAGCTATGTATGTATTTATATTGTAATCGTATATTGCCTTCATGAATGAAAGTGTATCACAAAAGAGGGCATCTATTAAATAATTGATACTTTAAAACTTTAATCATATATGTTCTCATCAATTAAAATATTACTTATTTAAATTTCAATATTGAATATTTTGTGGATTTGATCCTTGCCAAAACTATTCAGATCAATTTCACGTATACTTAAGGCTTAATGACAAGGTATTGTGGAACAGAAAGGGATTAATTATGACTGTATATAAATCACAGTGAACGATTTATTATCAAGGTTGCTATGTATCCTAAACTATTCATAGTTGACCTCAATGAATAATATATGCATTAATTTGTTAATACTTTGGGCGGTCAGTTATTCTACCATAAACGGTTAACAGTGCAACTCATGATTGTGACTTAAAAACAAGGTATACTGCACACAGTTCAGTTTTTATACGATTGCTATGTATCTTATTGTATTTTGCATGTATGTATGTATGCATGTATGTATGCATGTATGTATGTATGTATGTACGTGCGGGCGTGCGTGCGTGCGTGCGTGCGTGCGTGCGTGCGTGCGTGCGTGCGTATGTATGTATGTATGTATGTATGTAAGTGCCATCTGATATCAAATATACTAACACGTGTTGGTTAAAGTAAAAAAATTAAGATCTAAGATTAACGTCGTCGATTTCTTGTTCATATAAAACATACAAACATTTATTACCCATATGGCTGAAAATGACCGAGTTAATATTTTTTATATGAGCACATGTGCACATATCACGTTTGCCTAGCAACGATTGTTTCATCGCGGCTTCCCGTATTTTGCCGTCTGTGACGTCATAAAAGGATGGTTCGTGACGTCACTAAAACTAGCCGTAGCAAAAGAAATGGACCAGTTGCTGACGATTTTACGCGAAATAAATGGAATAGAAAGGGTAATAAAGAGATTATTACCCGAGGAAGTATGTCATTTGACTTTCACGAAACTTGTGCAAATTTATGCATAACCCTCGCTCTCGCTTGTGCAATAACAAAATTCACACTCCTTTCATAAAAGTCATATCACACACTTCCTCGGGTAATAATCTATATTTAATGAATGGTTAATTGCAGTCATGCATTTGATTAATTGAATGATTTATCGAATGGGTCCTGTATATTATATTGGGTGCTGCTGTCGATAACATGATTAAAAGCCCCTGAAGCGTCAATAAAATAAGCAGTAAGTCACACAAAGTAGTAAAATGCTTATATAATACGATTTAAATACATTTCATTAAAATAGGTATTTACGTTCAACTTTGCAATTCATGAATGATATTTATTCTTTAAGCCTCAAAAACATTTCTAATTATCTGGCATCTCGAATTGAATATATGCTCCATTTGAAGAATCATTTCTGAAATTATAATATAGAGATATTAAAAGCAATTCAAAAACATAAACCAAGGCGTTTTGTTTAAGAATGTTTTTTAAAGTGTCCGTGTATCAGATATCAGGACTGTTTGGACGAAACAGTCCTGATATCAATAATGAACAAGACACTTTTATGAATGGTTGCTACGGGCGACGAGATCTAAGTGGGATGTAACTCAGTACATTGTGAGGTACCTGCGAAAAGACAGATATCCTCTATATATATATTATATTTCATTTGTTATTTATTTATATATCTTCTGTAGAAAATGCATGTGATGTTACCCTGTATAGTTTTACTCTATAGCTTTTCTCCTACACTGTTAATGTCAAAGTTGATTAGACATCTCTGAGTGATGAATTGCTTTCTAATCCATCTAATGGATTATAAATATTATTAATTAAAACAGAATTATATTACAGGTAACAAAGTGCTCAGCTAGACAACTGTAATCCGAATTCAGTATTTAATTTAATACTTATTAAGTATTTAACTGAATTAATTATATTTTCAGTGGCGAAATACGGTATTTAAAATAAATTCCGTATTTTCACTGAGTGAATTAACATGTTATTCTTCTCAATTTAATAACTCTTTTAATCATATAACATCATCGTAGCAATATTATACGGATGACCTCAATGACCGTTGAAAAGCAAGGCCATCTGAGATGCTATATTCATAAAATGAAAGTTACTTTCGAATTATACATGATTTGTTAAAGCTTATGAATAGAACATTTCTCGTTGAATACCATATATATATATCTCATCTTATGACGTTAAAGTCATATCAAATATCTACTTCACTCGATGAGATATACATGGTATTCGACGAGAAATGTCAAATATCCTCTATGCAAGTCATTGATTTTACTTAAGAAATTCATATATCAAGTTATATTCTTCTCAAACTATGGAGTCTGAACTTTCAGAACTCGAATAATGAATATATTTATAATTATTCAAAAGATAACCGAGTGCAAAGACTATTAATTCCATAGTTGATTGATTGAGTGGAGAGGCTGACATCTGTATAAGCAAGGGACGCATTGTATGATTAAATACTAGGCTAGCTTTATAAATAATGAAGAAACTGGAACCCAACAGCACTATGTACAGTGATGCTTCAATAAGTTCTCAACAGTTAACTTTTTTCATGATGATATTTCTCATTTCTTTTAATTGAAATACTGCCA
The DNA here is from genome assembly GCA_936450465.1 of Gibbula magus. Lineage (NCBI taxonomy): Eukaryota > Metazoa > Mollusca > Gastropoda > Trochida > Trochidae > Gibbula > Gibbula magus. The sequence goes on from OW388305.1 coordinate 3,488,044, forward strand.
TTAATGGCATTCCTTTTGTCGATTTAAGTCTTCTGAGTATATTCCAAAAAGTATCCATTTCATAGCTATGACTGATTGAGTGGCAATGGGATGACATGTGTTAATAAATATCAGATCGTTTTACATGTGTTTAAGTGCTACCGAAACAGATATTAAACTGAAGCAATGTCCATATTCCTCTCAAGGTATATAAGCTAGTGACACGTGCAATTAAACTCATTTTGTTGTAGTTTCATTGGATTTGTTCCAAGTCATCTTCCGTCGTGCGAATTGTAAAAACATCCCCTAGCCATTGTTCTAGCGAAACTCCCTGCCCCGACCTTCTACTTTCAAACCATAGTAATGTCAGTGGCGACGAACCATGCTGCTGTTGATTAAAGTGCATTTTTATAATAATAATAATTATGCATAGTTCTTCTTTGGCGCAGTTCCCATCTAAGAGGACGCTTTTCTTGGCTCGGAAAACAATGAACGTTGAAATGTTTAAAATGTTTCCCTCAAAAAGATGCGTTTTGAGTTCAGATTTAAAACTTTAAAGTGTTGGCATATTTCTGAGAACAGTGAGTCCCTATCCTTGCTGTTCGTGTGTATTCTCCTTCTAGCTTCCATTCAAAGACTTTTTAATCATTAACCATTTGTGAAGAGCCTTATCATCATATGATTTTAAGTTATGATAAAGGTGGAGTGTGGTTTTTGATAGTCAATATTTAGCATGAGGAATAAAGATTGAATACGCATTGAAAATTAGATCAGGGATATTAAAACTTGTATGATTGATATTTCATTAGTGTGTCAATGAACAAGTAGATCATGTTTCCAAAATTTGCAAATATCCCTCAAAATTTGTTTTTGTCCATTATTTTTTTGAGCCTTGGCTTCTTTTGCCTTCATTTAATCAGTTGGGCGAGTCTAAATACGATAGCTCCTTTATTTTCGCCCAAATGCAAAAGGACTGATCACGTAACACACGGAATTAAATATTAGTTTGTTAGTTCTTAAATCCACTTTACCTAAATTACATGTATGGAACATTGAACTTGGATAATAGTTACTGAACGTGTGATTCAAAAGCTTCGATAATCTTCGAGTGGGCTACTATCCATCTGATTGGACCCTAGGAGTGATATTACCTGTGCATAAGAAGGGCAATACTGGCTCAACATCTAATTATCGACCAATCACATTGTTTGAAGTCTCGGGGAAAATTTGTGCCAAAGTTATTAGTAATAGGTTGTCTGTGTGGGCTGAACAGGAGAAGTTCTTTACTCTCAAACAGGCGGGTTTTAGACAGGGATTTCGAACATCAGACAATATATATATTCTTCATACAGTTATTAATAAATATCTTTCATTATATAAAGGTCGGCTTTACTGTGCATTCATAGACTTGAAGGCAGCATTTGATGATGTGGATAGGACGAGTCTTATATAGTGTATAAACTCTGGTTTTGCAATGTTAAGGGTAGAATGTATAATTTAATAAAACTTATGTATGCAAAAGTGAAATCATGTATCTCGCTGGAAAGAGGTTACACTACTTTTTTTTATTGCGCATTTAGCGTGCGTTAGGGCTGTAGGTTATCTCCCTTCTTTTTCTATTTTTAATCAATGACTTTGTGGAATTCCTAGCCACAGACTGTCATAAATGTATCAATCTAGACTTGATAGAGTTGATCATTTTGCTTTTTGAAAGATTTTATTGTTTTGTTAGATAGTACTACTCTTGGACTTCAAAAAAGAATAAACAAGCTAAATATTTATTGTCAAAAAAGGAAGCTCAAAATCAATATTGATAAAAGTAAAATCATTGTATTTAGAAAGGCTGATAGATTTTAAAAAATACGAAAAAATATTTTTAAATGGAGACGTTATGGAAATTTTTAAATCTTATAAGTATATTGGTGTTCACTTCTCGAATTCAGGTAGTTGGTATATCACTCAGAAAATTCTAGCAGAATAAAGGTTTTGTCACGTGCCAGATCATTGATCAATAATGTTTATAGTTTACCATTTAAAGTGCTGTTGCATATCTTTAACGTTAAAGTGTTACCTGTTCTGTTGTCGGTGCTGAAGTTTGGGGTTCCATCCATCACCTAATATTCTTCATGTTCATGATAAGTTTTGTAAGCAAATTCTAAGGCTCTCTGTTATTATGCCTAACATAGTAGCTCGTTGTGAACTTGGTCGGTATTCTTTGAATGTTAACAAATATATCAGGATACTTAAGTATTTGATAAGTTTTTTAAGTCAAAGAAGAACAAAGATGTGGACAATGTGCGTAGATATCAGTTTAGTTTAGTTGAAAAGTACCTTAATTGTTTGGCACTAAAAGTTTAAAAAAATTCTTTTCTTACGGTTTTGGACAAGTGGTTTATGTCGAAGAGTTTCTTTTTTAATTTAATCAGAGTTGCATTGACATTGCCATTCAAAATCGGGTTCAGACCTTGGTAAATATTCAAATTTAACGATGTACAGAGAAATTAAAGTTTATTCTTGTGAATAAATTTATCTCAGCATGATACAGGTTAAAGCCTATTGTAGTGCCTAATGTAAATTCCGATGTTCCAACCATAACCTAATGATAGAATATTACAGACGTCTAAAGCTAAACCGTAAAGATCGTCCATTTTGTGTTAGACCAACTGTTGAATCCGAATCCCTTTCTATCATAACCTGCGAAGTTGTCTATTGCAAGAGTATTGTTATGTTTTCCCATTGGATACTAAGCGTAACTCATTTTTCACGTCCCATGATAGCATTGTACTTAAAAATTTTGTAAATTATATTTTTCTAACTCAGAAGAAACGTGCTAGTTATTTCGCATCATGCTGATGCCCCCATGTCCATCACTAAATTGCATTATGCACTACATCTGTATATTGTATTTTATGGCAACTTCGGCAACTTATTCTGTGACAAATGTACTCTCTCTCTCTCTCTCTCTCTCTCTCTCTCTCTCTCTCTCTCTCTCTCTCTCTCTCTCTCTCTCTCTCTCTCTCTCTCTCTCTCTCTCTCTCTCTCTCTCTCTCTCTCTCACTACAACTCACCTTTATTGTCAAAGTTTAGTCTACATTAACGTAGATAGAGAAAAAGTAATGTTCGTCAGTAAATCACTGGCCATAATGAAGGATTTGCGGGGAGGTATAACAATACAGCTAGTAGTACGGGAAGTGATGAAAAAGTTTGAGAGTCTGCTCACTTAGATATATCTATATTGCTGTGCCGTCTTTGACATGGGCAAGTCCGTATATAAACATAAGGTGTAAAAATTGATGTGATATAAGTACTTATTGAAAGCAGCAAATAAAAACATACAATAATGTCTGTTCCATCACTTATTGAAACGGTATATTGTTTAAACACATATACAGCACAATTTGGGGACAGATCTGAAATTAACTACAAAGTTAAAATGTGTTACCCTTCAATTTGGAAAAGATGACCTGAAAGATAGAAGGAAGGTCAAGTGATGTCAACAACCAAAATCAAGTATATCCTTAAATAAAAACTGCGTAACATATTAGACGTTATTTCTTATATGTCTATCAGTTCCTGGATGTTCTAAAAGTTCTGGAATGTTCTAGACATTTTATTATGTTTAAGCCAGATACCTTTATTATCGCTATTATACAAACAAAACAAAGGGAGAAAATATTACACACTTGTTAGAGACATCTACAAAACCGAACATCTACATCTACAACACTGAGCATGGTCAGTTCATGAGTTCAAACCACCACTAAGCATCCTTAATTTTTCTGACGTAAATTAATTGTGGAATGATTGTGAACAAACTCATTCTCAACCTACTATGCATCTGTAGTTCTTCACATTCCGTATATCTATATTGATGAATTTGACAGAATTGCCAGTTTTTGTGAAAACCTTAATTACTTGTGGATCAAACAAAAACCATAGTTCATTCAATTGGCAAAAGTCTACAAAGTCAAATGTCAAAGAAGTTGTAAAAACTTCAAGTGAATTGTTCAATGGTATGAATGTAAATTTAGATCCCATTGATGCGAGGATGCTGTTACTGCCAACTTTCACTGAGTAAAAAACTGAATTGTAGTTGTCCCTTAATGTTTGCAGTTTACTACCAACTTTGCGCATATGAACATTGCATTGGCAATATTCTGAAAATACAAGTAGGATGTTGCCTTATCAGCCCCAAATAAAAGATAATTCGGCTCCACTTTAACTACCAATTTACGCCTGTAGTTGTCTAGATTTAACGACATTACAATACTCATGCGCCGCACCTTTACTCTATATAGTAAACTTTGTCTATTGTGATCTTTGTGAAGATAATGTATTTCATGCAATGCTTTATAAGGTATATGTTTTGTTCCACTAGAATCAAATGACAAGATACCATTTATGGAAAAGGATAACTTACGCTCAGTAAAGATTACATGCACGTTATAACTGCCAGGAACTGCAAGGATTGTTTCTAAGTGGTGTCACGTGGTCGTGTCCCTCTAATAACACGTAAGTAGGATCTGCATGTGACACAAAATACAGGATTTCATTAGGTCGACGTGTAGAAGTACGTGTCATTTTGGCAGATGCTTGTGTATCTTCGGTAGATACGCATCGCTGGTGCCTCTCCTGCATGCAATGCTGATCTGGTGGCGTTTATAATGCAATTCTCCAGACACACACATGAAGTCTTGTCAAAATCGTGTCCAACTTCGACACATTCAATTGCCTGCTCTGTTATACACTGAATCAATTCTGTTGGTCCAACAGCTGACTCAGAGAACCTTTTTGATCCTGCTGATGGTTCAACATAATCTGATATACCTTTGAGTAATAAGGCAATGAATGTCAAGTGAATGAGTCGACCTGTTTTGTGATCCTTCAAATGTCTGTGAGATCGTTCTGGTCTTTTTAATGGCAACAACGAATGCTTTGGAGTCATTCAGTGACAATTTACCAGGGTAGATGTTTGTTATTGAAATTCTTCTCTGTCAGCTAGTTCTGATGGCGGCTAAGTCGATGATAATCACCACCACGTGGAAGTTAGGACCTGATTCATCAGCAGTACGAGGGTCGTCTAAAGGATCAACACAATACGTAGATCCATCAATAGGATCAGAAAGATTCTCAGAGGCAGTTAAAGAACCGACACAACAGGTAGACACATGGAAAGGATCAACACAGGTGATTATAAATCTGGCAATAAGTGGCGAAATAGGAATCGGTTTGGACAAGCCTTCTTGCTTCTGTCTGGAGAGCTACATTGCGAACAATAACTGGACTTCACTAAGTGATAAACATACAGAGCTGTTGCGGATTTACAGAAGATACCGTAGTAAGTGCAAGCCTGGACCCGAACCTAAACATTCACATGCCAAACAGAGTTTAAGGAAAGAATCATTATATTTCGTTAGCAGTAACCATCACGCTCACGTGTTGTCGGGTGGGGAGGAAATGGTGACATCACTGCCAATCAACCCATGCTTGGAGATACCATGTGTTATTTTTACCGAACTCAACTTGACATTTTTCACAAATGGTCAGGCTATTTTGTCATTTGATTTTAAGGAAAGAAAAATAATATATAAAGCATTACATGATATACAATCTCTCTCAAAAGATCACAAGAATCAAGCCATAATATTTACTGTACGTATTCATAACAAGTTCGACGTGATGTCCATAAATCAAGATGGCAGTGGTAAACGGATGCTTGTTAAAACTAGCTTTACTTAGCATTTTCTGGGGGCTGACCGAGCAACATCATATTTGTATTTTCAGAATATGGACAATTTGTACTTGTACTTTCATGAACGTGAAGTTGGTTTTAAACTGAAAAGACTAGGGTGCAGAATATTGTCTGAAAGTGGTGTTGTTCGAGTTGGCAGTAACAGCATCATGGCGGCAGGCTCACCTAACTCTGTTTTCATAATATTTTCTAATAGAAGATTTAAATGTTTTACACAGTCTACAAGTTTCGATGATTTTTACAGTGATTTTTGTCAAATTAACGAACTATGGTATTTTTTTAGCCCACACTTTCTTAAAGTTTACAACCAAACTGGAGTATTTGTCAAGTAAATTGAGATTGAGCCCAGTGATCTAAGTTACTACGATTGTATAGTAGGTTGAAAGCTCACTCCAATGTTCATGACCTGTTTTATGACCAGATTCTCTTAGAGATTTAAGATAATTTAACTGTGAACACTTGGACTAAGAATTGAAAGATAAACACAGTGAAGGTTTGGTGGAGATGATCCCCGAGCGCCATGTGTGGCAGCTGGGACGGACAACCAGGATCAGGACCTATATGTTTGAAGCTCTTCTAGCACCAAGGTGTTCTCGAGATACAATCTGCCAAAGTACTAACGATTATCTTATGACTTAAGAGTTCTGTGTACTAACTTCATATCATCATTGTTCTTAGATTAATATTTATTGTTTTAATTGCTAATGTATTGAAGCCTGAAATGAATAACCGATATGCAGCCTTGTTTCTAATGTAATGTGTGATCAATTGAATCAGAAATAGTCTCTGTATACATAAAGCTACCTGCAGACAACTCCTCGGTCATCATCCTCTGACATAGACTGCAGTTGGTTGAGGTTGGTTGCAATATTGATGTATTAAACAGATCAGATAATGATGTATGCTATACTTAATTATACTTTAGATATTGAAATGTTGCTTAACTATTTTTGTGAGTATAGGTGGTTATGATGTCGTTTAAATCTAACTTAAATCATCTCTGTTTCGAGGAATAAACGTTACAAAATACTGCATATAAAAACTCGTCTGTGGCTCCCTCTCCACATGGTCGAAAGCAACGTTCCCCATTCCTCGTTCCTGCTTGCCTTCGCTTTACTTATGCTGATCTCTATCACTGATTAGTATAAAAACAATATCTTTTTGATAAATTTATCACTTTGTAGTGACATTTGCTTCCTGTGAAATGTAATTAGAGTTTGAAGCATCTTAGATCTGACAATTGTGTGACGACCTAGCGTTCAACTGACTCGTCAGTTAACAGTCGTTAGCAAAAACTTGCCATTCAATAGCAAGCTATGGCGGCCTTATTACATACATAATTTTGTACAACTTTACGATTGATGTTCTTAATTTGTATGTAAATGATCAGTTGTTCAGAACTATTATGTGTGCATGCCTCATGTTGATAATTTTGTTCAAGCTACTGTGATTTGTCTATGACTTTTTCATGAACCAATTGATAAGTTTAGTTCTGGTGATTCAATTGTCACCAAAAGAATTTTAAGTCTCACACTTCAAGGCAATGAGAAGGCACTGTGTATATAATATTTTCAAACAGATCAAAATGTGTTTATATTTTGGTGTGAGTATCATGCAAGATAATTATATAGAATGGTATTCTTAAAAGTCTTCTGGCGATGATAATACTCTTTTGTTTCGTCACAAGATCCTTGGAGATTAAGGGCAGTATGTTCTGAACAACAACCCTTTCGTAAGAAACATCAGGCTACTCTAAACACGTTGTCTCTTCAAACGCTGTTCATGTATATATACCTTAATTGTAATTTATGAATGTAAATGTATCAGCAATTTATTTTTGAGAACATCAATCAGGAATGTACTTTGTATATAAGAGTGAATGTTTGTGTATAATATATCATCAGCATGAAAGATTAACATCAATCTTAACTTATGCTTTTGGATTAATTATGGAGTATTCTGAACCATACTTTGATCAGCATTGAAGACTGTGATATCATTTGATTCCACTCCTTAATTTGCTTGCTGTGCATCTTATTCTATTGATATTTTACCTCAATGAATGATATATGCTTTAAATATATTTGTTTGAACATTCATCAATCAGGAACTAGAATTATTGTCTTGAAACTGTTATCATTAAAGGACTTCATATCTTGTACTATGTCAATACATTAAATAAACTGCTTGTCTTTCTTAACAACTGGAACACACAAGTGTACGCTTGTTTCGTATTTCATGAGCCATAACTCTCTGTCACTTGCAACTTCCAACACCAGGTATAGCTCTAGTCAGTCTCTGTCACTTGCAACTTCCAACACCAGGTGTAGCTCTTGTCAGTCTCTGTCACTTGCAATCTAAACAAGGTGAGATCGACAGTTGGATAGTATGTTATTACAGTCGATCTAACAGTGGCCAATGCACCCAGCTCAGCTGTCTCGGTGAACTCTGGCATTTTGCCGCTCAGCCAATCAGTAACGAAGCCTCATCTCGTTTGAGCTTATTCAAGACTCCAAACACCGTAAGGTCCCCGAATGGTACGTGGAGTAAGGCTTAATCTATTTGCAAAATCAATGCAGCACCCACTCAGCTCCCTACAACAACTGGACAATGTTATAAAAAATTTCCGGTTCATTGAGGTCTTACTGGAAATCTTAAAAAATCCCATTTCTCGCAAAAAGATATACGTTTTACTAAGCAGTAAATTATACCAGTTCGAGTTAAACACTATTCTACACGAAATGAGAGATACATCTTGGAACATATTAAAACGATATTTAAACAATAGTCGATTTAGATGATATGCAAGTGTAAAGACTCATGTTTAAACTCGAATAACCGGACATCAGTATCAACAATGTCTGATTCATCGAGACCTTACTGGAAATCTTTGAATTCCTATTTCTCCGAATATATACATTTTACTTAACATTAAATCATACTAATTCGAGTTACAAACTATTCTGCTGTGAATTGACGAAAACATTCTGGAACAAATTCATATGAAAACTACACACTATTCTCGTTATGCCTCTGCCGTGTATTCAGCATAGGTCTTAATCCCTCTTCATGCTCTATGGTTTTATGAACTACCCTTTTTTGCACACTAAAAAGGTCAACGGGACGACCTCTCATATGAGCTACTGTTAGATCTAGATTTATTTAGATTGTACAACTTGCTACTTTAAGGTCCTGCTGCCATTCTGCAGGTGTTCAAGAATCACTCCGAACTCAAAAAAGCAAAATTTAGGCCCTGATTGCCTGAATAACTACGGACTTATTTTGAACATGACTTTCCTTCCTAAAGTTAATCTACATTAAGTTTTGTTTTCAAAGGTGAATCTGTCTTGCTGCTACTTATTTTGTAGTATTCTTCCTGGTCATTTAAAACTTAACAAGTGTCTACAAAAAAAGTGTAATTGTGTCCGAACCATGGTCAAAATTGTCCGAAACGAGTTCATTTAGACACAAAATCAAAATCCGAATCACATTGAACGTAGCAATAGTCTTTATCATTGTACCAAAATTATTTTTTCATTTTGTGTATTTATACAAAGTCATATATTCTGTATTCTTAACTTTGTATCAATTTACATTAAAACAAACATTTTAAAAAGTTAATTGAATCTCTTGCTTTATTTAGCTTAATATAAATTTCATCTATCAACAAATATAAAATATTGAACATGTTAATTTTGAATAAAGAGATTACAATTACTGCGGTTATTATTGTGCACTCTTGAAGTGAAAAGTGTCCAAAGTTCAGGCGACTTCTGGTGGTGGTCAGTCCGAGCTTCGGTCAATATTGTTAAGTCGTCTGATGATATAGGGCAGGAGTCTCTTTAAAGATTTAAAAATAACATTGCTAAATTGATGTAACAAAAGTTCTTCTTAAAAAGAGAAAATAAAACACATTTGTATATTTTATTCTATCATTTATTGAATACCACAAAGTCCATACGAATAACAGTACATCGCTGTTCCACTTGTACAACATATTTGGTTGGCAAAACTGATATTAACAACAAAGTTACAATTGAGTAATCCTTCAATTTTGAATACATGACATAAATGATAGATCTTCATTGTAGGTAAAGTGATGTCAACAGACCGAAGTAATTTCATCCAAAAACTGTGTAAACATATCAGATAATATTTTCTGAATAATCTGATAGTTTAGTCCGGCAGCCAGCCCTTGTGACCGGGAAAGTGCGTCCATAGAAAATATGTTTGTTCCTGGTGAACCATATGGGTATATACTTGAGGAAACTGAATGATGACACTTTGTCATCATTGAGCATTTTGAATAATTAATGTTTTAATTAGATAGGGTACACTCGTGATTTCAGTTATCCAGACACATCAAGTAATTATATTATAGTGTTCACAAAATTGAAATAAAATTAAGGCAGTTATATATCAATTGTTGTCCATTAGTATTATGAAAATAAATACACTTTTTTCAATTTTTTGGTTGAAAAAAACCCGAAAGGCCAAATGTTGATAATGTGTCTGGATAAACGAGGTTTCTGAGCAAATTTGGTTTTCTTACAGTAAAAATGAATTTAATGGTGTAATAATTTACTTTTGATTATAATTACGATTATTTAATCATAATCAAAAGAAATTGTGATAAAGTTTCAGTTAGTATATGTTTACTTTTGACAAATTCTGAAAAATACCCCCATGAAACCCAACATAGTTATGATTACTTGACATTAGAACAAGGGAGATTTTCTGGATAACAACTTCTTAAATGTGAATATACAAGACATTTCGAGGTAAATACTTACTCCATCATCAGGCGAAATGTAAGAAATAACAAAATGGTATACATTTATATAGTAAAGAAACCAATGGCGAGAAAACTCAATTAGATAGATTAAACTAAGTTTTTAAGATGAATTCGCATGAGAGTGGTATACATTGATGATTTGTGATACAAACATGAGGAGCATTAATAGCAATGGCCCGTGGGCTTTATTGAAGTAGTGATTGGACAGCAGTAATACAAATTGGTAAAAGGAGGAAAGCCAATTGCCTTTATTGTAGATACAAGAACAGTTGATTGGATGTGAAATGCAGAAGATGGTGATTGAGAGTATTAGGAGAGGCCAGTGATTTGGTGTGAATCGAAGTGGTTTGGCGGTAATTGGTTCTGATAGGTGTAGACTCCTCGGATAGGGTCTGACAAGGGTGAATGGATGGTGTGTGTGTGTGTAGGGGTGGGGGGGGGGGGGGAGGATTTGCCTCTGACAGAATATAGATGTTTGAGATGAGTGAATCCCCAAGTACATGTTAGGAAGATGCTTTGGTCGCGGTTTATTGCAGGTTGTTCCCTTGTAATGTCAATCGCTTATTGGAGTTTTCTTTGTCACAAGTTGTTATTTGTTGACAAGACTGTGGTAGCCTCCCAGTTGACAGTGTGATCCTTGTTCAGAGTATGCTCATATAGGGAGGATTTCTGTTCAAGTGTGTTGACATACGCTTTATGTTCCTTGATCCTTGTGTTGATAGGCTGCAGCATTTATCTGATGTACTCTTGTCCACAGTGGCATGGCATTTTGAAGATGCATCCTCTTGTAGTGCTGGTTCCTCTGCTGTTGGCTTTTATTTGAGTAGTTGCTTGAGGATCTTGCACAGGGTAATGTAACATCAATGCTGACTTTGGTCTTGATGAGGTGAGCGATCTTGTAGCTGAGATAGCCGAAGTATTTAGGGAATTGTTACTCGAATTTCTCGGTTAAGGCTTGTGGGTGATAGCTCTTATGGTGAGTGTTTTCACTGTTATCTTGATGACTAGGCTTGCTGGATATGTATTGAGTGGGGTAAATGTGTCCTTTCGATGTTTTGGTCCTTTATTGAGGGTATCAGGTTGACAGATGGATTTTATCACGTCTTGTGAGTGTGGCTATGCTTGATTAGTGGATGATAACATACACTGTATTGTGTGTACTGGTCATTGTGTGTGTCACGGCGTGCGATAGACAGATATTCTAGGTCCATGCTCAGTAGTTTGCAAGGAGACATATGAGAGGGGGAGATGGTGGTTAGTTTCTGTTTCCATGATCAACCTGATTCTTGGATGCTTGGCGTTGAGATGTTGTAGGAGATGATGGCTATGGTGGTGAAGGTGACATCAACCTTGTGGAACCAATAAAGCGACTGAAAAGGAGCATTAGAGAGTGTTGGTTCTTGGAAGGATGTCATGAAAATCTCTGTTATTAGGGAAGATAGTTGTGCGCCCATTGGAAGTTCGTGGATCATGCCAGTGAAGATAAAAAGTAGCTGATGGTTAACTTGGTGTCGAGCTGTTCAATGCGGATGTGGAGCTTGGTGGCTTCTGGGGTTTTCTGTTGAGGGATATGTTGGTGAAGAACTCGACGACATCGTAGCTGACCATTGTGTCTGTGAGACAAGTCCTACATCATCGACTCACCATCTTCTGCCAACCGTGCAACCTTTGGACATTAATTAATACTTGAAATCAACGTGATATCTTGCATCTGCAGCAATGTAAATCACTCAATGCTCCGTTGATTCGACAGAAAGACAGTACAGTGTTCTTTAAAATGAAACACATTATTGTCCGTACAATGTGCAATTTCTTTGGAGAAGCCGAGCAACTGTTTGTGTTTGTTGTTTCGTTGTCTCTGTTATCCTTGTCTATGCACATGACCTATGAAATAACAAGGTGTTTGATATTCCTGATTCAAAAATGTGTTGCAACGTCTGGCCTACACCATTAGTGTTATCTGAATAGGGGTCTGAATATGTGCACGCCCACACTTTTTAATGTCATTTTTCATGTCATTGCAGTTATACGCTTAACGTTTAAGAAACATTCTAGCTTTTTCTTCTAGCGAGACTACTCTTGTCAACCAATAACTTAACCTTCAAATTGCCCAATTCAGTGCCCGCTTCGTGTTCGAATCTTGGGTCTAAACTTGGAAATTGACTATTTCCTGTTTTTGCCTTTTTTTATTAATTAAATTAATTCTTTGTGATACATGTGTTGCTTGGTGAATAAAATACTAAGTAAAAATGGTAAATTGTGTTTTATTTTTAAAAAAACACCACAAAATCGCCAAAAATCACCATTTTCTCTCCACAAGAAGTGACATTGTCACACGAAGGCCTATTTCAGAATTTGGCAAAAGTAAACAAATATAAACACTAACTGAAACTTTATCACCATTTCTTTTGGTTATGATTCAACTATCGTAATTATAATCAAAAGTAAATTATTACACCATTAAATCCACTTTTACTGTAAGAAAATCAATTTTGCTCAGAAACCTCGTTTATCCAGACACATTATCAACATTTTGGACTTTCGGTTTTTTTCAACATTTTTTTTTACTTATTTTCAAAATACTAATAGACAACGATTGATATATAACTGCCTTTATTTTATTTCATTTTTGTGAACACTAAAAAATAATTACTTGATGTGTCTGGATAACTGAAATCACGAGTGTACCCTATCTAATTAAAGCATTAATTATGCAAAATGCTCAATGATGACAAAGTGTCATCATTCAGTTTCCTATAGTATATACTCACAAGGTTCAATTTCTGTAAAAACATTTTCTATGGACGCACTTTCCCACCTAGGGTGAAAATCGGGGTTTGGCTGCCGGACTAGTTCTAGAGTGTAACAGAAGTTGTATTATGTTTAAGTCAAATCACTTCATTATCACTATTATACAAACATAAGAAAGGGAGAACCACTGGAGAGAACAATGACATAAAATATTTTAGAATTCGCTTATTTTTTTTAAAATAGCAAGTTTATTATGTCTTTTATCCAAAAATGAAAGAAACCTCTGGGCTCACCGAATGATTTAAAGAGTTATCAGCATTCATAGTAATACCCCTGTCACCAAATTGCGCCATTTTTGACTGATTTCACCTGCTTAAATGAAGGGCCCGCTTTCAACGAATAAACTCCGAAACCTTTCAGATACAATTTAATCATTTACGTGAATACATACTGCTAAGGGAAACAAAAATAGATTAAGCACTATTTAAATAAAAACGGCAATTTTATGATCGTTTTTCGCATATTCTAAAGGATTGTTCACTGACACACATATTTTAGATAGTGCCAAAATTGTAATATGATATGCGCATTTGAATAAACGAACTAATTCAGAAAAAATAATAATAATTGTTCATCTCTTGAACGTCTATTTAAAATTACATACAGTAAAAACATGATGTCACGGCAGTTTTCATCAATTCAGGTGTAACTTTTACGGCCTACCGTGTTATCATTATTGAATTCACTATCAATTCAAGAGTGCGTATTGGAAGAACAAATATCAGTTAATCGTACAAGGCAATTTAAATTCATCACTAGCTTGAGATATGCATTTATCACCCAAAACTGTGTTCCACAGGAGATATCGCTTGTGTGAGATCTCCTAGGAGACATCGATTTGGCAGTAGGTTTTGAACAATGCCCTGTCACCGTCAACTACATGACATCACAATGCTTTTACATCATCATGTAATGACATCACTATGCTATGCCGTCATAAACATGATGACGTCACAATGATATGACATCACCGCACTGGAAGTCAAATGGCAGAGATGTGCTCAGAGATGTACACTATTTTCACTTAAACGTAATAAGAATGATTTGGGATGTTAAATAGATTCTCACCCTCGTGTCTTCTGATATAAAATATATCAACACTCGTTGATAAAGTAAAAATGTCATCGGCAAGACTCGGATATTTGTAACTTTTACAAAATCGTGTTGATATATTTGATATCAGAAGGCACTTGCGAGAGATTCTCTATTTAATTGGAATAATACACAGAGTCAAATATTTACCGCGAATATGCGGCATATCGACATCAAATTTAAGCAATTTCCGTTAGTGTCCGGATAGGCTTCTACTCCTAAAAACATAATGTACATATTTTGAGACTTATTTATAGCTGTACATTGTTGTCGCAAAATGTTGCCGTAAGTTAGTTCGATTTCTGGGTCCCATTTCTCCTGAAACACTTCTCACATACATCTACACAACAGAGCATACAGAGTGCATACCACCACTCAGCACCCGAATATTTTCTGACGAATGAACAACAAAGTAAACTAATTATGGATAGGCAGTGAACAAAAAGGACATTGTCAGCCTGCTAAGCATTTATAGTTCATCACATTCCCAAGTTCTATATTGATTGATTTGATAAGTTTTCCAGTTTGGGTGTAAACATCAATTACTTGTGGATGAAATAAATACCATAGTTCATTCACTTGACAAATGTCTTCATATTCATGTTTCAAATCAGTTGTAATAACGTTAATGGAATTGTTCAATGACATGAAATTCAATTTAGATGCTATTGTTGCGAGGATGCTGTTACTGCCAACTTTTACTAAGTAAAAAAATTAATTAAAATGATACCTTAATATTTGCATTTTACTACCAACTTTGCGCTTATATACATATAACCTAGCATTGGCGACATTCTGAAAATACAAGTATGATGTTGTCTTATCAGCTCCAAGTAATAGATCATTCCGCTTCACTTTAACTATCAATTTACGCCCGCTGCCGTCTAGATTTAGAGACATTACAATACACCTGCTCACCACATTGACAGTAAATAGTAAACATTGTCTATTGTGATCTTTGTGAAGAGAAGTTATTTCATACAATGCTTTATATATTACCGTTGTTCTCTTATAATCACGTAACAAGATATCGTGACCATATATTGAAAAGGACACCTTACGTTCAGTAAAGATTACACAAGTGTAGATATCACTGCATGGATTGTTTCGTAGTGGTGTCACGTTATCATTTCCATCCAACAACACGTAAGTAGGACCTGACTGAGACACAAAATACAAGGTTTCATTACTTTGACGTGTAGAAGTAAGTGGCATTTTGGCAGGTGCTTGCACAGACTCAGACTTGCACATACCATTGTGTCTTCTGTAGATCGACATCGATGGTGCCTCTGTTAATGGTGACGTGGTAAAGTTTGAAATACAACTCCTCAGACAAACACATGATGTCTTGTCAAAATCCATTCCAATTTCGACACATTCCATTGTCTGCTTTGTAATACAATGAATCACCTCTGCTGATCCTTTAGATGCCTCTGAGAATCTCTCTTGTCTTTTTGTTGGGTCAACATAATGTGTTGAACCTTTGAAAGGTTCTACCTTTCGTGTTTGACCTTTAAATGCCCCCGATACTCTTTCTGATCCTTTTGATGGATCTACATGTTGCGCTGATCTTTTAGACGACCCTCGTACTGTTGATGAACCAGGAACTAACTTCCACGTGGTGGTGACTATCATCGACTGAGCCGCCATAAGAACTAGCTGACAGAGAAGAACTGTAATACCAAGCATCGTCCCTGGTAAATTGTCACTGAATGACTCCCCAGCGTTCTTTTGTGACTTCAGCAAGTAGGAATTTATGGAAATGTGATTTGCTTATACGTGTATATGTAATTGGAAACCAACATTTCTGATAATTAGTGTCCATTTGCTATTGTAATTTGATAGAAATGAGTGACCTCTTCTCTTTTTGGAAAGCTTAAAGGTTAAGATATTTCAATGTTTTACTTTCTGAATTCGTTCAAATGTTTTAACATTTCCAATTAACAAAAGTTTCGTTTCAATTAATTTAAAATCACGCATTCCACATTCAAACATTTCTCATAAACAAATTGGTTAGTTGAAGAGATATACATGTTGCTCAGCTCAACTTTTGTACACACGTCATTTGTAAAGGTATGCAGAATAAGGCACATTTATTGATGTTCATAAAGAATTTGTGTTAAATGTCAATGAATGGTTGTGTTTTATCCAAATTACTTTTGGACGAATTTTAAAAAAAAGGTTAATTAAAAAAAAGCATTTATCTTTGACTGATGACTAAACACCAGGACCCATATTTTCGCAGATCTCTTAGCGCTAACATAGTCGTAAGTCAATGTTAATGTATGGCGCTTACGACTATCTTAGCACTAAGAGATCTTCGAAAATATGGGTCCTGCCTTATTCAGTTTTAGAGTACGACGTTCTAACGTAAGGTATTTGTAATTGAAAATCAATCAATGATAAAACCAACTGAGGAGAGTACTCACTCACTCATAATGTGTGGACTATGTTTTGAAGTTGAGGTAATGTAATTTGGACATAACTTCAAATGTTATATATGGACAATTATTTCTTACTTAAATGATATAATAAAAAAAAGTAATCGTCATGAAGCATCTTACTGGGACCTGACTCTGACGGTGTGTTCAAACTTCAAAAGAACTCATACTGAAAAGCGTACTTATAGTGATCAAAGTATTAATAGGTACATTTATATACATAGGTATGTATGTATAGCACCAATATCCTACTCAAACACACGAATGTTGCAGCCCGACTATGGGGGTCTGCTGACAGTGGTGGATCTGGAGTAGTTCAATCTTGGAGAATCTAAGAATCGTCCTGGTCTTTTTAATAGTTTTTTCTGTTGTTCCGATCCTGGTCAATTACCCCTTCGAATGCTCTTTATAAAATAATCAGCACTTGTATAACTAACTGCTTTAAGAAAACTCTAGATTCACTTATTCATGGAAACCAAACTGGTTTTATTCCAGGCAGAACTTTTACTAAAAACACAAGACTTCTCTATGATATAATGTTTGAAACCAAAAGAAGAAATATTTCAGGATTGCTGATTTTAATTGATTTTGAAAAAGCTTTCGACACTGTGTCCAAGAAATTTATTGATTTAGTATTGGAAAAAATTTGTGTAGACGTCCTAACCTTTGACACAACTTCTTGTATAACACAGAATGGTCACTTGTTAGACTTTTTTTTACAAATGATAGATGTTGCAGACAAGGCGACCCCCTATCGCCTTACCTATTTCTCCTGCTTGCTGAAATCATGGGTTGTATGATAAGAGCAAATAAGGATATAAAAGGTATTGATATTGATGATAATGAATATAAACTTGGACAATATGCTGATGACACAGAACTTTTACTTGATGGATCTGCAGACAGTCTCTATGCGGCTATCAGTACATTGAATACTTTTTATAAGATGTCGGGTCTTAAGATACATATTGATAAGATTAAGGCAATATAGATAGGCTCTAAAGCAAACAGTGATGAGAAATTATGTAGTGACATAAAAATAGAATGGCACAGAGGTGAATTCGAGTTATTGGGTATCAAATTTACTCCCACACTATGTGATTTATGGGTGATTAACACCAAAAAATATGACTTGAGGAAATAAACAGACTTTTGGCGAAATGGAGAAAAAGGCACTTAATATTCATTGGAAAGATAACCATCATCAAAACTTCAGCTGTTTCAAAACTAGTCCACATCTTCAGTACATTACCAAACCCTCCAGAATCTTTTATTTCTTCACTGGAAAAGATATTCAAATTTATTTGGAATGGCAAAACAGATAAGATAAAAAGAGATACCATGAAAAGATTAAAACAAGAAGGGGGCCTTCGGATGATTGTTATAAAAACATTCATTGAAGCTTTAAAAATATCCACTTACAATGAGACTAAATTGTAATAAAGATATTGCATGTAACCCATGTAATATACCATTCAAGGATATTTGTAAATTTGGATGCAACTCGGCTGTACTCAAGAACCCACATTGGCTAGATGTACTGAACACATGGTAAAAATATTGCAAAAAGATTTAAGTGGATGCTGATAATATTGATGATATTCTAGCCCAGCCTTTATGGTTTAATCACAAACTTAAAATCACCCTACACTTTATAAAACATGGGGCTGATAAAGGAATCTTATCAATTAAAGACATATGTGATGGCTCTGGTATTACGTCTTTTGAAACACTAAAACTTATATATGGATGTGGGGTACAATGTTAGATTACAATTACCTTATACACATCTTGCCTATGTCCTGGAAACAAACTATCAGAGCCAATAGTAATATACCCATTAATAATATGAGTATTACTATTTGCAACAAAAGCCTTATTTCATATTCAAAAGGATCCAGAATTTTTTATGATATACTAATTTCAAATAATTTCAAGATATTACAGTACAATGACATTAAGAAAATATATGTCACCCAGGCTACTATTTTACAATTTTAAGAGTAAAACAAGATCATTAATGTATATATGAAGATATGCCATATCGGCTTCCCTTTTCCTAAAAGGCCATTTATTATTAATATCCTCATGAAAGTTAAGAAGTGAAATACTGAATATACAGGTACATTAAAATATTGGATATCTGGCTTAGTTTGGCAGAAAAAGTAGTGATATCCGTTTTTTGTTTGTTATCGCTGAAAGTAAAAAAGTTTTGGCAGAATACCTTATTATCATTAATTTTCCCCAACGTCTTGAAAATCAATAAAACAAACTTTACTATCAATCAAAACATAAATACAACCATGAAATACGAAGGTTCGCACATCTATGTGTGCTGTGCAATGTTGTAATAGGACGGGGACTATATAATAATGTCCTCTAAATGCGTTGTTTACGAAACAAACCAGTCTAGTCTAGTTAACTTCTTTTAAATATCTTCATATTTCACTTTCAGAACTGAACTTATCAAAAGGAGCATACATTTAAAGTAGAACTGTCACATTTTATGCATAATATTTAGAGGTTATAACATGACATTTTTCATACCATATCCCATATCAGCCCGAGGGCTTATCGATATGGGTCGAGGGTTGATATGGAGTATCGTATGAAAAATTACATGTTGTAACCTTTTTATCATGTATTATACTTTTTTTCTAAAACAAGAAAGAATGCTTGAAGAAATATAAAAATTAAGATATTTCTGTGCGAAAATTTACTTTGGGGGACCTACAAGACAAAACCTCAATTACATAATTTGTTCAAAATGTGTTTAGCCGTGCCTCTTATTCAATTTTCCAATTAGTAATATCTCTAATTATGTTAATGAGAATTTAAGTTAAAAGCGTCAACAACATCCTTGTTTGGAGACTACTCTGAAATAAACTGCTCTGTCAATGCTTCGCTTGTGACGTTAGATCTACCAAATGTTAGCATGCCTGTGAGCAAAGGGAGATCACTCTATCCTAACATCATCCGGGCTGATATTAGCTATGCTCAAGGTCAAGGGCAGTAACTCTTCCTAGACTGTCCAAAATAGCTGAAAACCCCAGTCTTGAGGGTACTGTTGACTATACCATCTTTTCAAGCTTTTATCATGAAATTACGCGCTTAAACTGACGTGCATTATGATCCAGGGTAATAGGGCCACGTGTAACAGCTGTATTTTGCTTTTCAGCTCCTTTTCCCGAGTTGATACATATACATATATTTTTCAATTTAATTTTTACTTTTGAAAAAGAATTGTTACGCCTCTAAATCTTAATGTATTTCAGACTTTAATCTTTTAGGATAATTATCCCAATATTTACAAAATTATTTAGGTGGGATACATGCATTTTAAAGATTTTTTTGTAAAACTGGTAAAATCCATTAGCGGTCTTCAGTGAGGTCAGATTACCTCCCTTTGTAACTCTCACCCTCAGGACTTAATAGCTTAGGTCCATTTTTCATCAATAGTGTGCTGTGAGAAACATTTAAAATAAAATTACCTTTGGATACTTATAAAGAAAAGTAATGGTATTATGATTGTGTGAAATAGTTTATGTTTTATGGTAAAAAAATTATCTGTTCTACAACATTTTATAAATGAATTATGTAATAAAAATTTAAAAAATCCAAAGAAGAGTTATCTCCCTTTGCCAATATTTTTGATAATATTCAACTTCAGCATCAAATTACTCAGAAAATAGGTCCGTGACATATATTTTTTATTTCCTATTATTCTACAGCTGTATGTTATCCACAAGTATTGTCATGTTTGAATTATTTTTCATTTATTTTTATTATTGAACAGGACTTTTGAAGTTATTTCTGCAGAATCCAGTGTTGACATTGCATCTTATCATGTAAGGCAAATGAAAAAAAAGCAACACACAAATGAAGAAATCACTTTTCTATTCTAATAACATTCCATTTATCAAATAAAACAAAAATAAAGCTCTGAATGATCTTTTTTTTTATTTTTTAAAGTGACCTTAACAAAAATTAAAAAGAGTTAGCCTCTTCTTGAGACATTACCACAAAAAACATAATTTTGCAGAAAAACAAGCTCCGTGCTACGCACTTTTTCTTTTTGAATCTCGAATAATACATATTCAGCTTGCATCATGCCAATTTACAGCATTTTTTCATTTAATTTCATTATTGTTTGGAACCTCTTAAGTTCAGTGTTTAAATAGGTAATAACACATGATTATCAAGTGAAAATGCATTTTAAAACATACTTTTAAAAACCTTTTTATCCCATTTAGTTTAATTAACCAAATTTTTAGCTTTTACAAATATAATAAGAATTTGTATATGAAAATGATAAATGTTATCTATTTTAGGTTATTGAGCTATTGACCAAATGTTTTTTCTTTGTTCTTAGTTATGTTTTAATATTAAATACATATTTTTTTAAAATAACTGGTAATTTACTGACAACTGTGTGGTTATTATTCTGTCATATCTTAACATATATTAATGATAATGCCTATCAGAAATGGTGAATGGCAGTGTGTTTGGGTTCAATATTCATTTCTGCCTATGATTTTCCAACTGTTTTCCAATTTTCTAAAAATGTTATGAAGGTATTTCACCATAAAAGTTATTAATTTGCATCAGAAATGTTGGAATGCTATTTTTGGTTTTGTAATTTTGTAGATATTGCCAAAATTAAATTTTTTATGGATCCAAGACACCTTTTGCTAATTTCCTGGTTTCTGAAAACCAGACGGTCATGTACTTTGAACATTTTTCACATCAAAATATTGGAAGTAAAAAAAGTTTTAAAAATATTTTTTTCTTTTCTATACATTAAGCTATACAAAACATATTTCAGAATAATTTTAATATTTTTTTCCAAAAAAGCTTGAGCATAGCTACTGATATTGATATGGATTTGCGATGTAGCTGATTTTCGGACCGGGCAGCGATATGGGTGGTGTGTCCTTACCGCTATCACATATCAAAACATCCCATATTATTGATATGTATATGATAAATATAATATACTGTAGATAATAATGTAATAGACACTCAAGTCGACTCAAGATTAAACATATTTACCTGTCCTTCTTTCCGTTTCATCCTTTTTTTTCTTTCTTTTAATATTCTTGTTTTTGTTTTGTTTGGGATACTTTAAAGGGGCAATAGCACGTTTTTTCGCTGAAATAAGTCGATGAAATGTATTTAAAAAATAATGTCACCAACAGTTACACCCTTCCCTCTTCGGAAAATAAAGTTAAAAAATGAGATTACATGGTTCCGTAAAGCCATGGGAATCGTTTTTTGTCGTTTGAAATGATAAATGTGTTCACCATAAAATGACCGCCATGCAATTTTGTTTAGCCTACTACGCAATACCGTCATTACCACATCGGATAATTATTGTTTTGTGTGATAAGATGATTTACGCTCTAAAGTAAATATAAATGACATAAACTATCATTATAAATTTGGCCATTTGACAAAATAAAATTTGCAAAAAGGTGTTACTTCCACTTTAATGTATGCACATACTTTTGTAATGATAAACGTGTAAAATCATTTAACTACTTTATGTGAGTAACTGACTAGTTTACTAGTTCAAATGGTTTAAATCATATTGTCGGTTAAATGTACGTATGCGCCTGTCTTTATATCAACATGGAATCAACGATGACATACAATTGAAAAATGGCTGCCAGGCAAAGGTGATATGTGCATGTATTGATAATAGTGTATCGCTTATACATAGTGATATTAGATATCAGTTAAATGGAAAGTCGTAATGCACTGATATCATCTAATTTATTAATGACAACAGTCTGCTTTGACATTAATTAGAACACAAGTGACAATGATATGATATGGTTGAAATAATGACCGCCGACCGAGTGAATATCTGTGATAACCATCGAGAGGTACGCAAGATGGTTACGACAGATATTCACGAGGTCGAGGTCATTATTTCACATACACGACACGGTTATGATAGATTAAGTGTCCAGTCTGTTTACTTTTTATTTAGGCAAAAACGAAATAGTTACTTTATATGAACGTTTTGAAATAGTTGTAATGGTGTAACGCTTGAGTGAACTCTACTCCAAACATTGCTTCAACTTCACGTGAACACTTCGCGAAATTCACGTGCAAATCGATTCGTGTACATTCATACTGTCAAATAGAATTTCCAAGCAAGTAACCAACTGTTTCTTTTCGATTTCACTTCAGAAACTACATCACTTTTACCTTGAATGTATATGAAATAAAGATGAAAATTGTAAATAAAAACGTATATAAGATTGTTTGTGACAACACATACTCACAGCAAAACTGAGCTGGTTTCCAGAAGACTGAAACTAACAGGATACCCAATGGAAACCAGAAAATTCCAGTTGGTATCCAGACAGTTTTTAACAGTTTCCATGTGGTTTGCAGCAACACTGAAACTGAATTTTGCACCAGTATCCGGATTGTATTCAGTGCGAATAATTGCCCACTCCTCCAAGTGGTGTCCATCTGGTTTCCATGAATAACTTTCTTTAAGGTTTCAACTCAGTTTCCATGTGATAGTTTTCACTTGGTTTCCACTTGGTTTCTATATTTCTTAGTTTACACTTGGTTTCAACTTGGTTTCCATGTTCAGGTTTACTGTTGGTTTCAGTCTGGTTTCCATGTTTAGGTTTATTGTAGGTTTCAGTCTGGTTTCCATGTTACGGTTTACTGTAGGTTTCAACCTAGTTTCCATGTTGAGGTTTACTGTAGGTTTTAGTGGGGTTTTAGTATAATGGTTTACTGTAGGTTTCAGTCTGGTTTCAGTGTAATGGTTTACTGTAGGTTTCAGTCTGGTTTCAGTGTGATTTCAGTGTAATGGTTTACTGTAGGTTTCAGTCTGGTTTCAATGTTAAGATTTACTGTAGGTTTCAGTTTAATGGTTTACTGTAGGTTTCAACCTGGTGTCCATGGTTGACATTTGCATGTTGTGCTAAACACGCATATCAAGCATGTTATGATTTAATGCTGTAGGTGTTGACACTGTATTCATTTAAATGAATACAGTAAAATGAATACAGTGTCAACACCTACAGCATCAACTGATATAATGCAATAATGCTTCGGAGAAAAGAATTCTAGTAATGATAAAAATAAGTGTACTTTGTTATCAAGTTTATTACATAAAGTGCCAATATCAAAGTCAATCTAATCAAATCTAATTGCAAAAAAGAAAAGATATTTTGCCTGTTGTACTAGTAATACAAAACAAGTGTGTTGTATTATGACGTTTATTACGTAAGTGTCAATTGCAGAGCAAATACTTGACTAATGCTGCAAAAAAGGAGAAAACATCTGACAATCAAATATAAGGAATGTATTCAAATGATATCAAATACACAATACCATATAGTGATCTTATTTATGAAGATCCTAGATAAACATTTACAAATTGCATTATTTAAAATTACTTCATAAATCATCCAGCACAATGCCATAACTGGATGACGAGGTAAAATAACAGGGCATTGGTGCTGATTAAGAAAGATGATCACTGATAATTCTGTGGTTATATTCTCGATTTATACTGTGCTGCCGGCCACTCATTATTCAATATATGTTAGGAACATGTGGTTTTATTTTGTCTCAGGTAAACGGCCCGGGGTTAATTACATCACTAATCCTCCGGGGTGATTTCACACTCTTCAGCTTAAGCTTAATACTTTCTGTGTCCTCAATGGGAATTATCTTTCGACCACATGGTATACTCATCTTCAAGCGCAGAAGTCTTTGACCGACCACACGCTTCCTTCATGTTCTTCTAGGCTGTAAAAGTAAAATGAACATAAAAATGATATTAATGACCAACATAAATCGAAATTGGTACAACCTCAGTTTTACTTATTTGAAGTGTTTTAGTAAGATACACAATCATACATTCTGATTTGCCAGATATTATTATTTTGTATACTGCAATTATTACATTAGTTCTTAGGTTAAGTTTTGAAACACATGTACCTGTTGTAGGCTAAGGTGAGAGGTCATCTATCGCCTTCTTCAAGTTTCTCATAAGTGCAGGAATGCTGAAAGTTTATAAAAGTATCAAATTAATCAAAGAAACATGAATATTCAAGGTCATAATATGATATTCAAAAATATACATCAGTACAACAACTCTTACTTGGTCGTTTTTTAGAATGTAATGTTTATGTATTCGTATGTTATAATGAATCAAGAAAGTAGAGACTGTTTGTCTTAATACAATAAACATTGACATCGTTTCATAATAAATTAAAAAATTCCATTATGCTTTCATAACAAACATCACAACAAAATATGTCTGATATACCATGCGGCAGAGTAAATATAAAAAATGTCTACATAATGATACATAAAACGGTACATATTCTCATATATAATGTATTTGAAGTCTGTTAATTCTGAACGTCGTATGGTATTTACATTCTAACATATTCTAATTGTCCCTATATTTGTTATCAATTTGGAAGATTTGGAAGGTACGTGATGTTGTTTTGAATAATAAATTTGTTAGAGATAATAACCAAAGTAATTTCTTGTGTGTGAATTTTAGTTTCAAACCTTTAGAAAAAAATCCACTGTCCAAAATCAATGAGGTTGTCTATATAGAGTTATGACTTATGTGTATTACTTTTGATTTGTGTTCGCATTGTTAACGTTTTAAGATAACTTTAGGTCACGCTTGTTCAGTTTTGCAAGTTTTGATTTATTTTATTCTGTAAGAATGAAAACGTTTCATACAGGGTGTGCCCTGACTGTTTTCAGAAACACAATTATTTTATTTTCAATGTTACAATATTTTGAAGGTATTTGATCAACTTTATTTAAATAGTTATTTCAATCATTAGCATATTGGACACACAATAAGAAAAACATGAACTGTAAGTATTACATGAAATGCGCACTGTACCTGCATGCAGTTGTAGAAACATCATGATGTTTTGCCCTCCGTGAATGACAACAGTTGTTGCCACTGAAGTTCACGTACACCCGGCAGACAAGATTCTGTTTCTTCATTCAGTCACGGTTTATACTGGCAATTTAATCGCGCCAAAATGTGGATGATGAACAAAGCTCTTTGTCTGGGAGAGCACATGGTCTGGCTGTTATATAACACCATATGGTGGACAGCGAGCGTCCGGCGATACGGAGCATACATTTGACCTACATCTAATTAATAAATTAAGGCTCACTGAATCTTAGGGTTTGTAATTGATATTATTGTTTAGCTGTTAAATAGTAAGTCCAACATTACACACGCAATGCAATGAATAATACAATAATAACATATCATGGTTGATATAAGTTATGGCATTGTCGAAATGAAAAGGAATACGGTACATATCATATCATATCAATCAAGGGTTTCAGTTATTTACTTGTTTATATGAATATAACATTTGCAAGACTTTATTTAACTCAAAAGTATAGTTAACCATTCTTTGTTAAAGCTTCATCTGAAAAATTGATTTGAACATGTTTATCATAATAATTAATATTGAATTACTAGTACTTTGCTTTGAATACACGTGCAATTTGAAATAATGGATAACTAATTTGGTTTATATGGGTCTTTTGATTTGAAAAAATGGTTAACAAATGGATACATGGGCTCTTAATTTATTTCATTATCTGTTTCCATTACACTACATTGCACTTCATAACACTTGATAGTTTCATGTTGGTTTCCATTTTCGGGAAACAATAATTGTAATTTACACTAATGGAAACCAACATGAAACTTCACATTATAGTTTCATGTTGATTTCCCTTACGGAAATATTACATACCATAGAGTCCAAAATGGATTCTAGTTGGAAACCAGGTTGCCAAGTTTCAGTGATAGGATAGCAAGTGGATACCCCTATTACCAAGTTAACAGTTGGTTCCCCATTTCAGGATACTCAATCATGTGTGCTGTGGTAGTTTCATGTTGGTTTCCATTTAATGGAATATTTCAATGCAGATTTCCAGGAATGGAAACCAACATGAAACCCCACTTGATAGTTTCATGTTGGTTTCAATTTTCTGGAATCAATAATTGCAATTTACAGGAATGGAAACTAACATGAAACTTCAGATTATGGTTTCATGTTGATTTCCATTTCATGGAAACATTGATTGCAATTTCAAGGAATGGAAACCAACATGAAACACATAATCAATGTTTCCAGTTGGTTTCCATCACGGAAATACTTAATGTTATAGAATCCCAAATGGATTCTAGTTGGAAACCAGGTTACCTAGTTTCAGCAGATGGATACCAAGTGGATACTCCTATTACCCAGTTTCCAGTTGGTTTCCAGATTACAGGATACTCAGTCATGTTTGCTGTGTACTGTTTTAAATAGCCATTCAGTCCATATTGGCGTTAAGCGAAAACCTTGGCTGCACTGGCGTTGTTCATTTCATCTTGTGATGTGATGAATATCATTTTGCCAAGGTGAATTTCTAACTTCACGGACTGCACACAATCCAAAGGCCGTGGTTGCAAGAAGGTGGCAAAAGTGAAGTGGTCTGATGTTTCAAACAATAATACGAATAATTCATGTCTCAAGGTCTGTTCGGGGCGAAATGAAGGTGAGTTACATTGTATATTACACTATTTCATTTGCTGTTTAACCGTATTTGATATTTTAGTTAATGTAATAGGGCGTTTTCAAGTGACCAAACGAACAAGTCAACATGTTCACGATGTATTACTCATAGTACCATACAACCTTGTCTGATTGACGAATAATCCAAATCGTAATTATGATTTGCACCAGGAGCATTCTGACATTCCCGTCTGGTATCCTTTGCATGTCATTTTAATTGACTTCAACAATAAATAGCTCGTTATTCGATAATCAATATCGAGAGTTAAATTAATATCGTTGATTTTCTTGCTATCAAAATTGGTTATTTAATCATTAAGATATTTTGTAAATATCCTTTTATTAAAGATGCATCTATTGTAACAGTTTCATAATTGTTTATTTGGCTTTAAATTATTACGTTCCAATATACCATAAGGGCGGATTTAAGTTCAAAATTATTCCACTCAACTTGAATATCCAACCCCAATCGTCAAATAGATCATAACTACTAGTTTCCAATTAAAATCGAGCAGCGTCATTATACATGTGTAGAAACCGAAACTATACACTGTACTGTACAGTAGTTATATGATCTATTCAACATTATCATCCATAATAGCCCCGGATGTTTGTTGTAGTTTCCAAAATTACGTTTGAGGCGCGTCAATCGATGTGCATTGTTTTGTTTGGTTTTCGATCAGAAATCACTACTGTTACCTTTATAGACCCCCCCCCCCCCCCCCCCAAAAAAAAACAACAAAAAAACAAAAAAAAACAACAAAATCAAAAACAAAAGAAAAACAAACAAATGTCATTCATCATGAGTTAGTTACTTATGTGACACCTTTTCTGGTTTCAGGGACAACCAATGCAAACGAAGTTAGCTGGAGTCGTCACTAACAATACAGTTTTGTAGTATGCATCAAATACAGCATCAAGTTGACGATTAAATGGATTGCTTGAAAGGGGATCATTTCGTGTTACGGACTTCTCACCATTGTTTTGTGCCATTTCCTGTAGTTGCAGAGAGGACCATCAGGGAAACTGTGTGCTGAATTACGGGGATGTTAACAAACGAAATGATTCATTGTGTTTATAACAATGATAACAAGAATATGTGTGTAAACATTTAATACGAAATTAAAATGACGGTAAATAAATTATGTGTATTCTGTCTCGTGTCTTTTTTCATGTACACCAATTTGCGATCGTTGATATTCTTTAAATCAGTGTATTGGTCATATTTTGTGTAAATTAAATGAAAATGTTGGCTTGACAAAACTGACTTAAACAATTATTTAAAGAATGTCGAAAATTACAAATAGAGAAAAAGGGTCATTTAGATATGAGTGCGATATGGTGAACATGGCGAGGCGAAGATGAGACATGTTCACCATATTGAACCGAGAGGTCCGTTATCACGAGGTTGGTAATCTGATAACCGACCTCTCCGTAGCTTAGAGGTCGGTTATCTAAAAATAAATAACTACCTCTGATATTGACCTGATAACCACACCACGTGGTGTATATGTAATTATGTCAAGGTTAACGACAAGAACCCTTATGATAGTTTTTTGGATATAGAATACTAACCGACATTGTGTTTAAACCATGTTTATTAAACGAATATGAGAATGACATAGTAATCCGCGAAAAACTGCGGTTAGGTTTAACATAGTCCATGACGGAGACTGGCGCGAGTAATACTGTACAACTGCTACACCCGAAACGTTCTTTTCCACTGAGTGTAAGGATGTAACATGCCACCTCTTCATGTTGACATACCATAAAACACACACACACACGTATATTGCATGGAATGAATCTTAGTTAGCGGTAATAAAGAGGGCTATAATGACGTCATAAAATAAGAAGCAAGGTAAAATAACAAACGACTGTGTGAAAGGTTCAAGGGCTAAATGAGAATATTTAATATTATACAATTGTTGACTTCAGTTGAGGTGAATCAAATGGTTCATCGACCTCGGAACAGTAATGTTCATCGAGGCGATAGCCGAGGTGAACATAACTTTCAGAGGTCTATAAACCATTTGATTTACCGATAACTGAAGTCAATAACTGTTTTATTACATGATTCATGAAGGTGTAATTCTTTTTCAAAAATTCTTTTTTTAAAAAATATTTTTTGTTCTCCAAAATTCTTTTTTTTTTCACAAAAAGTACCTTTTTTCTACCTTTACTTAATTAGTTTATGACAACTTACACTTTGAAAACAAAAACTTTATTCTTAAATATCTAAACATGAACAGAAACCATTAATTAAACAGCGCTCCTCACAGCGGTGATCTATTTTAAGCTCCAGGTCATTGGATTGTTATGTTGACCTCGCGTGACGCTTCCCGCAGTCAACATAACGTTTGATCATTGTCGATGACCATCCGTCTCGGCCAATCAGAAAACAGAACACTCGTCAATCATATAACAAGAGGGCAGAAATGGAGTGTCCTGATTGGTTGCAAATGAATCTAGTTGTGCAATCAGCGACGCCTTTGTAAAAGTGACATTTGCCAATGATCAGAAATCTGAAGAGAGTAACCTCTGTGGGAAGAACGAATCACTCCTTTTCGTTCGTCTATGTAACGGGCGGCGGAGGCCTCTAGTGACATGACACAATTATATATTATGAGTCTACATTACATGATACAATTGTAGGCCTGCGCCATGGGTGTATCTAGGGTACTTGGATATAACCTGGCCATTAGTGAGGTAGGAAGTGACGTATCGGCCTACTACACATATATACACTGGACATTACTGAGGTAGGAAGTGACATATTAATCTACTACACGTAAATACCCTGGACATTACTGAGGTAAGAAGTAATATATCAATCTACTACACGTAAATACCCTAGACATTCCTGAGCTAGGAAGTGACATATTAATCTACTACACGTAAATACCCTGGGCATTACTGAGGTAGGAGGTGACATATCAGCCTACTACACAAGTAAATACCCATGACATTACTGAGGTATTAAGTGATATATCAATCTACTACACGTAAATACCCTAGACATTACTGAGCTAGGAAGTGACATATTAATCTACTACACGTAAATACCCTCGACATTACTGAGGTAGGATGTGACATATAAGCCTACTACACACGTAAATACCCTGGACATTACTGAGGTAGGAGGTGACATATAAGCCTACTACACGTATATACCCTGGACATTACTGAGGTAGGAGGTGACATATAAGCCTACTACACACGTAAATACCCATGACATTACTGAGGTAGGAAGTGATATATCAATCTACTACACGTAAATACCCTGGACATTACTGAGGTAGGAAGTGACATATTAATCTACTACACGTATATACCCTGGACATTACTGAGGTAGGAAGTGACATATTAATCTACTTCACGTAAATACCCTGGACATTACTGAGGTAGGAGGTGACATATAAGCCTACTACACACGTAAATACCCATGACATTACTGAGGTAGGAAGTGATATATCAATCTACTACACGTAAATACCCTAGACATTACTGAGCTAGGAAATGACATATTAATCTACTACACGTAAATACCCTCGACATTACTGAGGTAGGATGTGACATATAAGCCTACTACACACGTAAATACCCTGGACATTACTGAGGTAGGAGGTGACATATAAGCCTACTACACGTATATACCCTGGACATTACTGAGGTAGGAGGTGACATATAAGCCTACTACACACGTAAATACCCATGACATTACTGAGGTAGGAAGTGATATATCAATCTACTACACGTAAATACCCTGGACATTACTGAGGTAGGAAGTGACATATTAATCTACTACACGTATATACCCTGGACATTACTGAGGTAGGAAGTGACATATTAATCTACTACACGTAAATACCCTGGACGTTACTGAGGTAAGAAGTAATATATCAATCTACTACACGTAAATACCCTAGAGATTTCTGAGCTAGGAAGTGACATATTAATCTACTTCACGTAAATACCCTGGACATTACTGAGGTAGGAGGTAACATATAAGCCTACTACACACGTAAATACCCATGACATTACTGAGGTAGGAAGTGATATATCAATCTACTACACACGTAAATACCCTGGACATTATTGAGGTAGGAGGTGTCATATCAGCCTACTACACGTAAATACCCTGGACGTTACTGAGGTAGAAAGTGTCATATAAGCCTACTACACACGTAAATACATTGACATTACTGAGGTTGGAAGTGTCATATCAGCCTACTACACACCTGAAGCCCCTAAGATTCCCACTGTCAATTTTGATTCGTTTTACATAGTCTCCAATTTTGTTATAAACAGTAACGGATTTGGGGCTAAGAAAATACCAATGTTCGTTAAGTTGACAAACTTCAATATAGTCATGCTGCAAGTAAAATGTAACGGATCTAGTTACAAACAATATTAAAGTAACTTTAGGCGATGCTGCTATTAATATGGTGTTACTGCCGATTTTCACTGACTCTAAACCCGAATTGCTTTCTATTCTTACTACTTTACTACCAACATCACGATTATGATAGTACAAATTAACATCACGAATATTTTAAAAATACAAATATGATGTCGATGTATCAGCTCCAATAAACGAGAAATCATGTCCAATTTCAAGAACATTTTTACACTACTGCCGTCAGGGCGAACAGACATCACGTGAAACTTGTTCCGTACAGATACAGTAAATAGTATCGATTGTTCAATGTGATCCTTTTTAAGAGACTGTATCCGATGTGATCCTTTATATATTGCTTTCTTTGTTTCTTCTTCCTTTGTATCATTTGTTTCGATTACTTCAATAGTTGTGAAAAAGGACAAGTTAAGTTGAGTAAAAATAACACATAGGTTGTCATAGCATGGGGTATTCGGCAGAGCTGTCACCTCATTCCCCCCATCTGACAACACATATGCACGGGGGCTGTTGGTTACGAAATATAACGATTTTTTAGTTGTACTCTTACATGTACTTGTACAATTTAGGCGACGTGGACGTCCTGGATGCATCGATGTGCACCTAGCATTATATAGTGTGTAGATCCGCATTCTGTTTGTAAGTTTATCACTCAATGGTGTCCTGCTAATGGTGGCACTGCAGCTCTCCAGACAGACACACGAGGTAATGTCCAAACCTATTCCTATGTCATCACATACTCTTGCCTGTTTTATAATACACTGAATGAGCCCTGGTGGTCCTCCGGAAGACTCTGACGGTGGATGTATTAGCCTTGATCGTCTGGATGTGCCCTCCTGTTCTGCTGATGCTTTAGACGACCCTCGTACTGTTGATGAACCAGGAACTAACTTCCACGTGGTGGTGACTATCATCGACTGAGCCGCCATCAGAACTAGCTGACAGAGAAGAACTGTAAAAGCAAGCATCGTCCCTGGCGAATAGTCACTGAAATACTCTCCAGGCGTTCCCTGGCGTCTTCAGCAAATATCACTTACGAAAATGACTTTCCTTTTACAGATACATTCCGAAAGTTTGTTCACCTTCGTCTTTGTCTATGTGCAAAAATCATGTAATTCTGATTTCCTGTGGACGTATATTGAATTATTTAATCTGTACCGACAAAGAATCATCCTTCGTCCATGTGCACAAGGGTCATTGTCAAACATGTGTTATCGCCGAGTTGGCTGTGCATATTGTCGAACTTTGGCGAGTGAGAGCTGAAGAAAGGGTGAGATTTTAAAATTCCGATTTCTATAATTTGGAATAAAATTGTACAGGTGGATTTAGTGATAACGTAGTCATAAAAAAACATTGAATGGGTTGCATGAAAATGAACGACTACTGATTGACTGTTAATCACTTATTGGAGATTTTACAGTGAAAGTATAAATTGGATTTGACTCCTGATCACTTCAACTGTTACGATGTGTTTTGAGATGTGAAATTAGAATATGTCACGGGACATTCAATCACCACTTCTGAAGTGAAAACACAATATTAACTGTTCCGTTGTGGACATACTATCATGATTCAAAAATATCAGTCACAATTTGTATTAAAGGATAGATGAAATGACATATGATCAAAATCGGATTCATTAAAATGGGATGTCAATTTGACAATTGCTCGATTTTAAATTTCTGAAATCGGTCCATAAATTTCTTAAATACGGCTTTTTAAAAAAACGCCTTTTTTAGCCCCGGCGACCAGAATGAAAGTCTGCGGGGGTGTGGCCCGTGAAGGGATGACTTCTGTGACGTATCAGGAGGAATCTGATTTTCGGCGATAGACATAATTAAACGTAATTTCGCAACATTTTGATTGTTACTTTCACAAAGAAATTAAATTTCCCATATATAGAATGTTTAGATATCCAACTAGGTAATTCCGCAGATGACAATTACACAGTTATTACATAAACATGTCTTTTTGGCGATTTATTACACCTCATAAATTAATTTAGAGGCAGTGATAATCATCATTAATTAATTAACGAGACTTGGCGGTGTTCCTTTCTAGCGGGCCGCGTCTGTCGCTTATCACAGTCATGCCTCAGTGAGCATTTACAAACTGATTGCGCTAGTGTTAAAATGGGTGAATTAAGATCGTTTTAATTATCAATTGCAAGTGTATATTGTCTCGATTATATGCTCAATTGATTCAGATGTACAATATACGTAGAGGTAATCATCTGTCATTATTGAGAAAAATGCATTTCATCAGATCTTTAAGATACGCAAAAAACTTTCGGGATGCATCTTATATGAGCAACTAGATAGCCAAGTCGTTTATTAATTAATGCTATTTTGCTATGGACACGGTTGTCCTAAACGTTTTCGGTCACCTCTATGTATTATCTTACAAAACCGTTCATTAAAAAACTTCCCAATTTACACAAAATCAGGTACATCAAACATGAACGTGTTAGGTTTTTTTTACAAATTACATGATAGGTTGACCAGAATGTTATAGATTGACTGTAGTTATAAGCTGAATAAGCGTTACATTTGTCAACAGTGTAAGCTTTCTTTATATCATTCTAATGCAAGTTATGTTTCAGGTTTCAGTACGTTTAGCTTAGTTTCGAAAAGTGTGTACATAAAGTTAACAGTGAACAGAGATTATCGTGTTCAATACTTTGTTCCTATATTTAGGATATCCAAGGCAAAAGTTCCTTTTCGGTTATTTAATGTTTGCATGTGTACTTTTCTCTATCCATATCTTGCATTTCATATACTTTTGACAGTTTTAGTTGATTGTGGTATCTTTCACCTCCTCAAATCCTCACAGTACCATTTATCCTCATTTTATCGTATCTTAAAAAATTATTTGAATTTTTGGATGTATCTTTTTCTTCCAAAAAACATTTATATCCCTATTTTACGAACTAGCAATCACCACCTACCTGTAGAAGTTGGCCGCCGGGAAAATGTTCCTAGATAAAATCGTGTATGTATTCTATGTAACTGCTCTGTTGTCGGAGATGAACTTCACTATATTTTTAAATGTTTAAATGCGAAGCACTTTTACTTTATAGACAATCATACTTACCTCTGTATATAAACCCACTGACATTATTGAAAGTAAAAAGACTATTTTTATCTACAAATATCTGTAACCTAAAACATCTTGTTTAAGTTTATCAATGTAATATTTCAATTAACTAAGATGTAATATTCGCCACCTTGACATGGTTATTTTGATGTATATATATTTGTTTGTATTCTCATGTACGACCGTTGGTGGTTTTACGGGTAATAAACTGAACTGAACTCGACTGAACTGAACTGAACTGAACTCGACTGAACTGAACTCGACTGAACTGAACTGAACTGGACTCAAAGGAGTTCATTAATTTGATTTTCTTAAATTTTCATCTTATGCACTAGCTATAGATCATTTGTCGGCATAAGTTTAAATGGAAAGGAAAAATTCAAAATTAAAAGATTACTAATTTAAATTTTAATATTGAATGTTTTGTGGATTTGTTCCTTGTCAAAACTATTAAGATCAATTTCACGTATACTTTAGGCTTAATGACAAGGTATTGTGGAACATATATATAAATCACTTTGAACGATTTATTATCACGGTTGCTATGTATCCTGAACTATTTATATTTGACCCCACTGAATTATATATGCATCTATTTTTTCATACTTTGTGCGGTCAGTTATCTTACCATATATGGTTACAATGGAACTCGTGATTGTGACTTAAAAACAAGGTATACTGCACACAGTTCAGTTTGTGTACGTATGTCTGTGTGTATGTTTGTCCGTGTGTATGTGAATGTGTGTGTGCTTGCGTGTGTGCGTGCGTGTGTGTGTATATGTGTGTGTGTGTGCGTGCGTGCGTGCATACGTGGTGTGTGTGAGTATGTATGTACTCAAGTGCCATCTGATATCAAATATTTACCAACACGTGCTGGTGGAAGTAACAAAATTAAGATTAACGCTGTCGATTTCATGTTGATATAAAAATGGTGCATACAAACATTTATTACCCATAAGGTTAAAAATGACCCAGTTAATATTTTTAACCTGAGCACATGTGCACATATCACGTTTGCCTAGCAACGATTGTTTCACCACGGCTTCCCGTATTGTGCCGTCTGTGACGTCATAAAACAATTATTCCTGACGTCACCGGTTGATGACTATTTTTACGCGAATCAAATGGAATAGAAAGGGTAATAAAGAGATTAAATTAAAGAGAGGAAATATGTCATATGACTTTTACTTAAAAGTCATATGACCCACTTTCTCGGGTAATAATCTCTATTTATTGAATGGTTAATTGCAGTCATACATTTGATTTATTGAATGGCTTATCGAATGGGTGCTGTATATTATATTGGATGCTGCTGACGATAACATGATTAAAAGTTCTTGAAGCGTCAATGAAATAAGCAGTAAGTCACACAAAGTAGTAAAATGCGTATATAAAACGATTTAAATACATTTCATTAAAATAGGTATTTACGTTAAACTGTGCAATTCATGAATGACAGTAATTCTTTAAGCGACAAAAACGTTTCCAATCATATTGCATCTCGAATTAATATATGTTCTATTTGATGAATCATTTCTGAAATTAAAATATAGAGATATTAAAAGCAATTTCAAAAACATAAACCACGGGGTTTTGTTTAAGAGTGTTTATGAAGTGTCCGTGTATCAGATATCAGGACTGTTTGGACGAAGTTTGGACAGTCCTGATATCGATAATGAACAGGACAATTTTATGAATGGTTGCTACGGGCAACGAGGTCTAAGTGGGATTTAACTCTGTACATTGTGAGGTAATTGCATTTCTTGTAATAACCTTTGAGCAGGTTTCACCACGAATTTTAAGGTTTTACCAACTGTTATAGCAGGTTAATTTTTCAACATTCAGTAAGTACTGCAGTAACCCTCCGATTTGTAGCCCATGACTATCCCACTAGAGGATTGGTGATCATGACATGATTGTTTGTTGGTATCTATTCTGCTCCGCTCTCAATATTGAGGTATTTTATGTACGCCTCAAACTTGGATCACGAAGCTTGAAACACTAACACGATTGTTTTCAGTTTTGTATTTAAAACGCATGGCGGTATAGACGTCAGAGAGAACCCCACCCACCCATCTAGTTATATGCGGTTTTGTTTTGACACGTAGGGTTGAGGACTAAATTAATATTAAACTCATATTTGTTCTTCTGATGCAAAATTCTATTCCCTCGTTGCATAAACATGTTACCGCATTACCATTCGTTTAGTATTCTATATGTCTTCTCTCTAGTACCATCTTCTAAAATACCTCTCAAACAGTTCAAATGTGTTTTATAAACATACCACAAATAAAAAAGCGCCACGGACATTTAGCTTAAGTGATTTAAAGGGGAGGGGGCACCTGAAAAATTGTCACTGAATGATTTCCTTGGCGACTTCAACAGATGCATTTGACTATGGCACGATACAAAAATACTTATCTGCAGTAGTTTGAATGAATTAATTGGTGAATGTGGTGAATTTTGGTTAAAATATCTTTGTTTAATGAAGACAGGGGTAAGAAATGAAATGTACACCAACATTACCCCAACCATGTTTAAAAAGTAAATGCGTGCAGAAATTTTAAATTTTAAATTTGTTTTATAAAATTTTAAAAAATTTAAAAACATATAGAAGTATTCTTTGACTGCTGACTGAACACCTGTACTTTTCAGTTTTAAATTGTAAGATATTTACAATTGAAAATCATACATATGATCAATCAATCAATCAATATAGTCATTTCTAGAGCGCTAATATCCAGTTCTGGAGACGACTGCTCAAAAGCGCTATTGACAGTAGGCTATCTCAAAGAGGTGGGTTTTCAGTTGAGACTTGAAAGTCAGGATATCCTCTGCTGATCTTAGGAAGCCAGGAAACTTGTTCCATGGAGATGGGCCAACACATCGAAAAGTCCTATCTCCGAAAGTTTATGTGCGACCAGGAACTATCTCACAGATGTGTTGCACAGATGACCACAGTTGGCGTGATGGCTGATATACTTGTACAAGCTCGGTCAAATACATAGGTGCATATTGGTGCAAGCTCCTGAACATCAGCACAAGGATCTTGTATTGAATCCGTTGACGAATTGGCAGCCAATGTAGGCCCTTTAGGACTGGTGAAATGTGCTCCGATTTCTTTGTGCGTTTGACAACTCTTGCGGCTGCGTTCTGGACTTTCTGCAGTTCGTTGAGAAGGTATTCAGGGATGCCTTGAAGCAGTGAATTGCAATAGTCCATGCGTGATGTGACATAAGCATGCATGAGCGTGGCTGCACTGGACTTGTTGATGTATTTCCTGATGAGGCCGATGTTGCGGATATGGAAATAACTGCTTCTGCAGATGTTATTCACATGTGATTCAAGCCTCATGGTAGAGTCAAACACAACGCAAAGGTTTCTTGCTGTAGTGCATGGCTCGGTAACCCAAACTTCAATTTCATAATGCATGGCAGGTAGATGTTTTCTCGATGATGATAAAATCAACAGACGTTTAGCCTATAATTTCCTTTGCCTGGCAGTTTAATGAACAAATTACTGCGTAGATTGCAATGCCAATTGACATCCACAAGCATAACAACTAACCTCGTATTGTATATACAGGATGTAGCTTTTAGCTTTTTGATTAACAAAATCGATGCCTGATTGGGAAAATCTAGTACACAACATCTTTGTTTTGATTTTCCGGCCAGACCTCGTGAGTGCCTTCAGCGATAATTAATAATAATTTATCAAATTTTAATTATTATTAAATCATTTTTTTATAAAATAGTTTGTAAGAAAAACTATTAACAAGTAAACAGTTTAAACTGAATGCTGGAAATTCCAATTCCAGATCAACAAATATTTGGTTTCAGTAATATATCATATTTTCAGAATATATTTTCAACGTTTTTCAATTAAAGATAGTGTGAAGTAGAAGGGTGTACTGATAGATTTCAAACAATGCAAGTATTCATGTCCCTGCTTGATATGTGGCAAACATTATGCCATTTCCGTGTACAACGTGCATGTTGTGACTGCAGTATGCAGCTAAACCGATATGGGAATTCGTCTATTACACTCACAACTCTACTGGGAATTCGTCTATTACACTCACAACTCTACTGGGAATTCGTCTATTACACTCACAACTCTAATGGGAATTCGTCTATTACACTCACAACTCTAATGGGAATTCGTCTATTACACTCACAACTCTAATGGGAATTCGTCTATTACACTCACAACTCTAGTGGGAATATGTCTATTACACTCACAACTCTAATGGGAATTCGCCTTTACACTCACAACTCTAATGGGAATTCGTCTTTTACACTCACAACTCTAATGGGAATTCGTCTATAACACTCACAACTCTAATGGGAATTCGTCTATTACACTCACAACTCTAATGGGAATTCGTCTATTACACTCACAACTATAATGGGAATTCGTCTATTACACTCACAACTCTAATGGGAGTTCGTCTATTACACTCACAACTCTAATGGATATTCGTCTATTACACTCACAACTGTAGTGGGAATTCGTCTATTACACTCACAACTCTAGTGGGAATTTGTCTATTACACTCACAACTCTAATGGGAATTCGTCTATTACACTCACAACTCTAATGGGAGTTTGTCTATTACACTCACAACTCTAATGGGAATTCGTCTATTACACTCACAACTCCAATGGGAATTCGTCTATTACACTCACAACTCTAGTATACATAATGTATAAGAAGTAAAGGTCGGGAAACATTCTGCATCTGTTTTCTAAACTTATATTTCCTCTCAGTCGGTCACTGCATTTCGTTAATTTAACTAACAAATTCTATATACATGTAAAAATTAAATTCAGAACAGTGACAGTGAAGTGAAGTGAAGTGAAGACTAAATGAAGTCTGGATATTCACATTACCAAAAGGAAAAGATATTTGAAGAATAATATTCTTCGACATTTACTAGCATATGTATTGTCTATAAAAGCGCTTTACTCTTTACAGACACCAAACACTATTGTCGACACGGGATGAAATATTAAGTATGAATCTATACTAAGGGCAAAATAAACTTTACCTTATGTAATAAAGTATATTCAAAACAGTCAAATATTGATTCTTGATAAAGTCGATTTTGAATGTAAATACACAATTTCATTCATCAGTGAATGATACTTTATGTTATCTATTATTTATAACACAATGGGGTGCTGAAATTGCTAGTTCAAATGGTTTTTTTGGACATGATGTTTGGTATCAAAGGTAATATTTTATGAAAGATAGAGATTATGTTTGAACAATGTGCTTCCATGGACTTTAAATCGATGACGATGTAAATGTTATAATTTCACTTTCCTGCCTGGTTAAGGAAATTTTTAAAACGAGAATTATTAAAAGAAATGATTTTCAGTAATGTCAACATATAATGTTTCTGAAATTACAAATGAAGTTTAGTTGGCTTTTAGAGACATGGTGTAAATATGTTTCAATCGTGTTCATCACTCGTTGATTAAAATATACCTTTCGTGGTTGTACCTATATTTTAGTTTGCCCTTTAGTGCATATACATATGTATACAAGCAACTTCTTCAAGGTTCAAGCGTTCGATAATATGAATTAATAAAATCTGGAAATCTTTTCAATCCCGTACGGTTTCACATCATGTGGTCTATATAACTAAGCTATGCAATGACGCCACATAATAAGGGGCCCATCAACTCATTATAAACAATGCGTAAACACATTGGTATTAAAATGTATTTTATTCGTGTCTTGAATATAATAAATAAATGTATTTATATAGGTACCATCTCCAACGGGATTACATAACAAATGGATTGTTCCCAATTACGAAAGAAAGTAAATGTAACTGATAATGTAAACAATCCAAACAAGAGCATTGCATATATGGTAGTATATCCTCCAAATAGTCACATTCTACCGGCCGACATCTCAACAGCGCAAGTTCGAAGTCAAGCTGCATGGAAGGAAACAATCGGTCATGATGGAATTGTCTTGTCAGGAAACATGCACAGCTATGATCATGTGATGTAATCTGCCATGTCCATGAAATCTAGTGTGAGATCAACGGTAGCCAGTTGGTGTCATGCATGGTTTACAAACCCAATCATCAGTTCGACAGTAACTGTTGTCAACAGTATGCATCTCCCTCAAGCACTGTACGCTTCAGAATTGTGGATAAACTTGATTTTAATCTTAATCTTGATGCTGGAGAGATCTCACAGACACGTCATAAAACCAGTCCAAGATCTACCTCTCACCACTCGCGTTGATGTATGCTTGGACTACTTGGGGTGATGCCTGTAGAGGTTGTGTTCGTTTCCTGGGTGAATATGGACAGTTGTCAAAAAAGAAAGTTGTCAGTCTTCATTTTAACAATTTCTAAAATCCTTTAAAATAATATATTTAATTTGAAATAAGATACGTGCTAAACTCTGAAACTTTTGTTTAAAGCATGTGTGTTTCTTAATCGTCTTTTAGCGATATCAAATTACATATCGTCCATTCTCCTGTTTAATTAGATATTTAAAGTACGTTGTTTCTCTGCAAATGGCATTGAATAGTAAGAGTTGTATTTTATTTCAACATTAAGATGATTTTTATTTTGAAAGTTCACTACGACATTAACCGAAAGAAAATGGCAATGAAATGTTGACATTTTCTAAAACACGCCAGCATATACAGTTTCTTAAATATTTTTGAAATATAAAAAAAAATCTTATGAAGTCAAAGCGTTCTGTGACGTATCAATATCTTACTCCTTATCAATACTTAATCCAACTTCCCAATGCAAGGCATAACTCTGGCCAGTCTCCATTACTGGCTGATTTAGGCCTTACAGTATTTCCTTAGGAGTAGTCCCTCTTCAGATTCTTGCAGATCTGACAGGCGTTGTCCGCTAGTTGACCTCCGAGGGCTGAAATAATTGAGTAATTATTTCAACATGATGTCACAGAGGCATGGTGCGATCGTTTTATCACCCCTCCTTTGAAGATAACATTTAATATTACTGTAGGATAATCCCCCTCAGGGGAACACGGTGTATAGATAAGGAGTGGCTCTATTTATATCTTTCAATAGACAAATGCACAAACGTTGCTACAGGTTTGAATAAAAATAATCTAAATATATATAAATATATTATATATATATAAGATAAAAATAAAAATATATTTGTTGTTGTGCTGTAAAGTCAACATGATAATAACAATTGTCGATTTTCACTTTTTAGATTGTCGATTTTCACTTTTTTAGATTGGTATAAAATCAAAGAATTCAAATATACTGATTGTTGAAATTCAAAATACATAGCTTCAGTTACAAGAACATTTTAAGGCTATAGGCTACCTCCAGCAGCAGAAGCTGTGTCGTGTTGTTGACACATCAAGGAGTCTAGGGATATCTCGCTTTGAGGTCTCGTGGAGATAACGTTTTCCGTATCATCATGATCTGAAACAGACGACTTTCTTAGCATACTACTAATAATATCAACACTTTACTATCGTTTTCCCGTGCTACGTTGCAATCCAGCCCAGTTCACTAGTTCCAGTCGAAACTCGCAGGATGCATCACAGTGCATAACAACACTGGTGTTGCGAGCTTTTCTCCCTGCAGTAATACTAGCAAACGTGATACAAGAGTCATCAGAAGATGACATATCCCACCGGTTTCACAAAATTTGTAAAACACATCTTTGGCAGATACACTCTCCCAAAAAAGAAAAGCATAGCTGAGATGTGTTTTTCAAAGTGGACTAATTTAATTATTAAGGCTTAAAATGAATACAGATGTCATTGTTAACTGTTATTAAAGTCTTTAAAATATTTTCTTGCACACGAACACACCATTTGGTGAATTGCCGCCAAAATACAACACCTTGAATTGCAAATCTCAAAAGGTGCATGGAGACAAATCTGTAAGCATGCTGCACGTGCAAATACGCGTATTAAAGCTCAACACCAGTGGGTATATAAACCTGGGTGTCTCGTTGCGAATCACTTTCTGCTATTATTTTTATGCGACCACCAAGATGCCAAGACTGAATGAAGAAAGAAGAAATCAAGCCATTGGGCGCCTGGAAACTGGAGAAAGTCAATCATCAGTTGCCAGGGACTTCCATGTTAGCCAGAGTACGATTCTCCGCCTCTGTGACCGTTACAGACTCCACAACTCAACGAGAGATCGACCTAGATCTGGACGACCAAGGGCGACAACTCCAGCGCAGGACCGATTCATTAGGTTGTTTCATCTTCGAAACAGGACAATCACTGCAACATATACGGCCAACCACGTTCCTTGACTACGTACAGTCTCGGCGCAGACCATCATAAATCGGCTACGAGAGCATGGATTACGTCCAAGACGGCCATATACAGCGCCTGCTCTGTTGCGTCATCACCGCCGTGCTCGTCTACAGTGGTGCAGAAATGTTAGACAATGGACCCTTGTGAACTGGCGAAGAATATGGTTTAGTGAAGAGTCACGGTTCATGCTTTTCCGCCATGATGGTAGAGAAATGAACGTTACGCTCGACATTGCATCCTTCCACTTGACAGATATGGCGGAGGAAGCGTCATGATGTGGGCAGCCATATCCGTGAATGCTAGGACCAATCTGGTGCGGGTACAGGAAAATTTGACAGCTGTACGCTACCGTGATGAAATTCTCCAACGTCACCTTCTTCCATTGACGTCAGAAGGGAGATTTTTCAGCAGGATAATGCTAGGCCGCACACTGCACGTCTCACCACCGACTATCTCACCAATAACGTGAATGTGCTGCCATGGACATCGAAATCGCCAGATCTCAATCCCATTGAGCATTTATGGGATCTTCTTGACAGACGCGTACGA
Organism: Gibbula magus; assembly: GCA_936450465.1. Taxonomy (NCBI): domain Eukaryota; kingdom Metazoa; phylum Mollusca; class Gastropoda; order Trochida; family Trochidae; genus Gibbula; species Gibbula magus. The sequence continues at coordinate 3,531,868 of OW388305.1, forward strand.
CGTCGACAGCCTGAACCACAGACACTTCAACAGCTGAGTGACGCATTGCAGGATGAGTGGAGAAGGATCCCACAGCGGCAGATTCGTCGACTTATTCAATCTATGCCTAGGCGGTGCCAAGCAGTGATAGACGCTCGTGGTGGAAACACCAGGTACTGACTTTGTAAGCATGTCGTCAGAGACACAGACGTTCACCAGTGCACATCATGACTTTATGTAGTAGTGGGAACATACAGCTAACCCTGTGCCAACTTTGGTTTTTGTATGTGCATTAGTAATTATGTAATCTTGAATATTAAAACATGTAAATATACACTGATTTTTTCTGTTATGCGTTTCTTTTTTGGGAGAGTGTATGTTAAGTAAAGAACATATATACGCTAAAATCTTTAAGACATCTTTAAAAAGATTGTTATTGGTTATTTTCAGTATAAATTATGTTTAAAATATTCATTAATGATTAATTTCTATTCATCTATATACGATCAAAGCACTGATCATACAGATTTCAAAGCATTTGCTATTCAAATATCTTTCCATATTGTCATTACTTGCCCGAGATCACTCTTACAAAAACTAACCTGTCATCAAATCTTTACTCTATTGAATGAATTTGTGTCTCTTCGGCATCTTGCATAAACCCTTGATTTTTAAATAATCTCTGTGTATCAAAGAATCCTTTTTTAAATCTATTTTTGTGTCTATGACATAAATTCATGTGAGAAAATTCTAAAGCTCATTCTTTCACAAATAAATGTCACACGTCAATACTTCTAAAGAAACAAACAGCGATCATTGAACGTTTGTCGAATGTTTTCAAAACTTTTTAAGATTTCAAAAGTATCCATAAATAAATCCATTTTTTTGACTTTTTACTTAGTGGTTTTGTAGCATTTGAAAAGTTTTCAAATCATGAGCATGAACTTCTATTGATTTGAAAAAACATCTTATTTTTAAGTTCCTCAACACTTTGACAACTTCTAAAGTTTTAACTGATTGTGCATACTTCACATGTTGGGTAATCGAGTTTTGCTCAGAAAACAAATATATATTAGAAATATAACTCATTTCGAATCAGCCTTCAAATTACACATTAACAAAAGTCAGAAACAATTACTTGTTTATCATATGCGTTGGGTATCGAGGTCGTGGAAAGGTTAAACACTTTGATTTTTTTCAGAATTCATGCTTTTGAGGCGAAAAAACGACTTTCTGACACAACTACTGAAAACGCTGTTGAGGATTTTGAAGATGCACGTAATATTCTATATACAGCTTCACACCGACAAGGTTCAACTACTTCCGTATTTTAGTGTAGATATCATGTAATTTGGCATGTCTTGTAGCATCACATCCTCGGTTACCCCGGGTCTTATATATGCTCCGTTACTCTCCACTATATCACCCCTGGGAAACTTCATCAGAGAAATCTGTACTCAAATAACCCGCCCTTGGCCGGCGTGAGCCAATCAAACTGCTACGCTACCTGGGAGCCAATGGCAGTTCATATCACTTCATTGCAAAGCACGCACGGTCATTTTGCTTACCATCCGTCACCGGTTATCTCCCTTGACCATTTCTGTCTTATACTATTGAGCATTTTCCTTGGTTACTGACTTCGTCACGCCGGCCAAGGGCGGGTTATTAGATTGCAGATTTCTATGATGAAGTTTCCCAGGGGTGATATAGTGGAGAGGAAACAAATATACTTTTGGTCATACGAACTATCTCTTCAACATCTTCAGCGTCTTTTCAACATGAAAGCTGCACTTTATACAACATTTTGTCTGAAACTTGGTGACAATAATCGTGATATTCATAATGATAAACACGCCAATAACAATAAGGATTCAGAAAAATATAAATCTTGATGTACGTACTGTTACTTTAAATCGCAAATTCTCAAGGAAGAATACCTGTACTTTATCCGTCTACTGACACTGATACCTGTGAGATATGCAGACAGCTAGAACATAATGTGATTAATTCAAAGATTCATGGACTCACAACATGCAAAAAGAAATAAAACCATTCTAATTATGCAACCTCCGTGAAACTCACATGTCGTACAAAACACTCTGCTTTGAAAGCTGAAGGACAGCAGGTTACCATGACCTCAGATCTAAAGTAAATGGAGTCCCCTGAAGTATAGAAACTTTAGCAACGTCTAGATTCCCTGAGATAAAATTAAGAATTTTGCTGTTATTTTTCATTTTAAGGAAGTCAAGAATCCTGGATAGATAAAAATAAAATCAATCACGTTTTTTTCGGTTTGGAGTAAAGGAAATAAATGTAATATGTACTTTTAAATGATTCGACTATTTTTGTTTGCCACCTTTTTTAGTCTATTCTACAGACGAGGAATATAAATTAATTTATCCTCCTATAATGGCACTTTATAAACCCTTGGAAATTTATTTTTATGTAAATAGTATATAAACTTGTATTAACTCAAATTGCAATCTGCAGCATATAAGGTACATAAACATGTTTATATTTATTTTGATCCCACATTTATTTTTATTTTTGTAACATTATTTTTCATTGGACTATCCTTTTTTTTATCGTGATCCAAAGGTAAAAAGGCTAAGAAAAATCACAAACTGCTGCAAGGATAAAAACAGAGTTTGTCAAAAGGGAAAGCACAGATTACGCCTTAATTTCAGTAAAGGGTATGGAAGTGTTTTATGTGGCATATTCTACAAGAGCATAAAGGACTGAAAGCTTTTCAAACAATGTTGCTTTAAAGAGATACTTTTCATGAGAACATATTTCAAGGGAATCATGCCGTTATATCACCCATGTTACCACTGCATAAATAACACAGTCTATTTGAAGCATATTGCTTTTAATGGTGTTTCTGTGATGATGATTGATAGCGCATGAACTTTGGTAACAATCCTTTGAGGTGAGAGCATATGTAACAGTATAAAAATTTGATATATGCTCGCCTCACATGGCCTGTAGTATGATAAATCACCCTTACTCTAACGTACACACGCAAACTATGTTGGATCACGTGTGACACTCGGATTGTGTTCTCATGTTATAAATGAAAAAGGAACACAGGTTTGTATTTGCAGTGGATATGACAATATTCAGTATAATAATTATACAAATATGCAAAAAATATTATGTACAAGGTCATCAAAAATACTGAAAGGTCACCCTCAACATCCGGTTGACAAAGGTCACTCCCTCTAAATGATTCTCCCTAAACAATGACTGGGTTTCTGACATTTGGACTGTGCTCGGTTGCTCTGCTCCTCTGCGTTTCATCATTTAACCTTGGTACCTCCGAACATTTCATAACGGTAAGAATAATGTACTTTTAGTAAAAAGAGCCGTTATTGCAAGAAAAATCACTTTCTGTAGTCATTTTCGTCAGGACCTACCTCTTTATAGGATTTATTTGGATGGTTAAGATAACGCAATTGGAGATGATGTCACAATTTGTCCCATCTTAACAATTTCACAGGTGAAATAAAATGATTTCAATATCTTCTCATTCCGCCCTTGACCTCAACCCTCGAATTTTCAGTGCTGAGATTTTAACGTGTTGCAGGCTAATCAGATAACCCAATCAGAAGACAGCTTGTATTGCCTCTGGGTCTGTGTCGATCGTCGCTATTTTGAATTGGTACCGAATGTAAACGGCGATTTCATTGGCTGTATGTTAGCAGATAGTAAGGGACGTAACTCGTGATCACAATAGGTGCCTAGGTTGAAGGCAAGGTAAAAAATGGAGAAATATCTATACATTTTCACCTTGCCGTGGGAAGATGATTTTGTCCATGTATTCTGCAACTTTGTGATTGCATTTTTAAAAATTTAAACCATTATTACGTATTACTTATTACACTATTTGGTGAACATAAATATCATTAACTATATATATATATATATATATATATATATATATATATATATATATATATATATAAATGTCCTTCTTACACAGTCTCGTGTCAATTAAAATAGACAGATAATGCTATATAATGTTCCATCACATCACTATGCACTGTGACGTATGACTTATGACAAAATGTTCTTATAAAGACGTGCAGTGAGCTGATTCCGGGTTTTACGGTGCTCTCAAGAGCATTTCACTTTTTATTCCACTTGTATGTAATACCGTGGGATATAGTCATCACCCCGGCCGTCTGTCCTTCCGTCCGTCCGTAATCATTTCGTTTCCGGAGCAGAACTCGAAAACCGTTCATGATATCTTTCTGAAACTTTCCATGTGTATTACCCACCAACTGAAGTGGTGCCTTTTGATATTTTCAGATTTCTGAAAATTTTATTTTTGGTCGTTTCCATAGAAACATGTTGAAGTTGGACTTTGTTCAGAGACAGGTTCGTTTCCGGAGCAGCTCCAAAACCGTTCATCATATCTTCCTGAAACTTTGCATGTGTATTACCCACTAACTGAAGTGGTGCCTTTTGATATTTTCAGATTTCTGAAAAAAAAAATTTTTTCGTTTCCATAGAAACTTGTTGAAGTTGGACTTTGTTCAGAGACAGGTTCGTTTCCGGAGCACAGCTCCAAAACCGTTCATCATATCTTCCTGAAACTTTGCATGTGTATTTCCCACTAACTGAAGTGGTGCCTTTTAATATTTTCAGATTTCTGAAAATTTTATTTATTTTCGTTTCCATAGAAACTTGTTGAATTTGGACTTTATTCAGAGACAGGTTCGTTTCCGGGGCACAGCTCCAAAACCGTTCATCATATCTTCCTGAAACTTTGCATGTGTATTACCCACTAACTGAAGTGGTGCCTTTTGATATTTTCAGATTTTTTTCGGAAAAATTAATTTTTTTCTGTTTCCATAGAAACATGAGAGGGATGTTGGTTTTTGTTGATTTTGACTGCTTCTGGAGCAGAAGTCTAAAACCCTTAACATACCTGAAACTCAGCATCTGTAATACCCACTAACTGAAGTACGGTAGTAGATACACAAGTATATGTCAAAGATGTGTTTTAAAAATTTTGTGGAACCGGTGGCATATGTCATCTTCTGATTACGCTTGTATCACGTTTGCTAGTATTACTGCAGGGAGAAAAGCTCGAACAACCAGTGTTGTTATGCATTGTGATGCGGCCTGCGAGTTTCGACTGAAACTAGTGAACTGGGCTGGATTGCAACGTAGCACGGGAAAACGATAGTAAAGTGTTGATATTATCAGTAGTATGCTAAGGAAGTCGTCTGTTTCAGGTCATGATAATACGGAGAACGTAATCTCCGCGAGACCTCAAAGCGAGATATCCCTAGACTCCTTGATGTGTCAACAACATGACACAGCTTCTGCTTCTGGAGGTAGCCTATAGCCTTAAAATGTTCTTGTAACTGAAGCTATGTATTTTGAATTTCAACAATCAATATATTTGAATTCTTTGATTTTATACAAATCTAAAAAAGAGAAAATCGACACGTTTTATCATCATGTTGTATTTACAGCACAACAAAATATAATTTTATTTTTATCCTCTATATATATTATATATTTATATATATCTAGGTTAATTTTATTCAAACCTGTAGCAACGTTTGTACATTTGTCTAATGAAAGATTAAATTGAGCCACTCCTTAACTATACACCGTGTTCCCCTGAGGGGGATTATTCTACAGTAATATTAAATATTATCTTCAAAGGAGGGGGGATAAAACTATCGCACCATGCTTCTGTGACATCATGGTGAAATAATTACTCAATTATTTCAGCCCTCGGAGGTCAACTAGCGGACAACGCCTGTCAGATCTGCAAGAACCTGAAGAGGGACTACATATACAAGATGTGCGTCATCAGACATTGCGCTAAGGTCGACAAGTGAACAATTTAAATATTCACTGATGTCAGGTGTATTTGGTATTTAATTATGCAGTAATAACAGCGTGTTCGGCAATCTTTAGTAATAGTTTCGACAGTCTGATGGTATGACGTTATTGGTGCTGTCTAATTAGGAGATAGACCTACTGTGTTTTTAACTTTTTGTGAGTCTAACGTACATTCGATACCGATTGTTATCATTCGGAGCCGAATGCGTCAGCGTAAGGCTTCGAATGATAAAAAAATGGTATCGATGGTATATATTATTCAGAGGAATATCAATTACCTTCCAATTCTTTATCAACGCTAGCTGTCAGTTAAAATAGCAAGGCTCTGTAATTCGTCTGATCGAACTTAACCAATTGCTTCTTTCACCCTACCAGATTGGAGCAAACAAGCCTTGTCATCTTACAATTGCCATTTTCTTTCGGCTAACGTCGTAGTGAACTTAAAAAATAAAAAGCATCTTAATGTTGAAATGAATTACAACTCTTTCTATTCAATGCCATTTGCAGAGAAACAACGTACTTTAAATATCTAAATGAACGATATGTAATTTGATATTTCGTTGTCTCAAAAAGATGATTATGAAACACACATGCTTTAAACAAAAGTTTCAGAGTGTAGCACGTATCTTATTTCAAATTAAATAAATTATTTTTATGGATTTTAGAAATTGTATGTACTTATATTTACACTAAACGCCAAAAGAAATGTTAACCCATTTCTTTTTTGAATAACATTTTAAGTATCAAAAATATTTGAGAAATGAATGATTCAAAAGAAAGCTGACTAACGCAGCGTTATGCTAGTAGCACGTTTAAAATTCCTAATGGATTCATATTGTGGCAAAATGCAGCTTGAAATTCTCTATTTGTGTTGAAGTATGAACACATATAAGTTTTAAATTGAATAAATCTCACTATCGACAAAAACAGAAAGTGTTTCACTTAGGCCTTGCTGCATTTCGTTTTATATTCTGTGCCAGAGATTTCTAATTGCGCTCCCATGTCAAGGTGAAGTACGCGGACACAGAAACGGTGCAAGAAATGCTAGTCAAGCGTGCACGAGTACTAGTGTATTGCATTTGCGAAGAAAGAAAAGCAGTCAGCTGCACAACAAAGTTTATTCAATTTATTAACTTAATGACAAGATGTGAAATGCTCTGATGAATACAGTTTCAAGATAATTACTAAACTGTCTGATTAATGAATTGTCGAACAAAATATTTCAACTTGTTTTATAATTCATTGAGTTCAAATAACAAAAGAAAAAAACCAAACGTTTTAAGACATTAAAGCAAATTAAAGTCTTCATTATTCATCAAACAGGTTAGGTTTCAGAATTATTCGTTACAAATCCAAAAGCGAAAGTTAAGATTGATGTTAATCATTTATGGCGAGGATCAAATTCACAAAACATCTACTCTTAAAATAGGATATGCCATAGAAACAATAGTTACTTGATCGATGCTATAAACTATTATTTTATGATACATTTAGACCAAATACGAACTAAACATAGATACATGAACAGCGCTTGAAGATCAAATGTCTAAAGTGTCTAATATGTTCCGAAAATGTTTTGTATTTCAGTACACGCTTATCAGTGTCATATAAATTTAACAATATCATACTAATTATCATGCATTATATTCACACATACAGAAAACACATTATTCATAATTAGTTTTTAAGAACATTATATGCAGTGCGTTGTCATGATCTCGACGTGTTTATGAGATTGTTAAATATCCTTGGACATGATACAATCAACAGTATATAAATTCATAAGTGATTTATAATAAAGTAGGCGCACTGATAACATTATCTTACCACTCTCCAGAAAGCTACTAACTGTAAATACATAGGTTTCACATTTATTCACAAAAAAAGAACTGGATGAATGGTTAATATGACGAAATTTATATGAAGTTAATACAAGAGTGTTGGTAGTGTTGTAAATGATCCTTCAACAAATACAGTCTGGAATGTGCCAGTATGTCACAACAATAAAAACATCAACACCACATGCATACATATTCTTAACAATTCTGCAATTTCATAAAATAGAAGAAACGCAAATGTAAAAGTGTACATTATTACGTATGTGATGAGGCCGCTTTAGCTTGCTATGCCTAGCGATTGTTAATGATTGTTAACTTACGAGTCAGTCGAACACTAGGTACAAATGTAGTCGCACTCAATCATCATCATCATCATCATCATCATCATCATCATCATCATCATCATCATCATCATTTATCCTAAAACATCTACCAACGGTGGTACATGAGAAACATAAATACAAATTATATGATGAATACCAAAATGGCAAGGATGTACACATAAATATGCAAATCATTAATAATAAACATACATGAATATTATAAATGACAATTGTTTGAATTGAAAAGTTTATTAACTGTTTGAAGCTTTGTAAAAACGAGATTTATGAACTGAGCTACATGTAGTTTGCGTAAGATAAAAGCACCATTAAACTTGAGAAGTGACAGTGTCAACAGATAAATCAGATCACACCAAAGATGGTTCCAGGAGTTCGATCTGCCACCCCTCCTTTCAAAACTAAAGAGGATTCACAGGAAGTAAATGTTAGTTCATACTTGACTAAAATACACCTTAAGTTGTTTCCAAAATAATACACAACAATGTTTTTTGTCAAACGTGAATCTATTTCTGATCTTTTAAAATTTAGTAATTTTCACATTGTTGAAGTTAATCATTTGATTGGAAAAGTCCTCCGTCTGATTTATCTGATATAAAGCGCTGCAATCAAGCCATGAACTGTGGCAAAAGATAGCAAGGTTTGAACAAGCCAGTGATAGAGACAGGAGCATGTTATACCTTTCAAGTAAAGAGGAAAGTTGTGGAGTTGGGATTGTTCGTTTCTGTTGTTTGTAACTTTCATTCCAAGGAACAGAATTGATTTAAATAAGGTTGAAAATGCATCATGCCAGTTTGTTCAAGTTGTGCTCATAAAAATGTTTAAGCGCCATTCGAATATCTAAAGTTGCATTATACATCATTACATTTTCTTAAATCCATACTCATAATTACTAGTCAATCACCGTTCCAATATCTACCGCTGAATTATTAGAAAGATCATCATATATATCATCCGTTGAATACAACAATCTTCAAACCGTTCTCAACTGACTGCTAGTATAGATCAGGGTGGGAAACCATTGGCTGATAAAAATGCTAATGACCACCAAGTAGTGGTCTACAGGCAATTGATAAATACAGAGGCTATTGCGATTACATCCATAGTAATGTCTGTTTCGTTGGTCACATAGCACATAAGAACCAAGGCTACTATGGGTTATTGATATCTGGCTACATGACATTGGTGGTACAATTAAAACAATAAATTCAAATCTAAGAACAACGAGGATGTTTACATGGCGTAGGTACTTCACAAAACCTTGTGAAGTTATATGTACATAAGAGCCGTCAATCCGGCATTAGTTTTAGCATTTATCATAAGTCGTAAGCTTATCATCATCATCATCATCATAGAATGATTATATGTTATCTATGCAGACTATACTCAAAGTGCACACAGAAAGAAGTAACATGTAAACACTAATAGTTGCGAATCAAATGTGTTTTAGCTGAGATTTAAGGGTGAGCAGGTCACTCTTGTCTTTTGAGATTCTGTGAGTTTGTTCAAGGTCAACTCCAGCTGCATAGTAAAAAGGGATCTCTTTTCTTACTGCACTGTCCTTGATCAAGATACCACAAGCAGGTGTTCGTCCTGTGAACGAAGCGAACGAGAAGGTTTGTACATAGAAAGAAGTCTGGATAAATATGTTAGGTCAGTTCCAGAGAGACAGCGGAAGACAAGACACATGAGTTGAGCTTGATTCTTCAGTTTACAGACAACCAGTGTAGAGAAAAGAGGATTGGAGTGATATGATCATTCTTTCTGGATCTTGTAACAATGATGGCTGCTATATTCTGCACTCTCCGAAGCCTCACATCTGGGACTTGGTTGCACCGGCCAATAAACACTAACATCAGATCTGTCAATGACAAAAGATAGAGTTGTTACTGTTTTAGTAGTCGGATATTGACTGTTTTCGGGAGTGAGATGAAAGAGGTTTTAATAAGATTAGAGACATGGTTGTCAAGTGAAAGGTTTGAGTCTAGGATCACATCACAAGATCTTAACATAGTCGTTAGTACCATGCATAGACCATATCCAACTTGGTGCTACAAGAACTCACAACATGTAGGCCCAGATCCTGGCCGTCCATCCCAGCTGCCATACGTGGCGCTCGGGGCTCATCTCCACCAAACCTTCACTTGATTCTAAATTGCACTGCAGTGTGAATAAAGGAACATTTTGGTAGCACGTTTCTTGCCCCTGGTGACACCAATTATCTATTCAATTCCTAGTTCAAGTGTGCACAGGGAAATATCCCTTCAATCTTTCAGGTCACGAAACTGGTCATAACAACACCATTGGGTAGAACCGTGGATTACCATGGCTATTAAACTAGGTGAAATTTATCTGAACATACAAGACGGGGCGAGGTATCAGCCTACCATACACCCATAGTCTCTTAGGTCCCCCGTCTTAATCTCAATTCGTTTGACAAATTCTCCTGTTTTGTTGTAAACATTAACAAAGTGCGAGTTAAGAAAATACCATAGTTCATTCAGTTGACAGAAATCATTATAATAATCATCGAAACTATGTGTAAAGAGTTTAAAAGCTCTCCTTGAAAAGTCCATATTGATGAAACCAAACTGATCTGATGTTGCCACCAGGATGCTGCTACAGCCAAGTTTAACCCTACTGTCTTCAGAAGGTAACCGGTATCCTATTTTTTTTAGTTTACTTCCAACTTTACGTTCATGTAAGTATATGTTAAGATTGTCCATATTCTTAAAATACAAAAATGATGTTGCCTTGTCAGCCCCCAGAAACACGTAAGCAAAGCTAGTTTTAACAAGCATCTGTTTTCCACTGCCATCTTGATTTACAGACATCACGAAGACCTTGTGATGAACATGAACAGTAAATAGCAAAACCTGTTTCTTGTGATCTTTCGTGAGAGATTGTATTTCATGTAATGCTTTATGTATGACTTTTTTTCTTTCCTTAAAATCAAATGACAAAATAGCATGACTATTTGTGAAAAATGCCAAGTTGAGTTGAGTAAAAATAACACAGAGAATGTCTGAGCATGGGTTGGTTGGCAGTGATGTCACCTTATCCTTCCCATCCGACAACACGTAAGCCTGAGGGCTATTTTTAAAGAAATATAACGATTCTTTCATTGGACTCTTACAAGTACTTGTACTCTGTTTGGCATGTGAATGTTTAGGTCCAGGTCCAGGCTTGCACTTGTTACCGTTTCTTCTGTAAATCCGGAACATCTTTGTATTCTTATCACTTAGTGCTGTCCTGTTATTGTTTGCAATGCAACTCTCCAGACAGACGCATGGGGGCTTGACAAAACCGATTCCTATTTCGCCACAACTTGTTGCTTGATTTATAATACACCGAATCACCTGTGTTGAACCTTTAAACGTGTCTACCTGTTGTGTCGGTTCTTTAACTGCCTCTGATAATCTTTCTGACCCTCTTGATGGATCTACGTATTGTGTTGATCCTTTAGACGACCCTCGTAATGTTGATGAACCAGGAACTAACTTCCACGTGGTGGTGACTATCATCGACTGAGCCGCCATCAGAACTAGCTGACAGAGAAGAACTGTAATAACAAGCATCGTCCCTGGCAAATTGTCACTGAATGACTCCAAAGCAATCGTTGGTGCCTTCAGCAAATAGGAATTTATGAATACGGATTTTGTTTATTCGTGTATCTGTAATAAGAAACCGACATTTCTGATAATTAGTGTTCATTTGCTATAAAATTGTAATTTGATAGACTTGAGTGTCTTTTACATTTTCCTTAAAGCTTTATGAAACAGATATTTTAATGATTTATATTCTAAATTCGTTAAAATGTTTCAATTAAATTAAGTCCACGCATTCCACATTCCAAAATTTGTCATTAATAAATTGGTTTGTTGAAGAAATATGTTGCTACGAATCCAATTTCAACATTTTGAAACTCCAGTCTTTATTTTTATTCTACAAATTGATTTAAATAAAAACAATGTTAATTTTCATGTCCTTGCTGTAACACAATTCATAATATGACTTCTTCATAAAGTAATCAGTAATTTCAGTAAAATCTGATGACTTTAGCAGCAAGGTAAATTTTACTTACAACCTCAATTTAATACTTCAAACACAAGTATAAAAACCGGACTACATACGATACCTGTAGACAAGAGTGGATAGACTGATATGCAAAGATGCTAGTCAGCCATTCACAATATGTACATGTACTGATGAATTGTTAACTTTGAAATATTGATGTAAATACTTCTAAAAAGCAGATAATGAAAAGCACAATTGATTGTTTTTCTTAGAATTCATATCATTCATAGTTAAACCATATTAGGGGGTGCAACAATATAAATATTTCGATAACATGACGTATTACCTTTCAGTGGGGAAGTGTATTAGGAGTCTAAATCCAAAGCTATTATAATGGGACAATGAATTTGAGTTATTAATATTATTGATAATAAGAAATGAACTACCGGGCAAACTAAAGTACACAACTCAGTTGTGAATGTTTGCAAAATAAGGCAAGTTTGATAGTCCCTTCGTTGTGAAAACCTACCAATGAATTTCAAATTTAACAGAAAAGAAAATTAAATACGACAAAATGAAAATCGCGAATCCTCGTAGTTTTACCCGCCAATTAGACGTTCACAATAAAATAGAGGAGAAGGTCAGCATGCAATTGATACCGACTTTATACTATGTCTTTATTGTTATGATATAATATTATTAGAAATAATGTCCGCTCATAAAACACAAACTGTCATCATTTTAATCAACGAGTCAAGATAACAGTTGACACGAAACCAGTATCACCAAACCATCGATATATATTGGTGAAGCCAGTTTTGGAAGATATAAACAACCGGGCAAAAGAAAGAACACACCTCGGTTGATTTTATCATTGATTGATTTTCAAATATCAAACAGTCTGTCTGTTGTGAAAACGTAACGAAGAATTTCAAGTTTTGCAGAAAAATAAAATTAACCAAAAGCGCTGAAATATAAATTACGAATATGTATAGTGTTACCCCGCCAAATATGCATTTAATTTTCAGAATTTTAGTTAACTTAAGTTAAACGTAGTTTGAAGGAGAAGGGGGTATGCACAGTGATTGGAACACCAGGAACATGATATGCACGGTCGTTTTAAATGAAAGTGTCTACATGTATTTATAACCGTTTTTCAAAAGCCTTGGTGAATATTGTTTTTAATTATTAGTTTAACTATTGCTTAATAAGCTTGTATGATTTGTCGAAAAGTCAATACTGTGAAATGTGGTTTGTATTTGCGTCAACACCTTTGACACCAACTCCTACTGTGCCATATAACTTGTGACTCACCCATGCCTCATCTTCGTTTAGAAGACCCAAAACCTTTTATCACCTTTCATTGTTATTTGTTCAACAGTAAGTTATCCTGAATTTAGCAATATCTATTTCAAACTGAGGGATGTCTACAGCGATACCATGTCTCAGTTTGTAACTCTTGATGTCACCGACTCCAACTGTGCAATATGACCGATACTTCACTGATTTTAACGGATCCATGCATTTCCCTGCTTCAATTCTTTTTATATAAATATATTTGGACTATGTGTTTAAGTTGAGGTAATGTAATTGGAAAATGACTTATCTGAAAAAATATTTTCTTAACTTAAATGATATAAAAATAATCCTCTAAAAAATATTTCGAAGTCTCGGTCGCTGAATAGTTCAGCTGTGTGAATAGTCAGTGCTGGTGAATGGGACCTGACTCTGATGGTGTGTGTTCAAACTTCAAAAGGACTCATCTTGAACAGGATACTGATATTGAGATACGTACATTTGTATCTGTGTATAGCGTCATTATCAAGTTCAAATATAACAATGTTTGAAGCAAACTTTGGGTGTCTGGTTGACACTGATGGGCCTTGAGTGTTGGAGTAATGGAGTATTCTAGTGGTGAAGCACACACCAGACAACAGGTAATTCTCAAACCAAGGAACATCTCCCCTCTAGGTGTCTAATTTCCTGTTTTCGTATTGAGATCGACGGCAAGAAATACAGTGATAGATGAGTCCAGTTAGATCACCAGGTCTTCAGCAATCGCGCTCATGATAAAGTTACCAATACAAACATCAGGTGTGTTTATGCAATGATATGATGCAAAGACAATCAAAATGTTACAGATGTAGGTTTGACTCCTTTCTGTGATGACAATATTGTTTGATGAAAGGTATATTCCTGTCAATTATACAAAAGCAGTGTAAACTTATAACGTTTACAATTTGACCTTAAATTATACAAATTCACTTCATTTGAAATATGCCTGATTCAGTGTTTTTTATCAAATGAAACCATTCTCTAAAAAAAGAGTCTCTTGTCAATCTAATTTCAATATTGAAGGTATATCATTAGCAGTCCTCTTTATTCAAATCAGTCATTTTTGCATTGCTTCAGCAACCCAAGTATCAAATTTATTGAGGTTTGGCTGGAAATAAACGTCGTTACTATTTAGATTTAATTCAATGACTCAATGTTTATGGAATAACTAAATTGGATTAATTCCCAAAAGCCATACGTTTGATACTTGTCAATAAGAATTGTCAATAACGTTATCATAATCGAGCGACATTTGTGAAATGAAACATCTATTAATTTCCCGTTTCGTTGGAAATTTTGGTGAATGATTGTCTTCAGAATTTGTTATTTTTTGTAAGATTGTAATTTAACCCACAAGTCAACACGCCAATCTCAATCACTGGCTAATTGTAGACTTGATGCATTTCGGCAGCTTTTCTGTGCCAGCGTAACGGCGTGCTGTACCTGGATTCGGTAGTGAAAACTGCAATCAGTCGCTTTAATGTAATCATGCTTTCCTTCCGTTGCATATGGCGATTCACATATCACGAATAGTTAGATTGAATATTAAGCTATTAATTTTCAAATGCCCTTTACACAAGTCACATGTATGGAAAAGAGAAGATGGACGTGCGATGGGAAAATGACGCAAACCCCCTCTGTTACCTGTTAGTAAAGCGTTAGAATTCAACTGAAGATGAACATGCTTTGGCACTGCTTGATCAGAATACATTTTGCCGCATTATCATAATGCCATTATGCCTTGCAAAATGTTTTGTTTCTCAAATTGATTTTTATTAGATTAAGCATTTAGGCCTATATTAACGTGAGACCCTATCCGTAATTACAGGCATTCGAAAACGCGTGTGATGTTATTTTCGTAAGACGTTCCGTCAATAATTAACCTCTGTAATTTGCATCTTTATCCTTATATAACCTCAACCGATATCGCAAATATCCGTTGCATTTATCCTTTCGAGAACACCATCCATTGTATGATAAACATATAATTGAATTCATCAGAAACTGATTTCATAATTCAATAATTCTGAATTGCTGATTAAATAATAAGGAAATTAGGACAGGGTCTACAGTATATTTCCATATCTTTAACCCTCGTCTTATTAGTTTAGAAACAGGAAACAGTCTACAGATATATAGACCCAATGACCAGGTGAGCAGTGTCACAGCGCTCTGCCGCTGAGCATTGTGCGAGGT
The DNA here is from genome assembly GCA_936450465.1 of Gibbula magus. Classification (NCBI taxonomy): domain Eukaryota; kingdom Metazoa; phylum Mollusca; class Gastropoda; order Trochida; family Trochidae; genus Gibbula; species Gibbula magus. Next base: position 3,547,436 of record OW388305.1, read on the forward strand.
AGCCATTTCAGAAAGGTTACATTATGTTCATATGATTTATGAGATTTCCACTTGACAGGTTAAATTGATTTGGAAAGACACGAGCTTTGTGCCAATATGCTATTTCCAAAGGTGAAACTTTGTGACGTATCACAGCAAATTGACATCTGTATCTTCAATAATCAGTTCTAACTATTAACTTATATGATTAAAGTGGCCATCTAACTTAATAAATCAGGAACATAAAGTGATATTGGTTACTTCAATTTAAGAGAGAGGGGGAAGAGAGAGAGAGAGAGAGAGAGAGAGAGAGAGAGAGAGAGAGAGAGAGAGAGAGAGAGAGAGAGAGAGAGAGAGAGAGAGAGAGAGAGAGAAGATACAAAAATAGTTAGATATATACTTGTAGATATATACATACATATTATAAAGATAGATAGATAAATACATGTAGAAATATATATGCATGCATGTAGACGGATACATACATTTAAAGTAGACAGGGGTAAGAAATGAAATTTACACCAACATGATCCCTACCCATCCTCCGTTACCCAGGGTTTTATATATGCTCCGTTTCTCTCCATATAGTGGAGAGAAACGGAGCATATATAAAACCCTGGGTAACCAAGGATGGACCCCTACCATGTTCAAAATGTTGTAAATGTGTGCAGGACGAGGCACATTTATAAATTTTTACACAGAGTATGTGTTATATGTCAATGAACAGTTGTGTTTTATTAGAATTAATGTTGGGGAATTTCAAAATTTAAATTTTAAATGTTAATATATATTTGTTTTAACCTCGTAGAGGTATTCTTTGACTGATTTAATGTTTTGGACTAATTTCCCAAACTTTTCAGTTTTTTAAGACGACGACGAAAACTCGAGATATTTGATTTAACTGAGTGATATACTTTCTTTGCCCGTCACTGTAGATAGAGAGAAAGACAAATCGAAAGACAGAGAAAGACAGAAAGATATATAAATACATGTAGATGGATAGATAGATATGTAGATTGGTAGAATAATCAACGAGGAATTACGGATAATCTGTCCCGAGTTAATTATTGTGATAAACTCCGAGCTTTAGCGAGGAGTTTGACAAAATAATTAACGAGGGACAGATAATTCGTAATTCCGAGCACCGAGTTGGTTATTCTTTTTCTTACCCGAGATCATTTTAATGCGTAAAAATCGAAAAAAAGATCCCCAATTCACGATCTTTGATTAGACTGTAAAATACAAATTGTAGTCCTACGCCATTCATAAACTCTTTCACACCTTCAAGATGCGCATATCTAAATAGTTTGCAACTTGCTCTATTTTTTCAGAACTATTCTAAAGTAACTGTTGACCTTCATTGCCAAAACGGTTTACCGACATAGTAAACAACTATGTCGCAGAATGAGAGAAAATTAGTGAAAAAGTGAACTAACAATCACACTGTTGGAACTCAAGATAGGAGTGTAATTACGTCATCAAATGACGTCATAGTTAATGACGTCACAAAGCAATGACGTCACGGCAGTGCAACCGGCGACTCTTGCATGCTGCTTTGCCTTGCAAGTTTAGTACTGTAAATACGGTCTCGCAAACATAGGTTGATCATGATTTTATATTTAATATGTTTTACTGACGTGTGACTTCAATTAGGTATGCTCGAAAATTGTTCAATTAGGTGATTTAGCTTTAACACATTAGCTAAGCAATTCATGAATGAGCACAAAGTAGTTCCGTCAACCAATTAAAAGGCAAGTTATATTTAGAAAAACTGTAATTCCCATGACCATTATGAAAACTTTGTCTAATCTCAGTAAATGATGAAAACTAATGCCTTTATTGAATTGCATTTTATATGTGTACCTCATTTTTAAAAACTTATATTAATAATCGTTTTTTCTAAACGTACTAATTGAATATAAACGTACACGCATATTTGCGAACCTTTAAATATTTATAATTTTTAAATTAATCGTTTTTCCAAAGGCATAAATGCAGTATTGAATTCGGGACTCTTGTGAAATAACGTTCATTTTCATGCAAATCATTCATTTTCAACTGAAGATTGGATAACAATGAACATCAATAAACACAGTCGGATAAACTGCGCACAAACAACTGCGTCCCAATCTAGAGATTTGTGTAATTCAATAGCAATCAGAGGAAGAAACATCTGCAGTTAAGCGGGGATTATAGTATTTATGAGGAGTTCCAACACGATCTCACCCAAGGGGATCCTCGTGATAGGAAAATGAAAGGTCCGGATAATTCTGTCTGATTCCTTCGATCCGAGAGTCCTGAACACTTAAAACACCGACTGTAAGCCTTTTCAGTAGGTAGAACCCTATCTGTCTAACCGTAACGTGTTTATACTCCTAGTGTTTGTAGTTATGTGTTTATTGAATTCCTAGTGTTTGTAGTTATGAGTTTATTCAATTCCTAGTGTCTGTAGTTAAGTGTTCATTCAATTCCTAGTGTTTGTAGGTATATGTTTATTCAATTCCTAGTGTTTGTAGTTGTGTGTTAATTCAATTCCTAGTGTCTGTAGTTATGTGTTTATTCAATTCCTAGTGTTTGTAGGTATATGTTTAATCAATTCCTAGTGTTTGTAGCTATGTGTTTATTCAATTCCTAGTGTCTGTAGTGATGTGTTTATTCAATTCCTAGTGTTTGTAGGTATATGTTTATTCAATTCCTAGTGTTTGTAGTTATGTGTTTATTCAATTCTTAGTGTCTGTAAGTAGGTGTTTATACAATTCCTAGTGTCTGTACTTATGTGTTTATTCATTTCCTAGTGTTTGTAGTTATGTGTTTATTCATTTCCTAGTGTTTGTAGTTATGTGTTTATACAATTCCTAGTGTCTGTAGTTATGTGTTTATTCAACTCCTAGTGTTTGTATGTATGTGTTTATTCATTTCCTAGTGTTTGTAGTTATGTGTTTATACAATTCCTAGTGTCTGTAGTTATGTGTTTATTCAACTCCTAGTGTTTGTGTGTATGTGTTTATTCAACTCCTAGTGGCTGTAGTTATGTGTTTATTCAATTCCTAGTGTTTGTAGTTATGTGTTTATTCAATTCCTAGTGTTTGTAGTTATGTGTTTATTCAACTCCAAGTGTCTGTAGTTATGTGTTTATTCAATCCCTAGTGTCTGTAGTTATGTGTTTATTCAATTCCTAGTGTCTGTAGTTATGTGTTTATTCAACTCCAAGTGTCTGTAGTTATGTGTTTATTCAATCCCTAGTGTTTGTAGTTATGTGTTTATTCAACTCCTAGTGTCTGTAGTTATGGGTTTATCCAACTCCTATTGTTTCTGGGTATATGTTTATACGAGTCCTAGTGTAAGTGGCTATATGATTATGATATCATTATTAAACGCTGTACTGCTATGGTCATTCTGTCACTGGAAAAGGACATACAGTAATTAATCGATAAAACAGAAGAGTAAAATGTTATGTGGTGAAACAACACAACGATGTGTCTGTTATTTTTCATTTTCATAGTATTCGTGACATCAGTACATAACATTAAAGGGATAAGAAATACTATGTTAAATCATTAAACTCATATCGTATTTATCAAACCATTATCCTTTTCATGGTATCTAAAGTTAACATAACTCAAAACGTTTTACCATATATTGTATCGCAATACATGTATCTATTTGAAATTAAAATGTTAAATATTTGTTTAAATCAAGCAAGGTAATAAGTAACCTCACAGTTCCCTGTTTTAATTATTTACTCCCATATATCATATGAAGACGATTGATAAATATTTTCAAAAGAAGGTGTACCTCCATTTTTCGTATTGATTTTCAATTGGGAATTTATTAATTGATCTAAAAATTGACCATTGATAGCACTTTATGGTAAGAATGTCAGATGAAATGAAAGAACATCATTGCAACTTTCTCATTGTTTTGCCTTGATAAATATGACGACATACTGTCTACAGCAATGCCATCGCCTCACCGACGCCTCCGTTATATATTGGATCAAACATTCATGGATAGTTTTCTTTTCTTTATTGCAAGGAGTTAAAAGAGCAATGTGTCATTGTTTAGAGAAATATATTCCCGGAATAATGTTGTTAGAATTATATATGCTTTATAAGTGTTTGAAATAAAGCTGGCTGATAACTTTTTGAGGTTTTTAGGCATTTAGATTGATAAAATAACACCTTTGGATTGATAACTTTTCAAGCTTATTTCATTCACTGACTTTAAAGAGAATTCCATTACCGTTCATAAGTTTTGATAACACCTTTCACAAAAGTGCTGACGGTATTCAGGTTTCACTTGTGTGCAATGTTCTGAATCTGCAGTTGAACGTCTGAAAAAAGGTTTTTGATTTAAAAATATATTTTTTCTGAAATTGTGTCAATGTCCTTATTAATTACGTGTTCTGAATAGTGAGGTAATGTAGCTTAGGTTTTTTGGAACACGTGTTGTGTAAACAGTTGAAAATTATCCTATGAGTGTTATTCAAAGATGTCGTAATGCCGTATTAGTTTGAATAAGCTGATTTTGTCGTGGCGTCAACATTTCATATTGTTTTCACCTTCGTGTTTTCTGCCCTAAATAAGGTTACCGCAAAACACAAATAAATGTGCAAAATTACCAATCGAAAATTTTTTGTTCGATCTCACATATTCTGTCAGTACAGCTTAATTACCTTTTTCTAAAATTTAGTCTTTTACTCCTTTGTTTCGTCAAAAGGGAGTCCTGTTCAGGAGCAGATAGTTTAGAAGTTACATTGTGTTGAGATTCGTTCATATTTAAAACCAGTTGTAATTTCTCAACCGTCCAGATGTACATATACATATACTTAGTTTACATTATGTTTTCCATTAACACTCACACGTCATGTAATAGTGTTTTAATGCCTCCTCATTCATTATCACATGGCGACGAATCTTCCAAAACAGAAGATCTTACATCGGTTTTTTTCTGAAAAATTATAATTCGCGAACAAAATTACATAAAAAATCGTACAAACATGTTTGTCCATCCTCATCTTCTACCTTATAGGATGTAACTTAAGTAGGATATCAACGTTTATGAAGTTTCTAAATGTGACACACGGGAGTTAAGTGATATCTCACAGTTAATCATATCCCTTTATTTCGATCTCTTGAGTTGAAGTAACTGTCGCATCTCAATCAACCTCAACTTTGGAATATGTCCATAAAATTTAGGTTTATGTGATCAGTTGAATTTAAGGTAATAAGAAACTTTTAAAGATTAAGCAGTTTTTAACCTCTTTGGTAATATAAGCAGGTTATTGGATTTTTTCAGATTTTTCTGGTAAATTAAGTATTGCAAACTTGGAATATTACATAGTCATCATTAAATATTAACATGAATATCGTAAGCATCATCTCTTAGGTCTTTGAGGGTCATTTAGAAGTGACATACATAAGAACAGGAATGATACAGCTTAATAACAACTTCTTTCATGTGAAAACACACGACGTTTCGGAGCATCGGAGTTTCATCAGGTGGAACGTTGTGTATTTTCACATTAAAGAGTGGTTATCCAGAAAATAATCCCGCTCTCATCACCCCTCAGCTTTTCTGACCGTAAGTATGTATCTCGAAAGGTACGTTTGTATGGCATGGCTAATGTATCCAATTAACAAATTGAAAAGAGTGGGTTGTTGTTCGTAGTTGATAAGAAGCAATTTCCTGTCATAGTGTCTGCTATCTCACACCGCAGGAAATTATACGTATTGACTGACCACACTGTTGACCACACAATAAGATGCCTTGTTTCCGGTTTGTACAAGTTAAGTTGCTTCAGCGAAATCCAAAAACGTTGTCGGAATAGCGCTTGGTATTCAATGTTCAGCACTTATTGACTGTCCATGCCATCAACTTTCACGCGGTATAGGAAACTATATTAACATACTACGACGTCTACTAGACAAACACAGTCATGGTGTTATATTTGCACATCATTCCATGTGAATCAAGCTCTTGTGATTCACTAGGATATTCAATTGTTTGTGAAATGCTCTGAGTTAAGAAATTGTCGTTTATATACGTTCGAATTTGTAATTTAAAAGGAATGCAAAACATGTTATGAAGCGACAGTGGTTACTTGGGAGAGTGACACTGTGTATTCAGATTCGAGTCAACCTTTGGTTAAGAAAGTCTCGTATTCCAATGGTAACTCAACTAAACGATTAAATAGAATAGTTTCCAATTGCATTTCAGAAATTACTTTTTCAAGTATTGGTGTTTTAAGAAGCTATACAATTGACGAATTTACAACTTAAAGTCTGGTTGTTAGCTTATGTTGATAATTAACACTTTTCTCATAAACACAGTTTTATAATGTCAAGATGATGTAGTCAAGTCAACATGTTTGGGAATGGATTTCTAAGTAGGGTAACCTGTGCCCAATGCTTTTCGTGAATGAAAAGAATACATGTATTTTCAACAAAAACTTCTAAAACTATTATATTTTTTAAAAATCGAAGTATCAACGCAAAGGGTCTGGATCATACATTAACCATTGCGAAATCTCAATTGAAAACTGTTATAGATGTGATGTCACGGATCTACCTCTTGGGTTTGTTCGAGTTTGAACCCTACAGTAGTATCAAATGCTTCAAGTGTCAATAAACAAACATAAACTCAACCACAAAAGAAACGTCACAACCCAGAATACAAGATATTTAAATCCACAAGTTATATAAATCTGAAACAGAATTACACCTTGTCTTCAGAAGCCAACTAAACTAACTTGGATTTTTAAAACATTATCTATTCACATTTCTTTATGACATAAGTATTAAGAAATCGTTGATTTGAAATTTCCTTATCTAGACGACATAAGAGAGTCGAAAGGGGCGTTTTCGCTTTGTTTTATGATAGTAACGCTGCGTCAATACAGTCCAAAAAGGTTATTCATTTAGGCAGCATCTTTTATTAATTACATTTTGTAATGTTGTATTTTTTTACTTACATGCCAAAGTTTCTCGTTAGATACTGTACATGTATTATTTAAAAATGCGATTCCAGCTCCCAAAGTGTATTTAGCTGATGTATGAAATTGACAGCACGTCTTTACACAACGTGTGCCTATCAAAGACATTCAACATCTATTTTTTTCCCGAAAGAAGTACGCTTTTGAAAATGAACAAAATAGGATATGGTCATACTTGGTACAATCAAAGTGTTCAGTCACAATCAGAATTTATCATCTCAATAACTCAAAGAATGAAAGATATATATTTACAATCCTGGGCAGAATCCATGACATTATCAACAAAATGTATATATTATAGAGAATGGAAATCTGAAATATTTCTTGAAAGCTATCTTTCAAAAGTTGATGTTAAAAAGTTCCGTAATGCCTTAGCCCGTTTTCGTTGCTCATCACATGAATTGTTTGTTGAAACTGGAAGATATAAAGGTATTGAAAGAAAAAATAGAATATGTAATGTTTGTAATATGAACGCTGTGGAAGACGAGCTACACTTCTTATTAACCTGCCCTGTCTATAAGAATCTACGGATAAAATATCTTAAACCTTACTATTTTAACCACCCAGATAGAACAAAATTATTGTCATTGTTAACAAATACCAATACTCAGTCATTACAGAACCTTGCAATGTATATCTATTATGCAATGTTATTTAGAAAGAATATTATGAATGCAACTGATTGTATCATGTGATCTACCATTGATTGTACTACAGGCCTGTGGCCTTCTAAGTACAGAAATAAATAAAAAAGAAAATGAAGTGGCCTTTCTTTCGCGGTTGAGTGTATGCCTGAGATGAACATTGATTGTGTGTGGAGGCAGTAAAGAAAGTTATCGTTGAGGCATTGCGACTTTACTTGAAACACAACGTTTCCATTTGATCAAGGGCGGAAGTAAGCTCCTGGTCGCAATCCGTTTTTGATCATCAGAGATTTTATCCCAAAGAAGTCAATCTTAAAAACAAACTTAGAAAACACAAAAACTCTGAACCTATAGTTGCAACGATTTATATTGTTGACCTTTGTTCAAGAATGAAAATGTTGTATAGGTCTATGTATTTAAAAAAGAAAAAAAATATTGTATAATGATATAACCCTTTGACAAATCTGGAAACAACATGCAAAAGAATAATATCCAATATCTTCTGCAACACGTATTGTAAAACACAAGGCACGTGTTACAGAAGCTCATTTGCAAAATTGCTGAAAATAATGCTTTTAACATTCAAACTTAGCTCTGTTCTACAGTTGCTTCAGTTAGCCATGAACAGAATCCCCTTGAAAACTCATCTCCAGATCAAAGGATTGTTTCTAATCAACTGTCTGGCTTTTGAAGGTGTTTCGAGCATGCCATTAACACATTGGTTTCTGTGTGTTTAACATGTTACCTTTGAAGTTACTTTTGTCTGCCACTAGCATGCGTTGAGATCAGAAGGTGATTAGTCGACAAGCCTGTTTCATATGCTAACCAATGTGTTGCCTCGCTGATCAATTACGACCATGATTACATGTTGTAGAACATAATCGTCGTCTCACTTGTAGGGCTGTATGGTGATAACAAGAAATAATGTGTTAATTTTAGGGACATGTGAACTTTTGCAAATTTGAAATCTCATTTTTATTCATAACCTTATGTCAAACCTTATAAAACCTGTTTGCTTTATTCTTAATTCAGGGACATCTCTGTCTTGTGGAGTGGGCCTTGCATTTCCCTTTTATTTCCACCAGAACATTGTTTCTTCACCGTATGAATAGAGTTGTACTTGCTAGACTACCCACATAACCAAGAACAGTGTATGCCCTCTCTCCTACCGGTTTCATTTTATATTCAGGGATAATTAAACAGGAGAGGGGTATGCGTATCTATATATCTTGAATATATTTCTTGAAAGACGCTTATTTTCCTAAATAAATTGTCTTAGAAACAATTACAAAGTCCAAATGACGTAATGTACAGTTAATGAATTTGATGATATGTTGCTTGAACATTTGCGAGAGAGTGTATTTTGAACGTACATGTAGATCGTGCCCTTAATGTCACTTAATAAACACTATATAATTTATTGATGTAATCATGTTTTAGAATTATAACACCCCTGCCAGCATCCAACCTGGTAATTGTTGGTCTAGGCTGGTACTTTTTTAAAGTTTTTTCTTTCAAAATGACACTCAAGCTAATGTCTTACACTGTTGTAAGCATAGACTATTATACACGAACGTTTATTTTAAAAAAAATACTGAGTTATTTCTGAAACATTGTGACAATAACGTATAACATTAATAACAAGTCAAGAAGTTTTCAATCAAATGATTCTCAAAATGATCGCTCGTTTTGTTCATACAATATACCCTTAGGACCTGGTTGGTACACAAGGAACACTACTAGACTAGTGTTGTTTAAAGAGGCTTAGTGCTAGCGGAATATACACGACGCCAAGAGGACATTGTCTGATGGGATACTCGATGGAGTGAGTCTGGAACCAGAAGCAATCAGTGTAATGCAACCAGGAAATATAGTTCAGAAAGTGAAGATCACAGATAATTGCATTCAGGGACGAAGTTAATGAGCTTTTACTGAACTTGAAAATCGTGTATGAAAAGGTAAGAAAATGATTGACAAGGTCAACGTTTTACTGATGTAGATGACAGTTATATAATTGAAACATTTATATATGTAAAGTGATGAAAACCAGTAGACAAACTCACTTGGATGTCCTCTGGTCAAACTGTAACGTGCTTGACCAATATGTACTAATAGATGTATTACAGAGTCAAACTGTAACGTGCTGGACCAACATGTACTAATATATGTATTATAGGTGAGGTGAGGTGAGTTGGTGTTTAACGCCGCTTTCAAGAGTATTTCACTTATATCGCGGCTGCTAGTATTATGGCAGAGAGAAAGCCCGCAACGCCATGTGGCTATGCATTGCGGTGAAAGCTGGAAGCCGAACGCGCTAACCACTGCGCTATCCCGCCCTCTATGTATTACAAGGTCATTATTTCACGATGTCGTGTGGTTGACGTTGACGTTGACAGAGCATACTCCAGTCTCATTGTCTCCTAGGGGATATTTTATTGAACTCACACAAGCGAAATCTCCTGTGGAACAGTTTTGCATGATACGTTATATGTGAACGTTAGCTACGGGATATACACCCGGGACTGAAAACAGTTTGTAAAGTATTGTTTGTAATGTAGGTTTACTGAAAATATCATTTACCTTTTCATATATTGATTGTACAAAGAAGACGCCAGATACCCTTTGTCAATTGCGCCATAATTTGGCATGACTTGCTTTTCGTGACATACACCTTAGCGATATGTCTGTTTATTCAGTAGTTATATATGTTCTATAAAGGTCTGTGTCTGTTTGACTTTGTACGTAAGTAAGTTCAACAGAAATGCTAAATGTATCAACTATTGTCACATAGTGGTCAAATATCATTAACTCATGAAAGGAAAAATTCAGTGGAACTTTCATACTCAAATCTGAATAAAATATACCGCTTTTAATTAATGACCCTCTGCGCATAGCTATTTCAATCACATTTGAGTTTATATCATAACCTATCAGCATTAAAGGAATTATTTCCGTTTTATAAATTTATGAACAGAATCAGAGTCTTTGGCCATTTCTTGTCGGCCAGAAATGTTTCAAATAAAATCCAAGTTTTGCACAAAGAATCACAACTTTTTTTATTGTCAATGTGGATTTGTGGACATTGTCTCAAAGGGATGTAGACAGGGGTGATAAGATCAAATCGCTGATACACTGATAATAAATATATAATATATACTTACAGCACATGATGTACCACTCTCTCCACTCAGTTCTTCTATCATAACCTCTGTTGCATATAGAGCCCACTCTTTCCCCACAGAGGTTACTCCACTCAGTTCTTCTATCATAACCTCTGTTGCATATAGAGCCCACTCTCTCCCCACAGAGGTTACTCCACTCAGTTCTTCCATCCTTACCTCTCGTGCATATATCACCAGTCTCTCCCCGCATAGGTTAGTCCTCTCAGTTTTCCCACTGTAAGTTCTGTTGCACATGGAGCATTTGTTTCGGCTAGAAATGCATACTTATGATTGGTTGCATCAATAGTTAATTTTGCAAGCAGCGATTTGTTTCAAAGTGAGCATTCCCTAAGTGTTGAACTGACTAGAGCTGCCTCATGTGTGCTGATATTAAACGATTTTTGATTGGACTATGATATGAACATTACCAGTGTTGCAAACTATCCCCACCATGGAAATATGAGAGAATTCTGAAATATGACCCATATGCAACAGAGGTTAAGATGAAAGAATTGAGAGGAGTACGCTCTGTGGGTAGAGAGTGGTGATTCAATCTAAAGCCACTACATTAAGCAGGGAGGTAGCACCACTTTTGAAAGTTCAACAATGACAACATTTGAGGATTACACAAACAAATAAATAACAACAACAAACAAAAAAATAACGGCAAGAATGAAGAAACATCTTAACATTTAGAATAGTCCATTTCTTTCTGTAATATATATTTTTTACAGTTCTTATTTCTGTCGTAGCCATGACAACTTCAGAGATAATAACGCATCCTTCACATTTTCATCAATTCAGTATTAACATCAAATCAAATTCAATGCTAAAGTTCCGTTTAGTTTCACCCAAGAACATATCTGCCACCATTCCACATCATAAACTGCCGAGCTCCAAAAGGTCTTCTGGAAATGCGCCCGGCATCCTCGCCGCCGTATCCATAATAAGCTGACCGTTTTGCTGAAATTTCCGAGTTGTAATTGTTGATAAACCTTTGCCACCCTGCAGCCAACCTATTCATGATGTCCATCATTGCCTCGTGCTGCAGTGGACTGATGTCCTCATCACCCGCCTCCTCCTCTTCCTCATCTTCTTCTACGATTGGTTCATCGACACTCTTCTTCCCTCTCAGAAGCACCATCAGGTTGCTTGGATACTGCCAGCGCGTGGCGGGTTGACTTGAGTATCCACGTTTCGTTCCGCGAAGCAGCGCCATTAGGTTGCTAGGGTAACGGAATCGCCCGTATGAACTGGACGGAGAGTAGGAGCTATATGTGCTGTGGTATCCGGGTCTCTTGTCGTAGTCGGCCCATCTCTTGTTCCGTGGAGACCGTTTAGCAGGGTTAAAGTAGCTATTCCAGTCCTTCATGTACTCAGCTATCAGGTTTTCAAGGTTATATTGCGATGAAGCTTCCTTTTCACCACTTCCGGTTGTAATGTCTGTTATTGGTTTTTCTTCTGACTGTTTTGATGCGACTTCATTGGAATCCACCTGGAATATGAAAGAAAATTTACATTAAGCGAGGCTGTATAGATAAGCAATTGTTAGAGAACTAGAGAATTATGTCGTCATCTTTTTTCACAATGTCAACACTACCATACACTCAACAAAATCATTTAGGACCACGACAGCTTTCAGTATTGAGGTAATTACATAATAATCCATATTATTATTCACATACAAGTTAAATATAGATCATTGGGGAGATCGCGAATGTTTAATGTTTATATATTTATAGCCAAAATCGCCTTAGTCTGTTCAGTCTAATTAGAATTAATTAGAAATACATGCCATTTAGAAAAACATGTTACAGTATTATATTTGTGACCAGTGTATCTGCAAATACTTGTACGTTTTCGTCCAAAAAAAATACAAGAATTGTAATATTCATTGTATTGTGATATGAATTTTTGTGGTAATTTTCTAATAAAATAACTTCATGTAAAGACAATCGACCATATTAAAAAATTCACATTTATATTTTTGTTGTATTTCACCAACCAGTTTCTTCTAAAACTTGACATGCACATACATTACAAAGAAACAGATATAACATGCATTGAACCAATGCATTTTTGTCAACATCATGCATCATGCATTATGGTGAGATTAATCATAAATCATTTGAATTGACCAAGAAAAGGCATCCATATATTCAATATTTAAGCATTATATATATTGACAGTGAAGTGACAGCTTACCCACTCCTATATTGAAAATTGGAGTGCATTGTACATTTCTTATTTGAGTGTAGTAGTGGTAAAAGGACTGGGGTCAGGTGCGGTTGAGACATTATGATGGCAATTGTTAATTACAAAGCCACTGAGAGGGGAGGCATGACACAAGATGGAATCTTGACACCATTTCCTTCATAACTTTTCGCCACTAATCGTAAGTATAAGGATATTTACTATGCATCGCTCAATATTCAGTGGGAATCAATATAATGTTACCGCTACTTCCAACTCATTTGACGTCGAATGACACTAGTTGTCAGGGTAATGCAATCAAGTGAATTTCTGTTTTGATAAGAGTCGTACGGAAAGTAGCATACACCACGAGGGATCGTCTGGATCCGGCCAAGCTCTGTAATTAGCCGGCAAGATGCCTTGTCAGGCTGCGCCATTACATGAAGTATGTTTAATAAGCAATGTTTGAAGGAGATAAAAGGATCCTAAGCCGTCACATCAATTTGGGTTTTTGCTACTAGTTGCATACTATGACAGGCAGGCAGAGTAGCGCTCTTGAAGTGCCCCTTCGAAAGAAAATTAAAATGAATTTCCTTCCGTATAATCGACAGGAAATACTGGGTTTACAAATAACTTTAACGTTTATTTGATTGCTTTGTTAAGTGGGTTGTTTTGACGTATTTTTTGTACAGATTTAGAAATCCTTAGAAAACGATTACATCTCAAGGGCGGGAGAATGTGACATACAGGTAACCGCTAAATCAAAACATTGAGATGGACAGCATCAAACATGATATATTTGTCTGAATATGGAGTGTTTTAAACTCATTTTATTCCATAAAAAGGATCGGATCGGTAAACAAGCCTGATTGATTATATTAACAATATTACATTAAAACTTCACGAGAATGGCATATATATTGACACAGTGTTTAAATAAAATGTTCTTCCTTGATTTTACGCATTATTGTACTTGCGTTTGCCATTTTATAAAATGGATAAATTGTAAATTTGATATCCTTATTGGCAGGGCATGTATCTAAATGTTCACTCAGTGGAATACATCTTGTTTTCGGGTCCTTGATCTGCTGTTTGTGTACCCGCACTCTGTCCCTAAGACATTCGATTTGACCGATGTATTGTTCTTAACATCCTTTGCATGTTATTACATAAATCACATTTTTGGCAGAGCAGTCCAGGGTATGATATACATACACATATTTGTTCTTTTGTTTCAAAAATATTTTCTCTCCTTCCACTAAGTGTTTGCACCTTCCACAATTTCCCCGACCACATTTTGATACCCTGTAATTGTTAATGTTATCAAGGTCGAATCTTGCCTTTGTCAGTATCCTCTTAAGGTTGTTATTCTGCCGTTTGGTCTTGATAATTGTAGTGTCTTTCATGATATTTTTCATTCTTTCATCTGAATCAAGGATTAATTTGTTCTGACGGATAATATTGAATATTTCGGGATTTCTCGGGTTGTGGGTTGATACAAAGGCAATATTATGGTTTGATTTTCAATATTGTCCTATACTGATAAAAGTTGTTTCCTGTCTAGTGATATTGCCTTTGTTATCCCGTCTGTTATCAACAGCTCAGGATATCCACGTTGTCTCATATATGTAATTAAGACAATAAGAAATAGGTTACAGTAGATTTATTTATTATTTGACGGATTTAATTAAAATGTTTAAGCCTTTGACGGAGCGAGCGTAGGCGTAATTTGAATAATTGCCTCGAATATGTCTAAAATAAATTGAATAAGAAATCTGTAATAAATTTTATCTCCGATTTGATATTAATTAACTATTTTAGCAACATGTTTATGGTTATATACACAGGACAAAAAGTGGTAGAATCCGTTTGCCGGATTCTTTCGGATTCTCCCAAAGACTGGTGGATCCTGAAGAAACCGGAAGATTCCGACAAGAGGATTCCACCACTTTTTGTCCTGTGATATTGACATAGATGTTAAACGTATTCAACAGGATTATACTTTAAAAGGAGGGTTCTATCGGGGTATTTTTTTGTGGAAACGAAATTCAAGACGATATCCCCGTTTACACATATATAATATAAATACATGACTAAAACACAGTAAAATGGAAATATATTAGTGAAGTTAAAATGTTGATGACTTTATATTTCACAACTTGATAAAAACAAGCGCACATTTGTTGAAAAATACAAACAATGAGAACTGAAGCTATTCACCAGCGCAGCGAGTGGGGAAAACTTCGCTATAGCATAACAGCACAGTATGTATTAGTGTTATGTCACGGTATGTGTTCCTCAGTGAATACTGTATCAGTGCATGTCTTTAGTTATTAAAAAGTTGCAAAATAAGGTAGAATAAAGCGTGTTTTCATTTCATGTAATGCAAAAAAAAATCAAATATGGCGACAGAACAATCCCTTTAAAAGAGGAAAGGTTTGTTCAACGTATCTGTTTCCAAATATAGCAAATACAACTTGTGGTAAGTCTAAGGCGTGTTCAGGATCGCGAGTACTCGCTTGGCGTGTACGCGCGTACCCGCGAACGGCTCCTAAACGGAAACCTGAGGTCGCGAGTACTTCCAAGATAATTTCAGAATACCATCATCATTTTGGACAAATTATGTGCCTTGCACATAACAATTGACCAACTTTCAATTAGGGGGGAATGAAAGAAAGAAAAATGAGGTCATCAAATTTGTGACACGCGACTCCATTTTGGATCGTAAATACTCGCTTGGCGAGACTGCTCAAAAGTGTTCACGTTCATTCATTTAACATTCAAATATGATTCTGTGAACTTATTTCGTGCATAAATTGAGAAATATGTTACTTATAGCGTTAATTATTATTGGTCGTTAGTACATGTGCTCTTTCCAGAATTACCCTGATTAAACACTATTAATCAAAGGCGTTGTGACGAACTATTTATTTAATGGTCTCTGCTGTGATACAGTGTCTTTGAAATGTACATACATACATACATACATTAAACCAAGATATCACTTATATCATAATGACGAACTTTATATTGTCAAGAATTGTTCATAATGATACATATATATGTGTGTGTTATTTAAGCAAATAATAGTATCGTGTAGTAATTCTCAGCTCCTTTTTTGTAAAACAGACCAATACAAAATTGTTCAGAAATATTGAATAATGTCATCAATTTGAAATAACAATATACGCTTTGCATCTAAAAATGAACGACTATGTATTTTCATGTAAATTCTCCTTAAGAAAGATAACCCTCTTTTATGGAATGGTTAACGATACGGTGTCTGGCTATTTACTGGAAATTTGTCGTTAAAACTTGGTTAATGATAGTGTTCATATGTTCGTGTCATGTAAATTACCGTAGTATCATGTTTATATCATGTGACATATCCATCATACAGTTAGAGCTACTGCATCCAGTTTACATTTTATCATAGCCTGGTGTCGAGTTACAGCATCCAGTATACATTTTACCATTGCATGTTGTCGAGTTACTGCATCCAGTCTTAAGTTTACCATAGCCTGTTGTCGAGTTAAAGATCGAGAGTTCACCTCTCAAAAGACAGTAAGAAGAAATTGAAATGCAAAACATAAGCTTTATTTACTGAATAAATATATTTACTTTTCAAAATGTTAAGCCTGTTAGTTAAACATGCGTATGTTTGAGAAACGGGATTCAATTATAAGATTGGTTAACGGATATAGAATCGATTCTATAAAAACTTAGTTATACAGTTGTTGGGATTCAATAAGAATTACGTTACAACACTTCACGGTACTTCAATTCAACACTGACACGAATCTCTCGACTCAAACAACAAGTTTTCAACCTACTAACATTTCATAGGTTCAAGGCGCAGTGGCACGTTTGTCTTACTGAGTCGTGTAGTGAGATGTTTTACCCTCTAACATAACAATATATTGTATAAACGTAAATGATAAATAGCAAAATATGAAAAAAACATGCTACAGAGCCTTTAAACGAAGAAACCTATCTGATTCTATATTTGCATCTCCAACTTCGTAAAATATTTATTTAAGTCAAACGCCTGATGTAGAATTAGGTTGCCATAAATATTATCCAAGAGGAAGAAAAGATGACACTTCGAAGATGAATTTGAATTGCCAATCTTACAATGAAATCCGGGAAATCTAATTCTAGCCGCGTCTCCAATATCCAATAATCAGCAGTTTAAAAGTTGTATTACAATCGCTTGAAAACCTACCTTATGTAACTTGATTAATTTATTTTAATGCTACGCTCCTCTTTACAAGGAAATATAAATGTTGAAAGCTTCCAGTTTAATTACGTACATGTATGTTTGGCAAACTTCCTTATACTGAAATAAAAACTGTCTATGTCTGCTACTCTAGCAAGAGAATGTAACCAAATGCAGCATGGCTTAGATTAGCCAGTGATAGAGTATTCGCACTTAGATACAGATTAGCCAGTGATAGAGTATTCGCACTTAGATACAAATTAGCCAGTGATAGAGTATTCGCACTTAGATACAGATTAGCCAGTGATAGAGTATTTGCACTTAGATACAAAACAAGGTGATTATAAGGTGATTATTAGATGATTAGATGTATGTAAACATGATGAACACAATCAGCTACTATTGGCATGCAAACACACATTAGGCAGCAAATTGGTTTCTCCCATTTCAGTATTTGATATGGTTCTAAATCTAACACTAATATGTTGGCTACATATATTCCCCAAAACTAGTCTAATTAACCTTGTATCTAATAACACTTACACAATGCCATTCATTACACGTTACGTGTTAAATGTTATTAAGCATATGTTATTGTAAACCACTGATTGGCTTTGGTTAGGTACAACATACATTAATATGTTAGTCACTGTTCCAAATGGGATTAAACATTCAAAAGAATTCAGATAATGTTTAATAGGAAATTTATGATCAAATGAATTAATTACATGACTCGAATGTTAATGAAGGCATTATAAGCTTAATGCACTCTGAGTCGCATTCAGTATTCAGAAGCGTAGTCTCTTAAGGAAAACGAAGCATGATTTACGATATAAAAAAGATAATAGCATATTCTGATAACAGTAACCTTTGGCAAATCGAGGGTTCGATTCGTCTACATAAACGTCTTCTGGCATTGGATATTGACATTGTTTTAAAACTCTAACAAGTGACTTGCGAAGCTTAGGTCAGTCGTAGTCATGATCTCGTTATTGCGGTTATCAACAAATGAGAGAAATAGTCGACACGATGCCCACATTCTGCTTAACTAAGGTTAGTTTACCTGTTCACTACAGCCTGTCTTAAATCATAATTCCTACAAAATAAAGAAGCTTATCAGCTTGCTTATGTGCTCCAAGCAATATATAAAGATAAGCAATATGTGTATAGATCGCTGTAATATAAGCAGTATGTATATAGATCGCTGTGAGATAAGCAATGTGTGAATTGATCGCTGTGAGATAAGCAATATGTGAATAGATCGCTCAGAGATAATCAATATGTGTAAAGATCGCTGTGAGATAAGCAGTTTGTGTATACATCGCTGTGAGATAAGCAGTATGTGTATAGATCGCTATGAGATAAGCAATATGTGAATAGATCGCTGTGAGATAATCAGTATGTGTATAGATCGCTGTGAGATAATATGTGTATAGATTGCTGTGAGATAAGCAGTATGTGTATAGATCGCTGTAATATAAGCACTATGTGAATAGATCGCTGTGAGATAAGCAGTTTGTGTATACATCGCTGTGAGATAAGCAGTATGTGTATAGATCGCTGTGAGATAATATGTGTATAGATTGCCGTGAGATAAGCTGTATGTGTATAGATCGCTGTAATATAAGCAATATGTGAATAGATCGCTGTGAGATAAGCAGTTTGTGTATACATCGCTGTGAGATAAGCAGTATGTGTATAGATCGCTGTGAGATAATCAGTATGTGTATAGATCGCTGTGAGATAATATGTGTATAGATTGCTGTGAGATAAGCAGTATGTGTATAGATCGCTGTAATATAAGCAATATGTGAATAGATCGCTGTGAGATAAGCAGTATGTATATTTATCACTGTGAGATAAGCAGTATGTGAATAGATCGCTGTAATATAAGCAGGATGTATATAGATCGCTGTGAGATATGCAGTATTTATATAGATCGCTGTGAGATAAGCAGTATGTATATAGATTGCTGTGAGATAAGCAGTATGTGTAAAGATCGCTGTGAGATAAGCAGTATGTGAATAGATCGCTGTGAGATAAGCAGTATGTGTATAGATCGCTGTAAGATAAAGCAGTATGTGTATAGATCGCTATAAGATAATCAATATGTGTAAAGATAGCTGTGAGATAATCAGTATTTATATAGATCGCTGTGAGATAAGCAATATGTGTATAGATCGCTGTGAGATAAGCAGTATGTATATAGATCGCTGTGAGATAAGCAGTATGTGTATAGATCGCTGTAATATAAGCAATATGTGAATAGATCGCTGTGAGATAAGCAGTATGTATATATATCGCTGTGAGATAAGCAGTATGTGAATATATCGCTGTAATATAAGCAGGATGTATATAGATCGCTATGAGATAAGCAGTATTCATATAGATCGCTGTGAGATAAGCAATATGTGAATAGATCGCTGTGAGATAAGCAGTATGTGTATAGATCGCTGTGAGATAAGCAGTATGTGTATAGATCGCTGTGAGATAATCAGTATGTGTAAACATAGCTGTGAGATAAGCAGTTTGTGTATAGATCGCTGTGAGATAAGCAGTATGTATATAGATCGCTGTGAGATAATCAATATGTGTAAAAATCGATGTGAGATAAGCAGTATGTGTATAGATCGCTGTGAGATAAGCAGTATGTATATAGATCGCTTTGAGATAATCAATATGTGAATAGATCGTTGTGAGATAAGCAGTATGTGTATAGATCGCTGTGAGATAAGCAGTATGTGTATAGATCGCTGTGAGATAAGCAGTATGTGTATAGATCGCTGTGAGATAAGCAGTATGTGTATAGATCGCTGTGAGATAAGCAGTATAGCAATAGGTGCCGATCGCTGTGAAATTAACACGCTGTACCGGTCGCTGTTAGATAAGCAATACGTAACAGATTGCTGTGAGATACGCAATAGATAACAGCTTGCTGTGAGATACGCAATATGTACCAGTAGCTAAGAGATAAGCAACAAGCGCCGATCGCTGTGAAAGAACAATATGTACCGATACCTGTGAGATAAGCAAAAGGTGCCGATCGTTGTGAGATAATCTATATGTACCAGATTGTTGTGAATAAGGAATAGGTACCGGATGGTTGTGAAATAATCCATATGTACCAGATCGTTGTGAAATAAGCTACATGTACCAGATTATTGTGAAATAAGCTACATGTACCGATCGCTGTGAGATAAGCACTAGGTGCCGGTCGCTGTGAGATAAGCAATAGGTAACAGATTGCTGTGAGATACGCAATATGTACGAGTAGCTAAGAGATAAGCAACAAGGGCCGATCGCTGTGAAAGAACAATATGTACCGATACCTGTACCTGTGAAATTAGCAAAAGGTGCCGATCGTTGTTAGAAAATCAATATGTACCAGATTATTGTGAAATAATTACAAAATGGTTTTATTACACTAATTTCCGCGTTTCTGATTGGACGAACGCCCTCACAAACCTGCTGCCATTTCTCGATGAATGCAGATAAAATGTGCTACCATACCTCGTGCATTCGTACCTTGTGACGTCACAATCCATTCGAACAAACGGTCGGGTCTGCCGGTTCTTTCAACTGAGCGTAACGTTTTGATGCAAAATATGAAATACATATGTAATTTCGTCTTCACACCTACACCTATAACTGGAATATACATTTCTTTTCCGAATGACTCAATTAACTTCACCGGGAACACTTAATTTTGATAAATACAAGTCCCCGAGCTTGTTCACTCACAGCGCTTCACTAACAGTAGCCATGTTTGAACGTCGCGTGATATGCTAATGAGGGTTAATCTAAAAATCCGGAATGTAGAGTAAACGAACTCTGATTGTATGCATGTGAATGTTGGGGAAAACGAAATTAAATCGTCTGCCGTTTTAGATGAAGGATTCCTCAATTTTGATTCAGCCATGTATCATTGCGTGTAACAAGCCGTTGTTTCTCGTGATAAATTACAAATATATTAGATTTGTGTAAATATTTAAAGAAAAACCTGTTGATTTTGTAATTATAAGGATTGTTTTACATGTTTTGTGCCTCTATCGAAGTATAACAGCAACAAATTTTGTATAACATCGCTCCGCTACGCTACGCGATGTTATACAATTTGATGCTGTTATACTTCGATAGAGGCACAAAACATGTAAAACAATCCTTAAATAATCAATATGTACCAGATTGTTGTGTAATACGCAATATGTACCAGATTATTGTGAAATAAGCTACATGTACCGATCGATGTGAGATAAGCAGTAGGTGTATGTCGCTATGAGATAAGCAATAGGTAACAGATTGCTGTGAGATAAGCACTAGGTGCCGGTTGCTGTGCCCAGCAGATATTGTAAGAGTTGATGATGAGTATTCAGGGATTACGAGAGAACAGAATCACTTCAGATGTCCAAGAATTGATTTTATAAGGATATCATTCACAGGTCCACAGTGTATATGTGGCATCCACCCATGAAGTAAACACCACATAAGCTTTATCTACACCTTAATTATATATAAACACACTGTTACAAAGGGTTCTTATTGGTAAGATAGAATCACTCTCCCCAAAAAAGAACTCCAATTGTGCTACAAAGCCTTCTACTAAAAGTAATCCAAATCATCTGCCAATGTCTTTCATCTCATGTCTGTGACTTGGTTTCCGTATTCCACCTTTGCAATACTTAAGCTGTCAGAAAGGTTTAAAGTGAATCAACAAGTGTCACAGCAGAATACACCATTACTTTGATTTGCTCATGTACCTTCCCCTGGACGAATGCTAAATTGATTCAAGGGTCTTATTGTTGTACATCAAAGCTGGCTAGCAACTCCAGCAGGAACAGATAACGAATGCAATCAAAGTGGATACACCAGTAATCCAGACTGCTCAAGCCGCGCTTCCCCATGCTAGATTTCAACTTTACTTGATCTAACAAGCTTATTATTCCTTAATAGAAACAGATTTGGGAAGGTATCGGCCTCCAAGATGTTGTCCAAAAGTGGACGTCAAGTTGTCATTCTCAAGAGACGACCCGTTTTATTCCGCCAGGAAATGTTGATGATTTGGACAGTACTGGGTACGGTTGGTAGCACTGATGGGGTTCGGGGTCATCTTTCACTGTCACTTGGAATCACCAAGGGACGCTTCCCGTGGATTTGGTTATTGTCGAAATGTAAATGCAATACACCGCATATGTTACATATCATCTTATTTCATTGTTCATAGAGGCATAATTGGAAATTCTGGCTATCTGGATTTATAATCTTATGAAGATCGTCCTTTCATCTTTAGTTCAATTCCCCAGACGAAGTTCATAGGAGGAATAAAGACAAGGACATAGCCAAGTGAGATTAGACAATAGCTAACGAGTGGCGGGGAATGACAGATTATTTTTCCCGAATTATATCTATTACGTTATTCTCAAATAATTATTTATGATGTATACCTGTTTTAATGACAGAAAATTTAGCTATATAAATGAATACTATATATCACAGTTCAATATTCGGCATGTTAGATTTATTGATTATGTCATAATCTCATAATAAAACCACATTGGAATATTTGAATAAAAACGTATGTAAAATGTGCGCTCTGAATCTAAATGAAGTCAAAATCCATTTTCTCTGAATCTGCTAATCCCAACAAAATTTCAGAAATACGTATATTTAGAAAATATACATGTATAATTTATACAAGTAGCTTAAGATTTACATCTTTATCAAACATGTTTAAACGACCAGTCAGACCAGTCGCATTACATTAATACCGTAATTAGTAACGTAGTGCAACTGATTACGGTCTAATTTAAATGACACTGTGAAACGACAATCTTGAAACCCTGTTTCGTATGTAGTGTCTTTACAAAAATAAGGAAACGTTTACTTTCTACTGCTTAACAATATTGTCTATTCAGATATGCGTACGTGAGACATTTGTCCTTTGTAAATAAAGACTGTTTGTTGAGTAATCAACTCGACTCAAACAATCATTGCCTGAGGATGATATTTATTTAAACTGTCACTCATGTATCAAAGCGTTGATGAAACGTAAGCTGCATATGTTTTACCATGTATCAGATAACAACAACGCTGGGCGCTGAAATGTCGGTGTTTCTGACAGGTGCCCTGGTTGGAAGTATTCACCAGAATCAATCTGATTGACCACGACTTAATTAACCCTTTTATAAAGGCAATAAATGGCCAATACAACTAATCTGTGTGATTTACGGCACTTTTGTGGATGTCAACCCCAGACCTTCCGGCCATTATATTTGTGTTCCACAAACAGTTTACCGGCCAAACAAGCTTTTCGTTGTTTGATAGTTGGGTCACATATCAAGTCATTAAGAGCCACGTTGGTGAAAATATTTTGCTTAACACTGAAGGTGTTTCGGGTACATATATACACGAGATATATTAAATAGCCAAGAATTGAGTGATATTAAGTACACTACTAGAATTATGAAAATTAGGTTATATTATACTTGATTACATTGTTACTAATCTATTGATAAAATTCAAGTCGTTGAAATGATATATGGTATATTGGATTCATATTCATATAAACAAATCTATTCAAAGTCAATATTTCATTAAAACCATGTGCAGTATAACAATTCCTACTTTATGTATCAAATAAACATATGTATATCAAGGTTTATTTATTAGTTGACAACATTCTCAAAGGTATGTTTGATTCTGAAGGTTCGATTTCTGTTCATATAAACAATCTATTTTCCTTCCAAAATTCTATAAACATCATATAGTAGACGGATAGAAAGATGAATGATCATAAGGCGATACTGTTGGTAAGTCATCTGCGATATTGCATATATGGTAGAAATCAAATAAATTGTGTATAATGACGAATGTAAGAGATGAAGCAATCTATCCGTTCTCGAGTGCCCTGTCAGAAACTCATGATGAAGAATAACCCTAAAGTTACAAATACCGTCGAATCTATCATAAAAGACACCGGCCAAGGTAGAAAATAGCGAAAACCAAACACCAATGAGATGAACGATAGATCAGGAGTCCGGGCATATACCGACACACCACTTCCGGTCAGGACAAAAGTGGACAAAAGGCCGCAGAACCGTTTCATCACAAATGAAATCTGACGACACATCGGTCACATTTTCCAACATTGTTAAAGTTGAAAGATTTCTGGCACGTTATTAAAAGTTCCCTCTTTTTACAAATTTCAAATCTGAATTTCATTTTGTAAGATGTCAAAATGACAAGTTTGCAATTTCTGTCTTGACACATTGTCGAATAAATTAATAAAGACTTCGTTATAATGACGGGACTGTACAAGTCCATTGAATATGTTGCATCTTTATTAATAATCTAACATCATTACGTACTATTATTGGAATATAGTTAGCTTTAAAACAATCTATAGGTGTGAATATACGCAATCGGTACAACCATACCTGTATTTCACATCCTAATGTTTGTGGATGTTTATGATAATTTAGTGGTTACATATGCATATTGTCCAGGAAACACAACTAGGTTGAATAGCTGTAAAATAAAATTGTTTCTGTCATTAGAGAATAGATGTTCAAAACCACAGGGTCTCACGGCATGGTTAAACGAAGGCTGAAATCGGATGGTCTTGCTTCATGCCGTTTTATTAGACGTCCTATCATTAGCCAGAGACCAGGGCTCTGTTCCATAACATCCATAACAGCTCATTGAGCGCTACATTAAACCTCTCTTGAACTTAGCAAGGCGAGCAAACTTCGAGGAATTTGCACTGTATCGTTCAAGAGAGAGTGAGCGCTACTTGAGCGCTACTTGAGCGCTACATTAAGCGATCAATGAGAAATTTAGCGCCCGCTGTTATTGAACGGAACCAAGATGTTATGTAAGAACGCTTGCAGTGGTGTAAGACCAGACGCGTCTGGATTGTCCAGTCTCGGGAGGGGCTCGTATGTCGGAATAAAGCGGGCTTTTGTATCAAGTGTTAAACGGAGGATTCCGGATATGGCAGCCACGGTGAACTATTTATACGATGAAGAGCATCCAGTTAGAAACTCCATTCGGTGGTTGATCTGTGAGGCTACGCTACCATTGTCACGTTGTAATAGGAAATGAAACATTCGTTTCATCTCTTCTTACATATATTTCATCGTATTTCATATTTGCTTGCGTAAAAATACAGATTTTACACTTTGAATAGACTTACTTACTTAATTATTGATTATTAGTTATTTATCTCAAGTATAAAAGAACATTATGGTGTGGTTTGACGTTTTACTATAACCTGGTGACTTCAAAAACCGAAATATATAACACGCTTTTTTCATCACATCTCGGCACAAAGCAAATTTGGTTTCAGTAGTCCATCATACATAAGATTCCCCCTCTGAACGATCTTCTATTCAAAAAGAAACTGGGTGAGTGAGTGAGTGAGATAGGGTTTAACACCGCTTTCAAAAATGAAACTGAAAGACAAAAACAAATGTACCTTCTGTAACGTATCTTTAAAAACTACAGTTCACATATACTATGATTGTCCGGTTGTGAATAACATCTGGGATAGAATCAAAACATTAATAGAGCAAAAAACATATTCAACATTGAACCTTTCAAAACGCAATATATGCCTCGGATATCCCGAAAGATGAAATATGATTCTAAACCTTACTATAACAACAATCGTATCCAAATTAAAAGTATCTTTACCGCAACTTCATACAATAAAACAAGATTTAAAACATGTCTACGAAATTGACAAACTCATATGTTACTCAGATTGCAATTATTCTGAATTCACTAAAATTTGGTCTGTATGCCATAATCTATTTACAGACTAAAACTCATTGCAACTTCTGTGAATGTATGAAAATACCAGGTTCAAAAAAGAAACTAGAGAACTTTAAGTGAACATGAATTCTTGTATTTTTGTTTTGCAGTTGTTCTGAACCAATATGTGATTGTTTTTCTTTTGAAAACCTTTGTACTCTTTGTACTATGAATGTAATATGCTATATATATCTGAAAAAGAAATAAAATTATAAAAAAACCAACGTGACGGGACGTGACAATGATACATGTATGACCTTGCTGCGTTTTTAATTAAAATCTATATATCCATACCTTGACTTCAACATACTACTCTGAGGTAGGTGATAGGTAACCCACTGCTAACTATGTAACATAGTAAATAGTATTAAAATTTATCAGGTATGTGTTTTGAAACGTAACAGAAAAACAGATGATATACATGAGTATGTATTGAATACGCATGAACAAATCAGCAGAAATTCTGTGACATGACATGCATGTGAGCTTGCAGTATAGAAGAGAGTAAATGTATAATCTGCTAACTTGTCCAATAGACAACTCGCACGCCTTACCCAGAAACTTACAGATTATCATTGTGAAACGCAAGCGTTTCTACGTCACTGAACATGTTATCCTAAAATAAAACTGACTATAACTTACTTAAGATATTGAAGACGAGTTGGCGTGCTCTATCGTAAGATAAAACAGCAGGGAGCACACAACACAAAACACGAAGGGCACGGCCATGAGTGTTTTACGCTCCCAGCTATGTTTTATTCTAGGATAAAGCACAACAATGAATTTTCTATTTCTTATATCAGACGCCTTTAATCAATTATTTGCTTGTATAAAAAAAACGTTGAGATATTTCTATAAACTATATTTTGAAAATATTAATGCCTCCCGTCGTAGAACACATTCACCAGCAATTGAACAGTCAAAGTGACGTAAAATATGACGTCATTTGCTAAGCGACGCTCAAACTGACCTCTTATAACACGAGCATGTTTTACTGTCTCATATAGCACACTGTCGGTCCCATTGACCGCCTGTGGTGTATTGCCGTGGGTATCTTATATTTGACTATAACAGTATAACAGTTGACACAGCGGATGCATATGCAGTACAAACAGACTTGAGTTAAGTTTAGTCATGTCATGGACGACAAACAAGCGGCGTCGGCTACAGTTATGTCATAGGATAACGGGCATATGCCAGACAAACAGAGGCATTATGTTCTCATATTTGGCCATATCACACGACGGGATGATGATGATGGATTTATCATTTACGTTTGTATGGAACTCAGGAGTTCCCACTTTTGTCTCAAACAATTGATAAACGCTGGATAAGCTGAATAATAACCGCTGTAGCGAAACTATAACTCTCGGTGAAGTAAAAAGGAAACTTAATACAACAAATAGGACACTCGATGTAGTGAATAAGTCGCTCGACATAGTTGATAGGTTACTCGATAAAGTTGACATTGGTTACTCGATAAAGTGGATAGGAGACTCAATATAGTTAACAGAACCCTCGATTCAGTGAATAGGACGCTCGATGTAGTTGATAAAAGAACTATAATGGATAGGATACTATATATATATAGAACAGAACCTTCGATAAAATAAATAGGATACTCGATATAGTGTACAGAACCCTCGATAAAGTGGATAGAACCCTCGATAAAGTGGACATAACCCTCGGTAAAGTGGATAGGACCCTCGGTAAAGTGGACAGAACCCTCGATAAAGTGGACAGAACCCTCGATAAAGTGGACAGAACCCTCGATAAAGTGGACAGAACCCTCGATATAGTGGACAGAACCCTCGATAAAGTGGACAGAACCCTAGGTAAGGTGGACAGAATCGTCGATAAAGTGGACAGAACCCTCGATATAGTGGACAGAACCCTATATATAGTGGACAAAACCCTCGATATAGTGGACAGAACCCTCGATACAGTGGACAGAACCCTCGATAAAGGGGACAGAACTCTCGATATAGTGGACAGAACCCTCGTTAAAGTGGACAGAACCCTCGATATAGTGGACAGAAACCTCGATAAAGTGGACAGAAACCTCGATAAAGTGGATAGGATACAACATTTAGTGGACACAACCCTCGATATAGTAGACAAGACCCTCGATATAGTGAATAGGACACTCTATATAGTGGATAAGATACTCGATATAATGGATAAGACACTCGATACTGTAAAACGGATGCTCAATGTAGCGGATGGGACACTCGACATAATGAAAAGGATACTCGATACAGTGAATCGCAAACTCGTTAAAGTGGATAGGAATATAGAAAATGATATCTCTCACCTGAACAAATGCATGTAAAACCGCAAGTAGAACTACCACGAGAATGTGCACAGACTGCATGGTGACGTGACCTCTCTATGAAACTGGCGTCCGTCTGGTAGGACCGACCGTGCACGAAGGAGTGTTCAATATTTCCCGCCAATGTATCAGTAAGTTTCTCTTCTGTCCTCCCCTGGTTCCCCGCTGTATCGTAAGTTCTCCCGCGTCTGAGCCCTGCTGCTTTATCAGTGCGAGTCGTCTGCTCTTCTGTAACGCAGACGACGACGCTTCCATGTGTAGGACTGTCAATTAGCGCTAGTATTCGAGCCCACACGCGGGGGTTGGTGCGTGCAAGCGGCCTCTTATTGGGGAATTTGGATTCACAAGCAATTCAACGCTTGACGTAAATAATGGGGATGGTTTCATTTCGTTGTTGTCATGTCACCTGGGAATGTCGTGCTTGGCAAATATGCATGACTTTGTTTGGATATATCGACTTACATTATTGCTCCCTGGCTTTTCTCTTGTTTCCGATCTAACACAGATATTTGTCATATTAGGGTAACTTTTGAATATTGTCTAATGATGGTAGGACTACACTTGTGTATATGTATGATCGTCATAGCCAGCAATCAACGAAATGTGCTATTCCTATTCCATTGACGTACTGGAGATAGTAGCGTAGGTTGCAAATTATAACCTAGACGTTTTGAAGCTGGCAACTATTGAAGAAATGTTTGGGACAGCTGTTACAAATTATCACATTTGATATCATTCGGCTTACTGTAATTTTCAAGTGGTTTTCAATTACACAATGACAGGGGTTGGTGCCTTATGCAATACAAATAGGGCTATATTGCGGTATTTGATTGAAATTAAATGAGTTATGGTTTAAGACCTCTCTAAAAAAACAGCTGCATTTATAAAGCTTGTAATACCATTTGTCTCCGTATGTGGATGACACTTGCGCAAAGAGACTGAAGGTTGGGTGATTTGAAGTTGCGCCTCTTTCAAGATTAATTCATTAGGTGGTGTCAGTGCATGGACATATGTTTATGTTTGCTATGAAATCTCCTAGTAGAGGCTAAAGATGAACACTTCCAAGACTATTTCACTCACCTAGGTACAGCATAATGTCCGAGTTACTCTCAATTACTCAAAAGTAATGGCCAGGGCCGAATAAAAAATTATTTCTAGTTTTAAAAAAACCTTTGTATGGTGTACTACTGTCCTTTACTGGAAACTAATGGAGCGAGAGAACAATACATAGAGAATCTCACCCAAGTGTCTTCTGATATCAATTATATCAACACGAGTTGGTTAAAGTTACAAATATCCGAGGCTTGCCGAGGATATTTTTACTTTAATCAACGAGTGTTGATATATTTGATATCAGAAGACACGAGGGTGAGATTTTATTTATCATTCAAAATCATTCTTCAACAATTATTAGCAAAATAATGAACATATCTGCAACACAAAACTGCCATTTGACTACTTCAGCAGTGATCTCAGTGAGGTCATAGCATTGTGACGTCATCAGCATTGTGGCCTCATAGCATTATTACGTCATCAACTTTGTGACGTCATAGCATTGTTAGTAGTGTTCTCAGTGATGTCAAAGCCTTGTGATGTTATTAACTGATGATGTAATAGGATTATGACGATTTGATTGTAGCGATATCTACAATGTAGATATCGCTTGTAGATATCGCAGCGATATCTACTGTGGGAACCAGTTTTGGATGATAAAAAAGGACGTCACATGAGAATGTACTTAAGATGCATGTTACACCATTTGGATGTGTTGTGCAATGAAACAAGCGACACGTGGCTTGGAATACCTTTCCTCAGCAGTTTTCACCTCAAATATATCCAAAGTGAATAAGAAGTGTTATTGTATGAGAGTGAATTAATACCCGTACGTTCTGATTCATGGAGCAACTGGTCTCTACAGCACCAGCTCATCAATCTTACTGCTCACAGTGTTTGATGTGGCATTTCTAGATGGGATGTCATGAAAATGTCACCTGGTAATATGTAGTGAAAGGAGAAAAAGGATTACTCTATACTAGGGCAATTCCATATCATATCGATTCAAGTCGATATCTGCAATTATATCCAGTTGGGCCACATATGATGCATAAGTGGCTTATAGAAAGAAGAAAAGCGTTCATAACCATTGATTTATTTCATGAGTGATGAAAGCAATCTTCATTTTTTTTAAATTATGAATGAATGAACTATATTTTGCAATTGGAAGATAGTTCAATATGTAAGTGATAGATGTAACTGAACTTAAATACTTAATTCATATATTTAAAAGTCAATTAATTTAAAGTCTTTAAACCAATTGTCCTAAAGTAATATCCTTGGCGAGATAGAATAGTTAAATGACGCGTCAATAAGTTAAAGTCAAAGAAGGTTCATTATGTCGACACATCCTTTTTTAACGTAATTTCAAAATTTGAAAATTTTCAAAAACTGAATGCCAAATATTCGATCACAAAATCAATTTGAAATAGCTATTTCAGCAACTCATTTTAACAGACAAAAAAAATAAAGAACCATATTCCCGATGACTGAAATTATTCGGGTATTTTCCAAGTGGTTTACGTCGAAAGCAGGAATATTATTCAGTGTCGTTGCTTTATGTGATGAGTACTGACGTTGCATTAACGTTCACGTGTAATGCATTATTCTCAGGAATGAGAGATTGTTACCTCTACGTCCGGTATATATCGAAACCAATTGAGCATAAAATCGAGACAATATACATTTGTAATTCATTATTAAGACGCTTTTACTTTTAACAATGCCGCAATCAGCGCGGCGATCCGCTTTTAATACAAATCCTTGAGGCATGATTGTGATTAACCACAGACGAAGGTCGTCTGTGATCCGCTCTATGGAGCCTCATTAATTAATAAATGATGATTATCACTGTCTTTAGATGAATTTATGTAAATCGCCAAAAACACATGTTTATGCAATAATATGTAATTGTCATCTGCGGAATTACCTAGTTGCAAATCTAAACATTCGATATATGGAATATGTAAGTTGTTTTTTTGAAGATTTGTTTGTGAAATTAACAATCAAAATGTTGCGAAATAACGTTGAATAATGACTATAGCCGATAACGAGATTCCGCTTGTGACGTCACAGAAGTCATCGCTTCAGGGACCACAACCCCGAAGATTTTCATTCTGTCCGCCGGAGCTAAATTAGGCGGTTTTTAAAAAAGCCTTATATAAGTAATTTATGGACAGATATCAGAAATTTGAGATCGGGGAATTGTCAAATTGAAATCCCAGTTTAACGAATCCGAATGCGACCATATGGCTTGACATCTATCCTTGAAAAAAGGAGGAGCATCTTATTTCACTATCGAACCTTGTAAAATGTAAGCATGGCATTGAGTTCCAACTGTTTGTGAAGAATTTTGGAACTGGGTGTGATGAAGAGGACACGGGTATCTATGTGTGATCTACTGCTTTATTTTGTCGTTTTCTTTTCTTGACGGTTTAAACTCTTAATGCTAATATTTCGCAGATAACAACATTTCATTTCAGTTTTATTTAGCACAAGTGTGTGTTTTATTGACTCCGGGAGAGCTACATGTATGGCCAAACATGCACACGTATCCAATGTTTCCTATAAGTGATATTTTATATTAAAATTTTTTAATGAATTGAGTTACTTCTTTTTTGAGCGGCAATCATTTCACTAGTTATCCTTGTCAGCTAGAGTTACCTCTCTTTGACCAAGTTCGTTTTACCGGTTATCCCACAGCGTACAAGATGGCAGCAAGCTTGCTTCCCACCCACCCTCCCAGTAGTTTATTGGTTTTCGTGGTTAAAAGTGGTGTTTTCCCCCACAATTATATTTCCATTTATATAATATTCCTTGTGAGTTCAGTCATTTGCACATTAAATGGTTATCTATTCTCTTGTACGTCACCGCATTTTGGCATTATCTTTACTAGTTACTGTATAGCATATTCCCATATAAAGGGGATTATTTCCTTTGTAAACCAACGCATGATGGTCTCAAAATTAAGCCTGTAATTTTGGACGCTTTTTTAGGTTAAATATTCCCGTTTACCTAAAATCCATCTTCGTCTTTATTTCAAAGTTATAAGGAATGAGATTGGAATTAAACACACTATATTAACTGCTTTAGTTTCAATTGCAATTAAAACGATTCACAGAGAAAACAAGATAAACCTCACTCGTTGGTGCAGATCATGTTTGTGGAGAGCTGGGTCAGTCCATACAGACATCAACATGGTATTATACTTAATACAATAATATTAAGTTACGCAGATGATCAAATGAAGATAGCCAAGGTCCATCAGGGGTTTCCGAAATGGTTAACCTATACAAATTACGGGATTATTTCTCTAGTTACATCATGAGGCAGAATTATTTGTTTTTAAGCAGATCTTGATCACGCAATATTTGTAATTATGAATATTTAAAATCAATTAAGGGTTTAGTGATGTTGAACAGGAGAAGACAGGAAGCAGGGAGCGCAGTGGACAATCAGCGAGTAACACAAATGGTGGGAGAGGCAATTAGAGACAACTAATATGGAATAATTGAACCTTGGAGTGGATAATTGTGGAAGAAAGTGGAGGGAAACGGATTTTGTCAACACTTGCTTCCAGATGTTGAGATGCAATCAGTTCACCCACGCAAGAAGTGGGATGGGCAGTGGATGGTAAATCTAGGTAAATAGTCAACAAGATATTGCCATTGTCGCGCTTTGATGTATGTTACTGACAATAAATCATTTTAACATTGAGCAGAATTCAAAAATAATAATATTCTTGGAATTAGTTTTACATGGATTAATAGTTAAACCTTCATTGTAAACATATCTGCTTATGCGTTAGGTTCAGTATTAAGTTTGAAATATTATTTCATTCATTTATCTTTG
Organism: Gibbula magus; assembly: GCA_936450465.1. Classification (NCBI taxonomy): domain Eukaryota; kingdom Metazoa; phylum Mollusca; class Gastropoda; order Trochida; family Trochidae; genus Gibbula; species Gibbula magus. The sequence goes on from OW388305.1 coordinate 3,580,674, forward strand.
CCAGGTAGGTGTCTCTTTCTATTGGCCATGCGGTACCTTCTCACCAAGCAAGGAAGCAACACCTACCATATTTTAATAATTACAAAATGGTTTTCTTACACTAATTTCCTTGTTTCTGATTGGACGAGAGCTCTCAAAAACCTGTTGCATTTCTCGATGAATGCAGATAAAATGTGCTACCAAACCTCGTGCATATCCTACTTTATGACGTCACAATCCATCAGAACAAACGGACGTGTCAGTTGGTTCTTACAACTGAGCGTAACGTTTTGATGCAAAATAAGATATACACATGTCATTTCGTCTTCAAACCTACGCCAATAACTGGAATATTCATTCTTTTTCCGAATGAGATAATTATCCGCTACACTACGCGATGTTATACAATTTGTTGCTGTTCTACTTCGTTAGAGGCACAAAACATGTAAAACAATCCTTAAATAGCTTTGGTATAAAGAGATAGAGAATCGAACCCATATCTTCCCGTTGATGAGTGGATCGCAAGAGGTGATAACAACAATACTTTTTTTTTTTAAATGGATAAAAATTAAATAATATTCAATGTTTGATAATAGAAACTTTTAAAGGGAAATTCGATACTATTGGTTGACTTTAGTTTTGATAATGGAACAATTTTAAACTGTAGTACATGTGCTGCATATTCATATAACAGCAATGACTTCATCCACGTAGATTGAGCATGATGTGTGACATGTAAATTGGTTTTATGAAAAATATGTTGGTAGGTTCATTCATACTGCGTGATTTGTTGTTACAACTTAAACGTACATCCATTGTGTTGTTAGGTTCACATATTCCAAGCCTTATAAATTGTGTAACTTTATCGAGAAGTACCGACTGTTACCGAAAATTACCATTTTGATGATAGTCGACTCAGTATATTGACGATATGAAGGTAAAAGTAGTGATTTCTGAACGAAAACCGGACAATACATTGCGATTGACGTGCGCCAATCAGTCAAACGTAATATTCGAATCTTATTTATAACAGACAAAATGACAAATTTGAGGTTATAATGTTTAATAGGTCATTTAACATATATGTGCATGTACACAATAATGATGATGTTTACTAGATTTTAATTGGAAACTAACTAATTGTAATATATTTGGCGATTGGGGATGAATATGCAATATTATAGTGTAAACAGCACATATAGTGTGTTGGAACGTATTAAAGCAAAATAAAAGTGTATGAATCGCAATGGATGTACCTTTAACTGTTCTCACGTTGCAATTAAAGTTGGATACTACAAGTTGAAGCTACAGTTAGAAAGAGATTTAAAACAAAGATGTAAAACGAGAAAGCTCTTGCCTCACAGCTCAGTGATTAAATGATTCATCATTTTGTAATCAGGTAACATTTATATATGGATCTTTTGTACCAACATCAATGTCAATGTTAATCAAACTAATGCATACTATAATTATCTAATAGATATTATCTCATTGAAATTGTCCCTGAAACAAGGTTGAAATCAAGCCTGTTTTGTTTCTAATGATTTTTTCTAATAATCTGAACATTTTCATTATTCCACCTGGCTTGGTAATCAAGTTCATCAAAGTGTGTGTCTCTGTGTTGAGTATCTCATATGTCCACGGACCTTTGGGTTTTGCTTACATATGAGATGTGGTTGTGATTATGATCAGAGTTGATATTTTTTGCTATCTTTTCAAATCAGAAAATGTTATCCTGCCTGATTTCATGACTCAATGATTTCATTTATCAGAATTGATTTATCAGTGGCGGTACTTTGTAGCTCATCTTGCGTGGAAACCTTATGGGCTTCTACTGCATGACATGGCGTCCGTCCGTCCGTCTGTAAACGTTTCGCTTTTTCGACTTTTCTGAATTATAGATTTGGTGACCCTATGACCCTAAATATTGGTCACAGGGGTCATCACCTAAAACCTTATTTTCACCTTTTTCTGGGATACAAATAAAGCATTTTGTGTACGGACTCTTTGGCAAATGGGGATTCTCTAGCTTTTATTTAGCTTCATCGAAAAATAAAAATTGTAATGAATAAATTAAAAGAAGTTGTTATCAAAATAATCTTCCTCATAGTATGAATGCCACTTCTAAATGCCGTTCAAAGATCTTCTAGATCTTCAAGTACAAAAAGATCTAGAAAACTGTTGTGTACGGACTGATTGGTCAATGGAGATTCCACCGTGTTTGCCGATTTGATTAGTAAATCTTATTCTGATTCTAATACATATTGATCATTGGTTTCATTCAACTATTCACGATAATGATTACTTTTTATAGAAAGTGAATTTTGAAATGTCACATTCCTTTAAAACCATAAACACGTGATCAATATGTTCAATCAAATTTAGTGTCAATAAATGTCCAGGTGCAAACATTCCCCGGCATATCAACTAAAGCATTAACATTTAGTTTAGTATGTACTCATTCCTTAGAAACGACATAGCGGCAGAACTGAAATAATATTTACATGTTACTGCTATAGTGACCAAGTATGCTCTCGGTAAATTATTTTTATCAACGCTGTAAATAAGTTCCGTACACTTTTCATGATTTGAAAACTCCTTATGAGACAACACTATATATAACTATTGAAGCTACAAAAAACATGATAACACTATATTGTGTGTGGAAGAGTTATAGACAATGTAGGCAATTGTGATGGAATCATGATCATTGATTCTCCTTGTAGCAAATTAAAATTATATAGAAAGTCTGTAATTAGAGCTTTATTTTGATATATAACATGACACATAAAAATATTACAAAAACAGTTGCATATACCATTCATTTTTTTGGCGGCGGCCATCTTGGATTTGTGCGAACAGGCCAGCAGAGGGCGATCTCACATTGTTTGCGATAGTTTTTGAAAACCTTTTACCCATACCTATCATCATGCAAAATTTCAAGAACTGGTCACAAAGTGCACGATTCTTTCAAATTGCCTCCCCGCTTGGTTATATAAAGTTAGACATTCGGAGCAAGGAAGAATACTTTATAATGAAAAGATATCTTCGACACTTCTACATTATTAACAACAGGAACAGTAGATATTGATAGTTTATACCAAAACCGTCAAAGCGTTCACTATTTAACATAATGCCATTATACTTATGCCATATGTTAAGACAGCAGATATGTTAAGGTTTGGATTAATAACGTGAAGTACAAATTATGACAACTGAAACGCATGTTGATTATAAAAAATAGAGCATATGGCTATTACACGTACATGTTACATTACACGGTTACGGAGATACACATATCCCACCCGGGTGCAACAACAATTCAATGTCATGCTCAACTCTCTGGGGGCGTGCACGTGAACCTGCAAGGTGCTCGTTCAACAATGACAATGGCTTCATTGCATGTGGACCATTTTCGACATATGAAGTAAGCTTATTGTGCGCATAACATTTAATATTTACATTTATATTTTATTTACTTTTCAGTGACATGCATATGTTGCATTATTTCGTTTAATGTTTAGTTATACATTTTCAGTATACACACGCACCACAACTTCAAGCAAGAACAATGAAATACCTTGACATGCTTTGTCCCGGGCAGATTGCCTTATGACACAAAGCAGGCTGGAAATGTGACATATCGTGTGTAACAGACGCGATTATGTGTTAAGGTTGTCCGACTCATTAATTGTGGAAAGTGGTCACTTATTTAATCACGCTTGCGCTTTTCAAGCAGTTTACAGGTCAGTGAACAAACGCATTATGAAAATTGTGTCCTAATTATATACATGTACCTCGCAATTTAATCACAATGGAAGTGCATATACACATATTTTCCCCGATTTCTTTGTGATAATGGATGGGATATTGTAACACTGGTCAATTGTGACTAATATGTTTTTTTTAAAGGAATACCAAATGTTTTAAGACATCATGTGACGGTCTTACTGTTGGGTCAGTTAGCACGAACATCCTTCTATCAAGATCTCCATCCTGATCTGTGGCACAATGGCTGGTACTCGTGAAAACTCGTTAATTTTAATCAACTTGTTCAAATAACTAATTAGAGAGAGGTTCATTTTAAAGCATTATCCAGTAAAATATCGTTGCATTTGTTTTTGTCTACAAATATACATAGGAAATAGCATCTCAGCAGGAGATAGCGGAGAGAAATAAGTGGTAATTACAATAAGTGCTGGGCATAGTGCTTGTGTTCAGATGGGAATGATTCTAAACTGAAACTGTAAAGTTGATTACCGCTGTATATAACCTCCAAATGATAAACTAAATGTTAATGTGCATCGATTCTATAATGTTACTCATGTGACATAAAGTACGAGGGGCGTTCAATAAGTGTTGCAAGCGGGACATTGGTGTTTACATAAACAGTGTCAGCTTATAGCAGGTGTTACAATAGTCAAAACATAACATTGACACATGTCAAAACAATTTCTAGACATAACAATTATTTATATATAATAGTTGCGCTGACCTACATGAACATAACATGAACAACGCGCTGTGATCAAGTTCCTTACTAAAGAGGGATGCAAAGCTACAGAAATAAATAATCGTATGTGTAATGTGGTGGGTAAGGATGCTCCTAACTTTTCAACAGTTTGTCGCTGGTCTCTTCAGTTCAAGCGGGGCAGGGAGTCCTTAGACGATGACCCACGGTCAGGCAGGCCATCTGAAGTCACCCGACCGGAAGTTATTGCCGCTATCGAAAGACGAATTTTAGCTGACCGCCGTGTTAAAGTTTCTGAACTGTCTTTGGAATTCCAGATATCAGTTGGAAGTGTTGAAAAAATAATTCATGACCATCTTGGTATGTCCAAGGTATCTGCAAGATGGGTACCCAGAAACCTCACAGCACAAGATCGCCAGAAAAGAACCGAAAGTTGCATGGAGCTCCTGGATCGGTTTAATGCGGATGAAGCCAGGTTTTTGTCTCGTCTGGTGACAGGTGACGAAACCTGGATCCACCACTTGGACCCGGAAACTAAACTGGAATCCAAGCAATGGAAGCACCCGAGTTCACCGCCTCCCCTGAAGTTTCGCACTCAACCATCAGCTGGCAAGGTTATGGCGACAATCTTTTGGGATGCAAAAGGCATATTATTAATTGATTACTTGCCAACCAAAACTACAATGAATGGTCAATATTATGCCAACCTAATGCAAGAATTGCGAAAGACAATTCGACAGAAACGCCGTGGAATGTTGACACGTGGTGTTCTGATTTTGCATGACAACGCTCCAGTCCACAAGTCAAGAGTTGCACAGGCCGCTATACGTGATTGTGGATTCGAACAGCTTAACCACCCACCCTACAGCGCAGACCTAGCCCCCAGTGACTACTTCCTGTTCAGAAACCTGAAATCCGCCCTACGTGGAAGGCACTTTCGGGATGACGAAGACGTCAAAGCTGCCACAGAGGCGTGGTTAGGGGGGCAAACGGAAGACCTCTACAAAAGCGACATCAAAAGTCTTAAAGAGAAATGGAATAAGTGTATTGAGGTGAAGGGTAACTATATTGAAAAATAAAAGTAAAAAATTGACTACGCGAGTTGGTTTTATATTGAAGTTGCAACACTTATTGAACGCCCCTCGTAGTTCATAACAATGTATTATTGTACAAGTGCAACTGATTAAATTGTGAATATTTAACGTCGCAATGTTATTTACTCAAATGCTATGACAGCGCGTTCCATCACATTATAGGGACAATAACGCATATATGTATTTCAATATACATTATATACATCAAGGCCCATCGAACACTCTTTGAACTCAAGGAATCCTATTTTTTTCTTTCCGGGAGAACATCCCTGAGAAAGGGAGCAGGGCCTTACAAATCCTATATCGAGAGGGCCTTCCAGGGTATTATACAGTAGAAGGCCTGCTAAATAGGATTCCTTGCACTCAATAAATTCTAAGTCCAATTTAGTAAGATAATCTATATATGTGGGAATCGAACCCGCAACCTTCCGCTTTGTAGCCCACGATATTACCACTAGACCAGAGGGGATTGGTGACAAGGAAGGGTTGATTGTTGGTCTCTACTTTGCTGTCCGATGATATTTTATGTGCGCTTTATTTGACTTGAATCACCTGTACTGCAGTTAAAACATTTAGACAATTTCACCCACACATTAGTCTTTTTTCGGTATATAATATAGATAACACTCTCATCCTCGGGCGTTCTAGAACAGAGAGGCCTTTGCCTACGGGAAGACCCTCGGACACTATCACGCCCTCGAGTCGTCCCTAGGGCAAATGCCCCTCTTTGCTAGAACGCCCTCGTTTTTAGGTTTTATCCATTACATAAATCGTATAAACAAGTTTAAATAGGATACGTAGCTCGTTAACCTTTCAAGTTTGTGAATCTAGTGAAATGATTTTGGTCGAATTTATATTATTATATTATGTTATTTGATTTTAAAAGATAAGCAAAAAGAACTTATTGTTGTGAATAGAGTTGGCGCTGGTTTTAATCACTGTTTTACGATCAAAATATTTAGAACAAGATGTGTTTGTTAAACACGGATGCCCCCGGATATACCAAAGTTATGTCCAAGGTTAAAGTTTTCTGAATATTGTCCACTGCGGCAAGGTCAAGGTCACAAGGTCAAATATGATAACCTCATCTGAAGGTCTCATCATTAGGTATGAACATGCCAAGTATGAAAGTCGTAGCTCTGAGCAATCCAAAGTTATGGCCAATTTTAACGTTTTCTAAATATTGTCCACTGCGGCAAGGTCAAGGTCACAAGGTCAAATATGATGACCTCATCTGAAGGTCTCATCATTAGGTATGAACATGCCAAGTATGAAAGCCGTAGCTCTGAGCAATCCAAAGCTATGGCCAAGGTTAACGTTTTCTAAATATTGTCCACTGCGGCAAGGTCAAGGTCACAAGGTCAAATATGATGACCTCATCTGAAAAGTCTCATTATTAGGTATGCACATGCCAAGTATGAAAGCCGTAGCTTTGAGCAATCTAAAGTTATGGCTAAGGTTAAAGTTTACTGAAGATGTCGACTGTGGCAAGGTCAAGGTCAAGGTCACAAGGTCAAATATGATGACCTCATCTTAAGGTCTCATCACAAGGTATGCACATGCCAAGTATGAAAGCCTTAACTCTAAACAATCAAAGGTTATGGCCAAGGTTAAAGTTTTTTGAAAATTTTCATTGTGGCAAGGTCAAGGTCACAAGGTCAAATATGATGACCTCATCTGAAAGGTCTCATCACAAGGTATGCACATGCCAACTATGAAAGCTCTAGCTCTGAGCAATCTTAAGTTATGGCCAAGGTTAAAGTTTTCTGAAAATGTCAATTGCGGCAAGGTCAAGGTCACAAGGTCAAATATGATGACCTCATCTGAAAGGTCTCATCACAAGGTATCCACATGCCAAGTATGAAAGCCCTAGCTCTTAGCAATCCAAAGTTATGGCCAAGGTTAAAGTTTTTGTGGACAAACAGACAGACAGACAGACAGACAGACAGACGGACAGGTGAAAAACAATATACCCCCGGAATCTTCGATTCGGGGGCATAAAAAATTAAATCTTATATAAACTTCAATAACACGGCATTACCAGAACTCCAGAAGTATATAACATATAACAACTTATAGTATAGATGTACATCGTCTTTGTTACATGTACATACAACGTTCCAAGGTCAACATTAGGTAAGTCACGGTGTGGCCTTGGACCGTTGCATGTATATATAATAAAGAAGCGGTGCATCTATAAGTAAATAACGTACCAGCTTCTAAAATATGCCCATCTTGACTTTAATCCATAAGTTTAAAAAAGGTAGTACATGTTAACATATCGGATTGGTCATGAAGTAAATTCACAAAAGAGGCACTTTAAGATCGCAAAATAAGCATGATCATGTGTTTTCACTTTTTGCAATTTTCCATTATATAACAATTTGATAAAACCTATCTGTGTACTTTTTAAAAAGACGTGTTAGATTTTAAACAGATATTCGAGGTCGATGTAGATATTCTATGAATAAAAAATATCGGTTGATGTCATCAAACGGCTTGCATTGTTGGGTACAAGTTTGCCCTATTTTGAACCGAAGAAACAACAGTTGCCCTATTAATGTAATTTGAAAATAGAGGACATTGCTTGTGATGACTTCATTAGCAAGTGAAAGCAGAGGGAAGTCTCCGTGATCGCAACTGTCGGAGGTGAAAGTTTCGTTTTAGTTTGTCAATATCACAATTGAAATCTGTTCTATTTGTTGAAAAGGAAATCAAATCGTAAAACTGTTAATTTATCGCTCCTGGACTCCGATATGTTACACTACTTTAGGAACACATATGCAAATGCTTGCAATATTACAAATCAATTAAATTTGAGTGTCACTTAAGTGGGTTGAAAGTATTGACATTCACCTGGGGAAAATTAATGTTCGACCCGTGTTCGGATTTCTTTTGAAGTTCCGTATGTAGAGGTTAATGTCCATGTAACTCTCCATTCCTTAAAACATGGAACCATGGCCCGAAGGGCAAATAAATTTTTTTTATAATTGAGAGTTACGAGGACATTGAGCTACTTACATAACACTCAAAATATTGCTTATTTATCAAATTTACCTTTAAAAGTTTAAAAAGTTAAATTTCCAATTAAACTCTTGGTGTTATGTGCCACTGCCTGTAACTGACAACTAATGAAGCGTGAGAATGACGTCGCAGGTGTAATAATATTGGTTATTGCGTCCTGAAATGTAAGTATAATGTCAGTTCTTTAAAGAATAATGGATTAAAGTGGACTTACTGCATCTCGTGCTTTTGTTTCTTTCATTGGAATCATCGTTGTAACAAGGTTTCTTTTGATGCTCAGCTAACATAACAGTTCATCTACTGTGGCCCATAAGGGACATAATATAATGTATTTGTTTAATAGTTTATTGGATATCTCTCATTTAAACCACAGAAAAGTGTACTGAAAAAATATTTTCCGTATTTCGTGTTTCATTTTGACTTTTTCGTGTTTCAATTTGAGTTAATCGTGTTTTATTTTAGATTTTCCGTATTTTTGTGCAGTTTTCTGTGGTTACAATGAGAGAAGTACAATAAATATTTTTTTTAAACAGTTTATGTCCCGTATTTAATCTCCTAGGCAGACTGAAGTATCTATCAAGTATGGAGTAAATTACATAGAAGTTAATCAAATATCATCAATGATACCATTAGTACTACCTTAAGTCATTTATTTCAATATTAATCCAATACTCATATCAATAGGAGTCAGTTAGACAACATAATTCAATAATTTTGGTCTTGATAAAATTACTTTCGTTGATATGTTAACTATAGTTTCCAAATGCACATTGTGAACAAGACCTTCAAATACTTTAGGACACGTTAGAACGTTAAGAAGAAGAACATATCCTGTGGTGTGACGTCGACAGCAAAATTTTAACTTACATTGCATTATGAAATAAAAACCAATACGTTTTTTCTTCGTTAAACTTAAAATACACTTATTAACTTTAAGGGGATAGATTTCATGTTAAAGGCTAACATCAGGTTGATCCATTTGAACTTAATCCACCCATCTTACTTACAAGGTACATTTATTGGTTATTTATACTTTCAATTAAATACATGTTTTGTCGAAAATGGCAAGAATCATCATAAACAAAATTAAGTTGATGTTTATTTTATATTTTAGGTATTAAATTAAATAGTGCAATAATGAGTATATATCATATTATATTTATATTGCAATATAGAGTATATTTGTAAAATAATAACTTTCAGTGCATGTAAAGTTTAACTGAGTATATGTAATTTGTTTTTGATGGTTTGTCTGAACCAAGATTCCACATTGGCTGGAAACAGTTAGGATATTTCATCCATGTTCAATTGATATTTAAGCTTAAAATGACGATGAATATGTGGGTAAAAGTAAAGCAAAAATTGCCAAACATCTAGTTTTTTATGTCCCCCGCACATATTTGCGTAATTCCGAAATTCCGTGATTCCGTGATTCCGTGATTCCGTGATTCCGAAATGCTTTCGTATCCGGGCCATATCTCAAAATCCGTTCAATATTATTTTACGAAACTTGGTATGTGGTTAGACCTAGTGTTGGAGTGGTACCTTTTGCTACTTAGGTTATTCTGATTTTTATATTTGTTCTGGTTTCCATGGAACAGTTTTAACTTGGTGCATATAGGGATTAAGAATTTTTTTCGACCTCAATCTCTATTCAGTATTATTTAATAAAACTTGGTATGTGTTTAGACTAAGATGGAATGGTGCCAGCCTTTTGGTACTTAAATTAGTCTGAATTTTACTTCTGGTTTCCATGGAAACAATTTTAACAAAGATGCCACAAAAGGGACACAATTTGAACTACGAGGCTAAATGGGAAAAAAGCTAATTTATTCTAATATTTTAACCTTAATCGTCCTTTTTGGATTGTCTCAAGCATAAGTAATTATAAGGTTAAGATGACATGGTTGTATTGAAAGTTGGAGCGGGGGACATCACAGTGCATCACATGCACATATATCTAGTTGAAACATATCTTCACATTATTTCGGTTGATTTATTCGACCCTAAATCATTTTAACTAGTAGAGGTGTTTCCTAGTAGATATATAGATTGAATATAATCTCACGTGCAAAAGAAACGTCCCATACAAAAAACAAGATATTTCAACCCAAAACATACGACTGAACCAGTATAACATCATGTCTTCAGTAGCCACAACTTCCCAATGCAAGGCATAACTCTTGCCAGTCTCCACTACTGGCTGATTTAGGCCTTGCAGTATTTTCTTACAATCTGTGTTTAGAAATCCAGGCCCGCTATGCATTTCTGGTGCAGCGATACACTATCTTGACACAACAAAGCGAGGGAAATACCGCAAGGGTTAAATCAGCCAGTAATGCAAACTGGCAAGAGTTATGCCTTGCGTTTGGAAGTTGCAGTAGCCAACAAAACTAATTTTTAAATTTCAAAATATTATCTGTTCATATTTCTGAGAAACACACGTTTTCGAATCTGCTCAACGAGACGAGATTTCGGTTTTATGACGTCCTGCAGTGAAGACGCGTCAGTATGTTTAAGTCAAAGCAGGTGAGGTATGTCGACAACATCACATAGTAACATAATGTCCATATTTCATAAATGTTACCTTAAATACCAAACCTTATGTATAGAAAACCCCTTTTAAAAATGGTGCTTTTAGCACCCCAAGTGTGTTTGAACGGGCATAATAATACAAGTATCATACTCTGATGTATGAACATGTATCTATCCAGTAAATTCACAATCTACTTTCTCCGACAGCAGTATTTTGTTTTATAATGCGGTGACGTTTCTGTCTATATGTACAAATGTATGTATCCATAACTGTACATTTTCAGACGAGGAATCAGTTGTTTCAAGTCTAAATAAAGGTGGGTTTTTTGTTCTGTTCTTTTGAACGTGAATATATTATATTCATGCGCAAAACAGTGTGACCGAACCGCACTACATGTATGTAAACAAAGATGCCGAGAATAGAACGATAACAATTAGTAACATTGATACATAGCACTGCCTATTGCAAAGATCAGAATATTCATAACAAAGATAAAAGCTTTTAAGAAAATTAAATACAAGAAAAAATGTCTATAGCTGCTGGATGCCTGCAGGTTTACTGTTATTTGTCGTATTCACAGAGAGGAGGAAATGGTTTTCGTTGCTTTTGAAGCGAATAAATGATAGTTAGCAGTCAACTGCCGTGTTTGAAAATGTCGATAATCATAACTACACACCAGCACTCAAACCAGAGCTTCCGACCCTCAATACTTGGCGAGTAATTGTCTCCACGATGTTCAACACGAACACTCAAGGCTCAAATACAATACACTTAAAAGCTTTCTGTAAGGAAGTGCTGTGCACGGAAGCATCATGGTGTAATCATCCCTAGGGGACGTCATGTGTTCACTTTAGTCCGAAATTATGATAGTTATCAGTTGATTGCTGCGTCCGCTCACCAAGACTCTAAGTGAACGGAAAAGAAATTATAATGTCAATAATAATAAACACACAAAACTAGAGGAAACCAGAGTTACAGACTTTCAAAGGCAAGCTTAAGTAATCAATAACCCGATGGTTTAACAGAAACATAAAACGTATGTTTAAAATGTAATTATTTTAACAATCCACTAGGTCAGTGGCTTACAGGTGACGGTACCGTTTTTAGTACCCCATAATGTTGTTGCGGTTTTTGTGTGCCATCTCGGGCAATTCCAGGAGACATTTGTCCCAGCAAATTGCATCAGCTAATAAGCTTACTTTCAGTTGAAATTAGATTTCTTGTATTTTGTAACATGAAAATTGAATTACATGAGAGAAATAACTTTATTGTTCATACCAATGTTTTGATATCTTCAATTTTAAATATCACGTAACCATGTTATTTACAATAATGATTAAGAAAATGAAAAATGTCTGGATAATGTGAAAGTACACGACGTTTCGGAGTATATGCTCACTCCTTCATCAGGTGGAATGTAAGAAAACAACAAAATGTGATTCATTTATATAGCAAACAAAACAATGGTGAGGAAACTCAATCAGGGAGATTAACATGCATGATTGATTAACAATGATTAAACAACATAATTATTGGGCCATATGTTATTACTATTTGAATGTAATTGTTATCATAGATGATAGTTGTTTAAAGTTAGGGAACTTCTATTGAAACTTCATTCAGAGACGTTTCAGTAATTTCAATATGTAGAGACATGCCATAGTGAATCCTCTTGTTACGCTCTGAAGCTTTATCTGTAATTTAAGGATTGATATTATATATAAAAGCAATTGCGAAGACATCAACTAACATCTAAACATTAAGTTACACTTATTACACTAATTACTATCATTGAACATTGATTAATTAATTTATATGCATATTTAGGGACGTTAATCTTTCAGGTACTACAATGTGCCATATAAATGCCCCACGGAGAATCAAATTACCTGACAAACTTCAATAACTGTCAGCTAGAGACGCAAGTTTTTGATCATAATATGGCGACATTGCTTGTTTTCCTTTGGAGACGTTTTAGACAATGAATATTGCATGAATATTTGTGGATTATTGGATGAATAATGGATCTTTAACAAATAAGTGCGAACAATTAAACCATACAGAATGAGAGCGTGTTTATTATCAAATCAATTGGAAATGAACTATTATTATTTTATTTGTTTAGCAGGTTGAGAGGCAACCAAGAATTTGCATATCTTTAAAGATTTTCAACTTCTGTATTACACAGTAGCGAGTAAGAACATGGCATACATACCGGAGTGTTCCTGCTATGTAATTGAGAAGTTTTATACAATTCATTTTTTTAATTTATTTTAATCCCTTTCAAATTTTGTTTTTCGTCATTCAAGAAATGATTGCACGTCTAAAAAACTGTAAAAATCGCTGGAAAAACTCCTATATTGTCTTAGTTATATCACATTGTTTAAAAGACTGTTGTAAGGATAAATATATATGGAGTATATGTATAAACGAGTCTATACCAGAATTCCTACACGGAAGAAGGATATTACCGGAATCTAGAGGAGACGATGCTATATGTCAGTTTAAAACCCTGCAGGATGTTATTTCCTTTAATTTGGGATTGTAATAACACTTCCTGCACACGCAGATGTCATTATTACCTCCACTGGACGTTATTGGGAAAGGACGTCACTCTCAATCGACTTCCGCAAGATATACTATTTTAGTACTGTACTCTAGTGCAAAGATATAAAGTGCGACGATAAATAAGCTCCTTGCAAGTTCCCTAATCGACGAAACTCTTGAATGGACCAATATATTTCAATAATTCGAGTGAAACTACCAAAGACGAAATAGATTGTCCCTGTGGCATATACAGTGTGTAACGTATAACCAGGTCAGACAGGAAACAGTGGGAGAGGAAGTTAAACTGAGTGTTTGTGTGGGATAATTGCAATTCAAAATTGGTTTTATTGTCATTACATAGAGGGACATTTAACTAAACCTCGAATAGAAGGTTGTTGTCTTAGAGCATATGCATCTGCTGCAAAAATAAGTGTTAAATATATTGTTTAAAACTAAAATTACGTCAAAGGTCATAGTGATAACATACATTTATAATTTTTTTTACAATTTTACAATATATTTTTTACGACATTGACACTGCAAATAGTTATTAGTTCAGAACCACCAATGAACATTGAACAGTGTCATACGAGTACTTTCACTAACGTTGATGGTTCGCTAGTTCCAGCCGTTGCTCGCAGGTTTCGCCGCAATGCATAGCCACATGGCGTTGCGGGCTTTCTCCCTGCCATAATACTAGCAGCCGTGATATAAGTGAAATACTCTTGAAAGCGGCGTTAAACCGTAACTCACTCACTCACTCACTAACGTTGCTTTTAAAGCTAAAACCATTGCTTGAGAAACATAAAGTTTATCTATCACAATGCATGAATGAATCTTCTACCCTGATATAGCATGTATTACTTACGTCTAACGTATTACCTTAACACATGTGAAAGTAATATCGTTAAGACCGTGCAGTGCCAGAGGTGATAATTTCTAAACGCAAAGGTCAAACATAACAGCAGAGTCTGTCTATGGTAATGTTTACAGACATCCCCTCAGGTTGTGTATCACCGATATAGACAGTCTGATATGTTCGCTATATGATACCAAGGGAAACCGTCTTCTTTTTCAAAATAACAAATTAATCATTTATTTTTCATCTATCATGATCATCTGATTAATCAAAGTATAATCAATCTGCATGACCTCTCCCTGAATTATTCACTATCTATCTGACCGATGGCAAATCATTCTTTTGAAGTAAATTGCTACCATGAATTAATCACTTCTTGTTTCAAAAAAAAAAACATTTTCCATGAACTATTTGTGATTGTGGGCGCTGCCATCTGTAACGATTTGTGATCGGGTTTATTAGTTGAGATTAGTATACAAATCCGACATGGCAAAGCAACCTCTAACCAACCTGACGTCATTTCCGGAACTTGATAACATATGTCTTAGAAAGGTTCACCGAAGGGACTTCATTCTTCATATCAGACTATGAGTAACTGAGCTATGGTATACGACGTAGGTGTTACGGAAGCAGAATACCTAACAGATCACGAGTCACATCAGGAACAAGTCAAATTATTTCCTCTTCTGTATATTGTCTGGTAACATACTATGATCTTTCTTAAAGTCCTTAACAGGAAATGTATTTAAAGGAATACTTTTAAATCATGAATAATTCTGTTTACAGTTGAAATTAATAAACACAGTAATATATCCAAGCAATCCCACATTAAAAGTTGTGCCATTCCAATAAGTCAAATATGGTACTCTTAATTCTTTGATTATTATTTTTTTCTGTTACGGAGCGACTCTTACAAACGAATGTTAATTTATTTGGCAAAATTCAGTTTCACCCTTTGACATTCCCTGGCTGCTAAAATAGCTATATCGGAACAGAACAGAACGGAACAGATTTTCTAACACATATTCTAAAAAAACGCACACAAGTGATATAGAGAACATACAAGTATATACAATGATGTAAGAACATGATGTTATTTAAAAAGGGGTAAAAAGCATTTTATTTATTTTAATAGTTTTATCATTAATGGTTCATAATCACATTTCATCAAATTAGAGACTGATGGATTAACACAGATATAACTTGGTAAAAAATATTTTCTTTCATTATCAAATGATGGACATTGTAATAAGAAATGAAGTTCGTTATTGGGCATCATTTAGCGGGTCAGTCGTACAAAGAAATTGGTTGAAGGACGTGTTCCCACTTTTCTGTAATCAGTCATTAAGTGCAAAAACATGACCATGCCCACCAAGTCATGTTCGCGATCACGGCCCTAGCTAACACAGTGCAAGAAGACAGGGCGGATTGCGTCATCATCGACATCAACCGTTCACGTCAAGTGCCGTCTTGGAACAGACGGAGATACGGGAAAGAGCAATCATACCGCGAGGAAGGGCATCACAATAGCAGAGGCGTGTTAAAGGTACATCCATTGTGTTGTTGGGGATCACATATTGCAAACGTTATAAATGGTGTTACTATATTGAGGATTACCAACTGTTACCGAAAACTACCATTTTGACGATAGTAGACTTAGCATATTGACGATATGAAGGTAAAAGTAGTGATTTCTGATCGAAAACCGGACAATGTACAGCATTTGGCGCGTCAATGAGTCAAACGTAATTTTGGAATCTTATTTATAACAGACAAATCCAACTTTGAGTTGATAATGTTTAATAGGTCACATAACTACTATGCATGTAAATGGGACGTGCAGTTTCGGTTTCTGCGCATGCATAATAGTGTTACTCAATTTTAAGTGGAAACTAGTAATTACGATATATTTGGCGATTGGGGATGAATATGCAAGCTGAGTGAAATTAGTTGTATTGTTGACAGCACATGTGGTGAGTTGGAAGGTATTAAAGCCAAATAAAAAAATTATAAAACACAATGGATGCACCTTTAAGCAGCACGAGTACTAACTTGCACTTGGCGTATTTCCAAAATGGTTTCAGAATATCATCACCATTTTGTAAATAAATAGGTGCCTTGCACATAGCAACCGATCAAATTTCAATTGAGGGGGTGATAAAAGAAAGAAAAAATAGGTAATAAAACATTGTGACACGCAACTCCATCTTGGATCGTGTATACTCGCTTGGCGAGGCTGCTCGAACGTATTTACGCGTGTATTCGCAGGTACCTACGATGTCGTTTTCGTTCAGAAGCGGGTATTCGCGAAAACTCGCTAGTGTTCTCTCTGCTGAACACTCTTCAGAACTGAGGGTCCGACGTGTCATCACACCTCTCTACGTCACAATTCGATACAGACGGAACCATAAGCTAGGATGTAACGTGACGATAGGCAGCTGTGCAACCTAAAGTCATAGAGAGAATCCACTGGTCGAATGAGAGTCGTCACCTCCTTCATATCTTTGATGGGCGTATGGAGAGTTAAAAACAGCCGTTACACACCAATGAACATTTTGCAAACATTACTAAATGGTGGAGGATCTGGTTTGGGGTTGTTTTTCGTTTGACTGCAAGTTGGATTTGATCGCACTTCAGGGTACATCTACGGGCGCTGGATACATCGATGAGACCCTGGATCCAGTTGTGATTGATGATTGATTTGATGAACACAGACTTCTAATTCGGCGACTCTTCGTGGATGATAATGTCAGGCATTTCCGTTACCGAGTATGTAGAACAATGGTGTCACTTGAACAATGGTGTCACTTGAACAATGGTGTCACTTGAACTCGGACAGTCACTCCATAACTACCAATGTCTCCACATGTAAATGTTATCGATCACGTATTGGACCTAACGGGTCGACGGTACAAACAAATAAACTAAAAATACCTACGGGACATTTAGAAAACCTGTCAGGGTATGCCCAGAAGACTAATTGCAGTAGGCCAGGCTCGTGGTGGCAGCACACGTTATTGATAGTGTATGATTTCTAAGGTACCAACTCCTATAATCCAATACCATGTCTTCAAAAGGTGCATCCTTCAGACTTGTAGAGACCATATTTCAATGAATTTGTGTTTGGCACTATATTCTAATCATTTTTCTTCCTCTTGAAATCCTTGAAAACTAACATCTTTTATTTTCATTACAACCATTGCTTAATATTTCTCTTGACATTTGTTTCGCATGTGTTGTTCCATCCCAACAATGTGTCTTTGAAACGTTTCCCTATCACAAAAATCACGGGAGTAATTGTTTTGTACGCTGTGTAGTATAAGACGAAATACTTCAATGCTTGTCAATAAATATGACTATAGCAAGGTTATTGCCAAAGCTATATCCTAAATATAGCTCGTAACAACTGCATGATAATTTTAACCTCGTCGGTAGAAAGGCAACTTATGTAAAACCACGATTTGCATTCTCTGCAAACCCCCAACAATAGCGGATGAATTTCATTATCTATATGTTATCAGCAGTTTTGTTTCTCGTAAACTTGTAATATACCAATTTTCCGGACCTATAATTTCTTTTGCCCACGAGTTTAGTGTGAATAGCACATTCTGTATCCCAAGAGCCCATATTCATAAATGTAGTCCAAGGAATCTTTTACAGAAATGAATGTGAACATTATAATTTACTCAAACCATCTCTCAGTCCTTACATAATTGTTCACTTTGTGACCAATGCAAATAATGAATTAACAAGATTTGCAGAAAATTTACCTTCACAGTTATATGCACTGTGGTAGAAAAAAGATTTGTTGGTGTTATCTATATATTTTTTTCAAAAACAAATATCTTAAGTTGTCGACGTCGTACTCTAAAACCGAATACCGCAGGCATTTAGTCATCAGTCAATGGATATTTTTAACAAATCATAACATGTTAAATTTATGGATTTTGTAGAATAAATTTAGATAATACAGAACTGTTTATCGACATATAATATGAACTATGTCTCACTCTCTACATATTCACAATACTTTAAACACTAGGATTCATGTTGGTGCAAATTCCATTTTGTACCCCTGTCTACATCTACAAAGATATTTTAACCAAAAATTAACCAGTCACCCATTAATTGATTTAAACTACTGCAGATATGTGTTATTGCAATCGTACCGAATTCAAATGCATCTGATTTATTTTACGATATTGAATTAATCGAATCCAACTGAGGTATGAACTTTCAATGTACTTCAGGGTACATCAGCTGTTTGTACATAACGTACTTGCACCAACGTGGATGGAGTACAGAGAATACCGAATTTGAATTTCTTTAGCAACGTTAGGAACCAGATATTCTTTGACTTTAAACCAAAATAACATAAACTGGAAAAATAATGGAAAAAATGGAACTGGTGTCAGTTAATCGTTAACTGATGTTCTCTATTACTTTAAATTCTTACAAATACAGGTCTTGAGAATTTCTTAAGAAGACTTAAAGTTTAATGTTAACCCTGTCTGTTTTGACGACTATAACGTAATCTATTAGACCCTAATGCTGATAGTTTGGTCCCCAAACAACGTAATTAGATATTTGAATTATATAATCTAATAAGGACAATTACGACGTTTCTAAATAGTTATAATGTCAAACCTACATCACAATATTAAGTCATCTAAATGCATGGTTACGCAACTACACAAATAACACAGTGTGCACAATTTAGCAATTGGTTTGTAGCGCATCATTTTATTTGTTGTGATATATGACGTAAGGTTAAATATCTAAAGATACCCAGGGTAATTGTCGCAGGGCATACACGTTTATTATAATCATAAAATCTGATTTTACCTATTGTTTTGTAGGTTACTTCGTTTCCTGGAATAACCTCTGATCAGGTTTTTTCTTTCGATAACAAACCCGTATGAGGTTTTACATTAGAAAGCAAGACCATGTAGGAGAGTTTACTTAGAAACTTAGAAAAGATTTGAATAAACAACACATTTCTACAACAACTCAATTCTCCACAATCATTATCGAAAATATACGAGGATATTTGTGTTCAGTATGTATAGGAGATGGCAGGATCCGAACTTGATCCCCTCTCCTCCTCAAGACCCATTCCTTTCAACTTGCTTATTTTCAGTTGAACCTTTCGACATTCTTGCCTTCTTACCTCTACCTTCCAACTACCGTCTGATATGGTACATCTTTATGTATTATTAATGCTCATTTCTGTTTTGTTTGGTAAAGCCATGCTTATATACCAGAACCTGGAGAGCGGCACCCCCTAATATCCATTTGGCCCACGGTTTACTGCTTAAGTGCAAAAATGGGTGGAAGTTTGAAGGTTAAACTTGAAAATCATTGGTACGTTTACACTACTAACATACTATAGTATTAGACATGTTACTATAGTGTAGCATCTTCTTCCTTTTCTGGAAGCACATCTTGTCTTATCTTAACCCTTTATAATATACAACTCCCTCTCCATCTGCCTGCCTTTACAAGCATATTTCACATTCCACACATTGCTCCCAGAAGATAACATCCTGTTGAAGCTTCCAAATTGAACACTTTCTCACTGCCAATTATTACCACTGACGTGATTATTTGATTTAAAAGTCATAATTCCCACGTTGAACATCATTTTGTCATTTATTGCTGCACATTGATTGGCCTGGGTTTGCTGAAATGCAGTGTATTGATACAAAGTGACCTTTACTGGCGAACGAGTGTCAAATGAGGCGCTCTAGATCTGGTATTTGGACTATGTAAGCTGATGTTAATTTCCATTATTTGATCTCTCAAGGTTGGTAGCAACCAGTCTTTCGTCTAAGTTCATTAAACTAATTTCAAGGGCACATTCTGATTAATTCATTAGAATGTGATATCAGGGTCTCCTTTTACAAAGTCCTAATGTGATCGTAAGTCACTAAGTTTACCTCTGTGTAAAGTTAAAGACTGGGATTGACCTTAGTAAACGTTGATTTATGATAGAAGTCCCGGAACCTATTACGTAAGGGTCCCAATTTGATAAGCATTAATACCATGTTCTTTGTCGTAGAGGACTTTCCTATGGATTTTCATCTCATAAGAACTACCCAAGTCCCATTGCCGTTTAAAGGACATAATACGTTGGTATGTCGGTAGGACACAGTGTTATCAAATAACGAGCACCTGCACATTATTAAATATTGAATTTGAATGACAATTGAATTAATTCTACACATTCCTAATGACCATGTTGCATTATATAATGAAATTACAGTCATTCGACTTTAAAACAAACTATTCTTTAACGTGTTTTAGAACGAGTAAATCTTCATTATCAGGAGGAATTATTTTACATTTCATAAGTTTCAGATATTCGAGTTGCTTAAGCTAATTTATTCTGTCACTAATTGCCTGTCTCAGCTAACGTTTATGATTGTTTCTTATTTCTTTACCATCCCCGAAATATAATTGCAACTGTTTAGAGACATCAACATATTAAAAATATCTACTGTGTAGTAAAAATCGCAAATTGTTATAAAATGTGCTTAAAATTGCAGTAGGTGTTCCCTCTGCAAAGATACCAGCCGTTGCAATATACGTGCACTGTCTTGGATTGCGCTTTTCACGTTAGATCACCTCATCTATAACTTGTTGTCCAATCACTTCCAAAATCACCACTAATACAATGGACGATCCAGAGTCTTATGCAACAATGTTATTCTGTCACAAATTAAGATATTAAGCCGAAATGTAGGATGCAAGCCGAAACCCTAATTAATGACCTTTGTTGGGATATCTCTTTAAAAATTTGAAATCGATAAATACACACATTAAGATTTTAATTACAGAGACGTTATAACCGGATAGTTTGAAGCTTTTAAAGAGAGTGGTCAGATGTAGTGAATAAGGGAAGTTGTCTCTGTTTCTTTTTTTGCAAAAGGGAACTGATTTAAGACATCCTGAATAAAGTCTTACATTGTACGGCGAATCCATATATCTATGACATTGAATGAACTGTTGTATTGTTTGTCTTTTTGTTGATAATGTACATCTTGGAAATGATGAAAATACTAGATTTACATAAAGGGAGATTTCTGGATCGTTGATTTATAGTTCGCCAACCCAACTTGTGGGAATGTGTGTTTCTTTCATCCACCGTTTTGATCAAAATGCGAAATTAATATTAAAACTAGTTTCCTCTTGTTGCTGTCACGTCAGGTGAAAGAGTAGGGTTGCCTGGTTATAGACTAGTGTACAAAAGAAACGCTACCAACGTTGTAACAGCTTCAAAAAACGTACAAAACAAAGTTTCAGGTTCCAGTCACCAGGGTATGACATTATATTTTATGTCTGTTCAAACACACATGGGGTCCGGAATCGCTATTTTAAAATAGTTTTTGGACAACATATTTAATGAAACAAACAATCAATATAATATTGATGAATTAATCAAACTTCAGCAGTATAAGAGGTTTTCGAAGTAATGTACCTTCTTGGATCTCTTTACTGTGGGATGTCATAAAACAAGCAAACATGTCACATTTCACTCTCATTACTCGATTTCAAAAACGTTTTTAAAAGTTGTATTTTTATGAAACATGAAAAGATAAGTATTCAAAAAATTCAAACAATAGGTCCGATTGTTGTTATCTAAGTTTGTGTTTGAGAAATATTTATCATGGACCTAAATAATCAACAACCATGTTTTACATTGTTCAATATTTGTTTCTCAAACATTTTCTCTTTTTCATTGAATTTGAAACTGGATTATAAACCTCTAGTGACGTCACTCTATTGTTCTATTAGGTTCTTCTTTTACCGGATAAACCTCTATTGTCAGTTTGCCGGGCGTTCTCCAAGAATGCCCGGGGCATTCTATAGGAATGCCCGGGGCTTACTCTAGAATCTATCGGAAATTTATTTTGATTGGGAATTATACACGTTTTGAAATACTTTGATTCAAAGTCCTTCTTCGAATAAATACCATCACAAAATATCACATTTTTGACAAATCATCAATCACAAACATAAGCTTTGAATACCTGGTTTCGAACCCTGCACCACCCGGTTACTAGACTGGCGCCTTTGACAACTCGGCTATACAGGCCGACAGAACAATGATGTATTTTACACAGTGACAATCATGTGAACTCCACGAGGCAGATAGCGCATGCAGCACGTGCGTTTCGTGCGGATGTGCTTCCCGCGTATTTAGCGATTAGCGTCAGTATATACCAATGAAGCCACGTGAAGACAAAATATTGAAATTATATCTAAATCATAATTTCTGTCGGTTCATAAGTAAGATCAAAACCTGGTCCTCGGCTTTGTTTGTGGAGTATGCCCTTGGGGTCGGGAACGGGGGGCGGGCCTATCGGCCCTTCCCCCTTTCCCTCCCCCGCGGGCATACTCCACAAACAAAGCCTCTGACACGGTTTTGATCCATTACATATAAATATAAGAAACAGCATTTACCATTTGATGGGCACATTACATGTATATAAATCCTGTGCAAAACAGTTCAATACAAACTCAATGGCCCAATCAGAGGGTCGACACTTGTATTCATAGAACAAATGATGCTATATACTGTTAACAACATATCAACTTTCCTGTACTTAAAGGCGCTGTAGCACTTTTTTTGCAAATTTTATTTTTTCAAATTTCCCATTTATAATGATAGTTTATGTCATTTATATTTACTTTAGAGGGTAAAACATCTTATTACACAAACCAATTATCCGTAGTGATTATAACGGTGTTGCGTATAAAGCAAAAATTGCATGGCGGCCATTTATTGTGAACACATTTTATTATTTCGAATGACAAAAACGATAGCCGTGGCTTTACGGAACCATGTACACTCATTTTTAACTTGACTTTCCGAAGAGAGAAGGGTGTTTTACTATGGGTGACATTATTTTTCAAATACATTTCATCGACTTATTTGAGCGAAAAAAACGTGCTACAGCGCCTTTAACATGAATCGCAAAGTAACACTAGCTATATATTTGCTTTTTTAATGTTAAATATAGATATATGATTTTGTTTGATGTTTGATGTCAAGTAATAATACTCTCCTGATGTTGTCACGAATTGTTAAAATTGGTATTTTTTATGTTTGCTAGTGGGAGTATTATACCTAAATTATTAAATGCAACCTTAAAACTTGATACAATGTTGATTTGTATAGGTTACTGCCATATGTGTGGCATGTGATCTTTGCATACCTTACGTGATTACCATCCAGTGGCAAAACGGCAGGGTGGGAGGGACGATGGGGGTTCAAATTGTTGCATCTAGTTTTCATGGACCAAATATGATAAACGATATTTAAAATGAACCAACCCTTAATCCCTTAAAATATGTGTCTCTTTATAGGAATATCTGTCATTTTAAGTCTGTGTTTCTGTTCCAAATCCAAATTCTGTCAGTTTCGTTTTTCTTCTGCAGCTGATTAGAAACATGAAATAGTCACAATCAGAAACCCTTAACTACTTAGGATACAAACATGTTAAATCATGAATTTTCAAAATATTGTGTTATTTTAATATGTCCCGCATCTAATTTGGTCATAAAACTAGCAAGTCACCGCAGTATTTGTTCAAACATGGCATGGTTTTAAAGTGAAAAACAGAAATTTTATTATTAAATAATGAATAATTAGCACAATTATAATGCAATAACACCCTTTAAAACGAGGGTAAAAAGGTAAAACGAACAATCCTTTGAATTTCGTATGTGCTTGCACAACACTGTTAATAAACATGAACACTAAACTACAATACCATGTATTCGTACATCTAACAGTGACAACAAACAAAGGTATCTCTTTAAAATACCAACATAATTTAACTAAATATATTGAGCATATTATTTTGTGGCATAAACTGATATATGCTATGAACGTTGTACTCAACTCCAAATTATTAACATGCCCTTGAAGCGTCTGAAATACGATACATTGTTACGAACACGGATATCTGAGAATGAGAAATAGAAAACCTAGAATTTATTATTTTTATTACTATTCTCATTCTTTTCCACGTGCCATAAAATTTACACAACAAAGCAAAATTTCTACACAAGTTCAGGACAATTAGTAACTTGACCGCAACACTTAATCTTAAGTCAAAGGTAACCACAATACTACACTACCGGACAATGGACACGCCTACATTATTTCCTCAGATTTAAAACTAAATATTTTCTCAAAAATAGATAATTGTTCAAGTCATGCTGAATCAATAGTTGTGATTGAAGTCAATGCAGATCGCCACTTCTTGTTAATTTACTTGCGCACTATGACCACGTACATTTGTATCATCATCAACCCTTCAATGTGAGGGCGTACCTGTATTGTTGCTCCTTGTAGTTAACCTGTTTCAAATGTAATTTCTCTGATTAAAGACTGATCTAATACTGAACAGTCGTAATTTAAACAATCACCCTTCTTTTGTAAATTATGAAACTTCAAAATGGTGTGCAGAAATTGGGCATCTTCATTCATCTGTAATGTTATTATATTGATAACATGTTCAAATAGTTGTTTTTACGAAATCTGATAAAATATCTGATAGGCATTTCTTTTTCCGAACAGGATATGTTGTTGTCGTTAGTTTCATAATAACACATTCGTACCAAATTCGTTTGAGAGACTCAGCTACAGCTCTATCCTTAATGTTTCAATATCACTTTTACTAGAATGTACCCACCAAACGAGCAAATCCACTCTGTCAAATTGAATATTCGTCTCCACAGGAAATAAGATTTGTATCATGTCTATGTAAATAATCATGGCCGCTGATTTCAGTTCTCTCTGTCCTGTCTGCCTATAGGATATATCGGAAGTACGTTATTAATACCATTCTCCAACTTAGAACTGCCAGCGTCCGTCTGTCTGTCTATCCATCTTAGCTTACGAGACAGGTTTAAGTGTTGAAAATCTCATAAATTCATGAAATTCTATTGGACCAATAGAAGGATTGTCAGAGCGTATTAACCTGATATGCGAGAATTTGCATTGTGTCCGTATGCATCCTCAATAGACTTGTTACGAATGGGAGCAGAGTTTTGTGTGTCGCAGTATTTGTCAGGAATCCAATGCATACATTAATCTTCCAGAAAGTAAGTAGATATCTGAATATCTTCTCAGTTAGAGTATCCTGTCCTGGAGACATTGATCGTGATATTTAGGTCTCAATTTAAACATCCGCCGTGCTGCCATCATAAAATGTCCCCATGAGAATGGCCGGCACTTCCGGGTCCGTGACAAGACATGAAACCACTTTATATTATGGAAACATATGAAGAAAAGAGTTTGTAGTCTTTATTGGCTACAGGAAGACAGTGTCCGCATTCGTGCGTTGTAAAAGCAGGTACCATTTATGTCACTTTCTATCAATATATAAAATCATGTTATAATAAATACTGTACTCGTTGAATAAAGCGACATTCATATCATTAGTATTCATACCTTACAATCAGATCGATCTCTCAGAAAGAACACTATGCAATGTCACGTTTCTTCACCAGATAAATGACTATATTTCTAATGGATAATTAGTGTGCCAAACCCTAATGCGATCTTTCATCAAAATGCAAAGGAAACGGAGATATTTTGCAAAAAACAACCGATGCAATTAAGCACACAGCTAAATGTATTGTTGATATTAAATCAATAATGTTCAGAATACAGCCCAGGGTGAGTCTGACGCCAGTCAGTTAATATAGTCAGTTAATAACTGCTTAAAACAGTCATGTCACATTGTCCCTAAATTGAGCCGCCCTCGTTTCGACAGATTTCGAAAAGTTGATAAAAAAGGGAGAATACACCACTACAGAAGACACGTAAATGTGAAGACGTTCTCATCCCTACTGATTCAGAAACTGAACAGAAAACATACCGTTGTTTGTCACCAACTGTAGATTCTAACTTGAATAGAAGTGTCAGGAGAAAACTTACCAACAATCATCAGTCAGGACCAGAATAGAGTCGAGGGCGAATCTGAGGCTAGTCAGTTCATGAAACAACTCTTAACTGCTTAAAATGTCACAATGTCCCTGAATTTTACCTCCCACGTTTCGACAGATTTCGAAATTAGTGGACAGAAACAAATCTTGAAACTTGAAGAAGAAATCTCTGATCTCAACGTTGAAGTTGATGAAAAAGATTAACTGCTTAGTGAGCTATCAATAAAGTTAGACAGGAGCGAGCAACACTGGAGAAGGAACACTGTTAGAGTTCTGGTATTCTTTGAACACGGGACGAAGATACCAACAAGCTGATCCTAGTTCTGGCGTCAAATATTCGGGGTAAACTTTCTCCAGAAGACATTGGTATAAGTCACCTGTTACCACGCAATCCACCCTCTCCTCGGAGTCAGACTCATCTTTCCAAAAGGTACAATACTCTGTCATTTGATTTCAATGGTATGTTGTCAACTACATATGCAGTTTCAGTGCTATTAGATGATTTGATTTTGTTTATGCTTCTTCAAGGAACATATCAAACTGCAGGGTTTCTCAGAGGGGGGTTATTTTCTTTCAATGGTGAAACCGGTACATTCTCACACATGCGTTCTGTTTTTCGTTAAGAATGATGTCGCAGATACACTGATGATAGATATGTTACGTTTTGTTTATGAATTTGGGACAACCTGCAGGACCTAGTGGACAGAAGTAATCTCTTTACTAATTTACCAATTACATACTGACGAACTATCAATAATAAAACTTTTTCACAATACAAAATACTGTTACAATTAGGTGATGATGCATAATGAATAAACAGAAAGGGATTGATATTGATACACCATCGTGATAGTCTAAATAGATTTCATCATAACATTTATGTTTAGAGCATGGCTACATGTCAAGTTTAACATGGGATCCAAACCACAGAGCTCTTGATGGAAGCATATGTTAAATGCGTTCTGCATTGACAGTGACCTTACTTCGTTTGCTTTTTAGGATAAAATCATGCACATGGGAAATGTAATGAGAGTTATAAAATTCCATAATATATCTACGCCTGTCAATAACATTTAAATGTATCACATTCCATTTCTCCCTGTAGTGTAATCAAGTTTCTGGATGAAAACAAGTGTTAGCATAATGGGTCAGAAGTGACGGCCCTGGGGGTCTTATTCAGTCTTTAGCATTGGCTTAAGGGATTATTTCTTAAACATGTTTCCCTTATGCATGATAAAGGGTTGTTTAATATTCATGGAAAACCATAAGGATTTGCTGTGCTCCAAAATGTGCCATTTGCCTGTCGATTGTCTCTTTCAATAAATGATTGTATATCAGGTAAAATGTATCTGGTTCGGATGTTTAGCTGCACATACTTCTTCCAAAACAATAAAACTTGGCGAAATCGTAGGTCCCGGGTAGAAAATAGTACATTTGTGTGCATTGAGGCATTCATTCAGTACATTCATACATTTATGACATATTACAAATAATGCTTATATACAGTTTATTAGAATGTGTATGTAGTAGCCATGTACATGTACAACCAATGATAAAATATTTCTAAAATCGTAACATAGATTAAGAGAACAGTATACCTGTCCGTTTTGACCGTATACATTCTCTTTTTATTGTATGCCCTTTTTTGCAAATGATTTGAATGAACTTATAACTCTGCACAGTAGAGTCTGCCAACACAAAAAAAACCCATCTAAACTGAAAGTTGTCATCAAATTGTAATGACTTTTCTGAAGCAACGAAAACTGGGAGAAATTTGAGATAACTCTTAAAAAAAGTGTCAAACCTCAAACCTGATGCGTTGATATAATCAGGTTTTGAATTTTGAAATCCAAGGTCAGTAGGGGTCGGAAATAGTTTTTCATGTTCATTTTCACAGTTACTCCGCAATAAAATATTTCAAGTTCTAAATCGGTTAATATTACCAGCATATATGCTTAATCCTCATTAAAACAAACACTGAGTGAAAATTAGAAAATCATATGACCACATCTAAAGGATTTTCAGTATTCAATTCAAACTTCTTTAGACGGATTTTCTTTAAGAACGATGGGTACGTTTGGACGCCGTTATGTCTAGTGTTGCTTAGAGGTGCCCAACTTTGGCAATCGCAAAACTTAAACAGTCACTAAAAACATTTAACTTTGTACATCAATCCCAACGTTGTCGCAGGCTTAAGACATCAACCATATGCTGGTTTCTTCAATATGGCACTTAGTTGGGGGTTTTTTTCAAGTACTTTCCCATGTTTAGTTTATCGTAGTATGCCTTAAGTCATGCTTATTTATTTATCCATGAAAAGTTGACTGTCTATATTCTTTAATAAAAATCATCAATTCAATTATTGTATTCCAATTAACTATGTTAAATTTGTTGTGAACGTAACATTCTGAGAATTGCTGAAAGTTAAGCAAGTTTAACTTTAAGCTGTGAACTTCAGAGCTCATTTTGCAGTATGGAGTTCATCGTGTACTACGCAGTTCATTCTGTAATACGGATTTTGTCTTGCTGTAATGAGTTCATAACGCAATACGAAGTTCATCTTAGAATATGGAAATCTTTCAGGGTAGTCTTATTTCACGCATTATATAGTTAAATAGTTAATGTGTCTATATACTAATGAACTATAAATCATAATACATATGTATTAAATACAGTGTTAACTGCTTGGCCAAATGCGTCAGTAACTGGGCAAAAACGAATAAACTGGGCAAATAGATGAAAAACAATACCACTCCGAGACACACTGGACCAAGCATGCGCAGTCGGACAATTGGTGAAGGACCGAAGCTATCACTTAAAACCTTTGATCATCGTTATCGGTTCACAAGTATTGTGTATAACAAGGATTTCAAAGGAAACGAGATATTTACTTTCATGCAAAGAATAAAATTGTCATTAAAGTATTTCCACTTTGACCAAGTTGCAGAACCTCGGTCCTTAGTATTGGCTCTTGACTTTCTTTGCTCGAAAATATAACCGACCTCGGACCTTAACCACGGCCAGTACAGAATATTAAAATTTAAAGACATATGCATTTTTTGTGTAGATAAAAATAGAAAAAGAATTTTAGTTTAGCTGAAATGACATGAAAACCTGAATCTGCATATATCCACATGAAAACAGACCATGACTTATCTCCCTTCAAAATAACGTCATCAGTGACAGCATAAATTATGGGGAATTACGTCTGATATTTTAAATTTATAATGTAATGCTTTAAAATGTTAAAATTTTATTTAACAAATATGCACGTTAGAGTAAACACAATTTAAAACTTAAAAACTGACATAACTTACTAATCATAATTAGGATATTAAGTTTGTCATTCTGTTGATATAAATTCAGTTCTAGTTTTGGGAAACCTAAATATTTTCCATTACGATTATACACAACTTTAAAGTACCCAGTGAAAAATCTTGTATCTTCACAAATAATGACCCTGACGAACTTTATTTATTAAAAATTGTCATGTACGTATCTAAGGACCAGATGGAGGCAAACGGTAAAAAAATACACCAAGGAGTCTGTTAGTTGAAGTTTGCTGATGTCCAGTTCCAGGTGTGAGAAAACGCTCATAAAGACTTCATCTGTTGCGAGGACAAAGAACGTCTATTGTGGTCTTTTCTTGGCTGCTTGGAGAAGTTTGTGGTTGGTTTTCTTAGGAGTACGTGAGCTTCCAGGGAGAGTTGAGCACTCAGTTTCAGCTCCAGTCCCTGCTGGCAGTGGTTGGTTTTCGCTGGTAGGGGATCAGTTATATTACTTCCATTGGGCTTGAGCCAGTGGCGGTGGCAGGGATTGATGTCTGGGACGGTGTCCTTGATGTTTCTTTCTCTGCATGTTTTTGCTGGAGGAGGAGCCCGGGGCATTTGTAGAGGATGCCCGTGGTATCACTAGCGTGGTTGGTTTTGTTATCGCTGTTGGGCGGGTGGTGTGGGTGTTTCGTTATCACTGCCTCCTAGTCAGCTGTGGCTGGGGTAGCTGCATCTTCCATGGCTTTGTCCTTCAGGAGGGGGCAAGGGAGTGCGGGAGGGCTTAGCCCTCCGTTTCTTCCCCTGTCCTTTCCTCTTGAAGGTGTCGAAGACGATGATAAAGTATTTTTACCATCAACAGAATTCTTGACAAAGAAGTGGTCTATCATGTGCATGTGAGACTTATTTGGAGCTCATCAAAGCAGCTGCTTAGGCAAAGGTCCAGTGATGGCTGATGTGGCTGGAGTGTTGGGCTGCATCCTGAATGAGCGTTGCTCATTAGTCCCGCTAGCTAATGAGCGTGTGTTGCTACCTCGATTCCAGTCTCAGTTACTGTCTGATTTAAGGTCTTTAAGGTGCAGTGCTAGGAAATTGGAGCGTATTATGCTTTTCAGGTGCAGCTTACCACGGTAAAGCGAGGGAAATACTACAAGGATTAAATCAGACAGTAACTGAGACTGGCGAGAGTTACGGGAAGTTGTGACCTTGATTGCTGGCACTCAAATGGGAAAGACGTTGTGTTCGTTGCAACACATAATCATAGTTCGCCATATGCAATGACATCTGTATTGACTTCAAGCATTAGCTTAAAACATTTTACTTTTAGAAAACGAGTTAACGACAAATCCACCACTAAAGTGAAGGATAAACATCAACATGAATTTTTTCTATTTATTCCCTTTTTTGGGGTCATTTTGTAGAGGTTAGAGTGATACCAGACGAAGATTTATAATAGTGTAAAACTTTTAATTTGGGAGAATGAACATGTGGGAGATTAAGTTACAGAACTCAGTTTGAATTCGGAAAGTGTTGCTTAAGCTGATGGATGCATAAGTTTATGATTTTCTAGTTTCTTATATACACAGTTTATAGAAAAGTTAATGTAAACCAAATAAATATGTGAGACATACATACATTTTCCGCATATAGGAACTTATAAAAAGAGATATAACTTACATGTATTTATCTTGTCGCCATGTCTAAAGTATGTTGGGTTTTTTTTTATTTCATTTTAAACATTGATGAGCTCGCTACTGATTCAATTACATACAAAATTACATTATCTTCTCGACATATTTATAAAAAAAAACATGATGTGTACTTAAAAGCTGAAAACTGTTATAAGTTAGGTAAATCTTTATGCTCATTAGTACTACAAATTCATTTTATACATCAAGAAAACTAAGAGTACTAACATTATCAATTACCAACAAATGTTTCTTCATTGAAATACCTAGAAAAAATATGTTCGTGATAATAGTGTTGGAAAGCCAGTTACAGCATGTTCATGCTATAAATCGGTTTCTTAACTTTCTATTACCCCATTAAATTATAATGTATCTAACTCATGCAAACTCCTAACAAATTTGTCTAGGCAATTTGAAAACACAAAGATCTCTCCACGAACATGCTACATTGATAACAAGACAATAGGATAAATTAAACATCTGAGGAACGTAGAAATGTCTTTACTTTTCATTACTTCAGTATCAGTGTCAAAAAAGAGGACAGACAATTTTTAATTATGAGATAAAAAATCAAGATAAGAACATAAGATCTTCCTGACTTTCGGAACATCTTATCTCTAAAAGGAATGGAGTTCCAGAGGATAGGGTCACAGATAGAGAAGGCGTGAGTAGCTTGTTTTGTCCTAGTATTCGCGATCGGAACACCGAGGCCATAATGCCGAGATGTTCATGTTTCACGTGCGCGAAGTTTCATTTAACTTGAAGCAGAGGTCGGTTACTGTGTTTCACACTGGCTCAACACTGCATCCAATCACATGCAAAATGATAACAATCACCCTGTAGCATCACGTGACTAAACTGTACGACTAAAAAGTGTCCTGAGCGAAAGTTCCGTACTGTGTCTTCAGATATATGTGATCATGACCAGTAATGGAAGATAAAAATCATGTAGAATAACAAGCATAACAAAATAATTTAAAGAATATAACCTATTACATAACATAGCATGTTGTGATTTCCGTGGAACGTTGTGGTAGACTAAACATTAGACATTTTTGAGAACCACATGCAATTTTTTTAATATATATAATTAGAAGTTAACTATTTAACTATTTAACCAAATTAGTGGATCTGTTAAAACATCTAAGAATAAAAACTTTTGACGAAAACAATGATACCTTTTAAAGTACTTTCATTTTTTTAATGTGAATACAAATACAGAACGATTTTGATTTATGCCGAAATGTCATGAAGACCTGAAACTGCATATATTCATTGCATTATTAATGGAAAAAGCTATTCAGTATCCAAATTACTTATATCAATTCCGTTACTGACAGTGTTTAGTTTCTAGATGCAGACAGTTACACTAATGTATGTTAAACAGCTTCCACACTCCAGGAAGTTGCACTGAATCAGCCGCCCCGTCCTTAGAACAGCTTCATACAATAGAAAGCAAGGGGAAACACTGTTACAACATGAAGTTAACGTTGTCACTGCTCTTCTGCATGACTGTGCTCGGAATATCATCCGCTAATAAGAAGAATTCTAACACAAAGGGACACATCTCTCCACAAGGACATGCAGTGATAATCAGATGTGGAGTTGGGTGTGGTACAGGGTGTACCCTTGTTTCTCTTAACTCATTCTTCATGGTGACTCATAGTGGAAAACGAAACAGGAAAGTAAAAAAGGGACCATTCGTTTCACATTCGCCAGAGGAGACAGGAGTAAGGGTTTCTTTTGACATAACATCGATTGAGTATGATAGAGCAACGGGCACATTGTACTGGTCACAGCCAACGTCCATCACTAAGCAAACAGTTGGACAGTCTTCGTCGCACAGGATTCTGCATGATCGAAGAAAACGTTTCTCTGGCTTGAACATTCACACAGATAAACTTTATTATATTGTCAATGTAGGTATAAGGTATCGCATAGAAAGAATGTCCAAATCAGATGGTCATGACGTGGAAAGGATTAATGAGAGAGATAGTTCAAACATTAAGGATTTGACCATTGATGGAGATCTGATGTGTTGGACTGAATGCTCCTACAAAAATAAAACTTCCAAAATCATTTGCTCCAATCTTCCCACCGCTGAGATCAGTTTTACCAAAACATGTACTGGTGTTGTCTATCAGATTGCTCTTCTGTGTTTCCCAGATAAAATGATGTTTGCATGGGCTGAGGCGACAAGGCTCCATGTTACCATTTTTGATTTGGGTACCAAGAAAACAGAATGCCAGAGTATCAAGGTGAAAACAACTAATATTTATTACCTAGCTCTTTTCAATAATGTGCTGTATTTTTCCTTTCATGACAAAGTCGTAGCAATGAAGATGGATGTCAACTGTAAAATAGGTGATCAACTTTATGAGACTGTCTACCCAAAGATAGGAGACATCTATAATTATATTCTCTTCACTCTGCTTTAAGGCAAAGGTTAAAATCAAATTTGATCCCTAAAACAAAATAAAAATCAGCTCGCTATATAGCATTCGATCTCATGACTTTTCTCCTTTTAAAAATACGTCATCAATTACGTCATACATAACATGGAATTAAGTCTGATTTTTTAAATTTAGAATGGAATGTTTTAAAATGTTAACAACTTATTAAACAAATATACAACTTAGGGTAAAGACTATTTAAAACTTACAACTGACACAACTTTCTTATCATAATTAGGTTATTAATAATGTCATTCTGTAGATATGAAATCAGTTCTAATTTTTCTAATTACATATTTTCCATAAAGTTTAGTCTGTCAAATAGATTGTGCATGTCTAACATTTAATTGTATGCTCCAGTTCACAGCGCTGTGACCGTTAAACTACCTTGTAAGCACAAGTTAATAAATAGAGAAAACTAAACAACGTTTGTTGAATACTGTTGTTATATCTAACAATGTAATTTAAGAATTGTCAAAGCCAATTGCATCACTGCAAATACAATGACAAACTTTAAGGATCATCATCAACAGGTCTTTGGGCAAGTTTACGATCTATGGCAAAAATGAAAAGTCTTTGCACTAAAATACACAAGAAAGTGAACAACCTTTGGAATGCAGCTTTAGTGGACACCATTGCAGCCGCTCCACTGACGTTTTTATGCCAAATCCTAACGATTGTGATGCCACATCAATCTGTAAAAAGTGATGTTACAACATTATGCTTAAAATACATTATGAGTTAACTAAACATAATTATTTTCAAATCTATGGTTTTCAATTGTCGTTTGACTATGTCATGTTTTAATAGCTTGAGTATCTTGATTTATATTAGTTTCAGAGCACAAAGCTAGGTATGCAGACGGATCTATCGTCGTAGTGACTTTTCCTTGTGATATAAAACCAAGTGGTCTCTGTATGAGATGTCAGATAGATGTAAGTTTGTTGAATCAACCAGGAGTAAAATCTTGCATTGAATAAAACACAATGATTTCAAACTGTATTCACTTACTCTGGTAGCCAATGCAGAACATCTAAGAGGTACCACATGTTTTCCCATAACATAGCTATTACTCAGAGTTACAGCCATTTGTTAGTTATAAACAGTAACATTACACAATGAAAAACAGCCAGTGTTTGCACACAGAGAGGCACATGTTTCCTCAAATACAGAGTCATGCTTTGCCCTAGAATACAAGGATGAAGCGGTCCAGTTCCAAAAGAAAGGGTAATTAGTATCAAGGGTATTTTTAGATGCAATGTTAAACAAGGGATGGTTGAATTTTCAAATTTGGAAATCTTGAATAAAAAAAGCTAACATTTAGAAAATAAAAGTTTAAGAGGCCAGTGGTGTGTAAAAGAGGTGGGCGGGTGCTACTGGCACAGGCGAAAGTGAACGCGAAGGAGCTTCTGTTGTCTTCAATGAAGTGTGGATTGGTGGTTGAATTTGGAAATTTGGAAAACAAATTGTCTCCATTTAGAAAATAAAAGTTTTAGAGACCAGTGGTGAGTAAAAGAAGTGGGCAGGTGCTACTTGCGAAAGCGAAGGAGCTTCTAATGTCAGTCAGTGGAAGTCAGCGTCCCGGTTAAGCTTATGTAGTTGGTTGAAAACGTAACCATCTGCTTGGTGTCGAAGATGCAGATATTGTCATCATATTGGATTTATGGGAGAGAAGGAGTTTGATGCCCTGGGGTTTTTTTTATCATCCATGGGGTACCTGATGCCTTTCTTGTGGATGTAGGTGACCCAGGAGTCTCTAAGTTGACGTTCGCTGGCGTCCACTTCCAAGTGTGAGGAAACCCTCATGGAGACTTCATCTGTTGCGTGGACAAAGAACGTCTCTTGTGGCCTTTGCCTTGCAGTTTGGAGAAGTTGGTGGTTGGTGGTACGTGAGCTTCCAGGGAAAGTTGAGCACTCCGTTTCAGCTCCAGTCCCTGCTGGTGGTGGCTGGTTTTCATTCTCCGCGGAGTTGGGATCAGTTCTATAACTTCCATGAGGCTTGAGCCAGTGGAGGTGGCAGGGATTGATGTCAGGGACGGTATTCTATGTTTCTCTCTCTGCATTTTCTACTCTGGGTTGGAGGAGGTTTTGGTGAGGATGCCCATGGTATCACTGGCGTGGTTGGTTTGGTAATCGGTGGTGACTATCATGTGCTTGAGACTAATTTGGAGTTCATCAAGCAGCTGCTTGCGCAAAAGTCCGGTGATGGCTGATGCGGCTGGAGTGATGGGCTGTATCCTGAAAGAGCGTTGCTCATTAGTCTGTTTGGCTAATGAGCTTGTGTTGCGACCTCGACAACTTGCAAGGCGTAACTCTTGCCACATTTCTGGTCAGATTACTTGCTGATTTAAGCCTTGCAGTATTTCCCTTACTTTGCCGTGATAAGATAGTGGATCGCTGCACCTGAAAAAAACATAGTGGGCTACGATTTCCTAGCAGGGAAACCTATAATGAAATACTGAAAACCTAAATGAGTCAGTAACCGAGACTTGCAAGAGTTATACCTTGCATAGTGAAGCTGCAAAAACGACTGCTGGGAGTCAAATGGTAAAGAGGGACCAATCATCCTGTTGATGTGCAACACATAATCACATGTCATGACAAGCGACACGCCTAAAACATTCCACTTAGCGATAACAAAGATTTATGATATTGTAAAACTTTTAGTTTTGGAAAATTAACATGTGGGAGATTAAGTTACAGAACTCGTGTTTGAATTCGGAAAGTTTTGTTTTAGTAGATGCATACAAAGGTTGTATGATTGTCCCTACGTTCTCATATAAACAGTTTAT
This sequence comes from Gibbula magus, assembly GCA_936450465.1. Taxonomy (NCBI): domain Eukaryota; kingdom Metazoa; phylum Mollusca; class Gastropoda; order Trochida; family Trochidae; genus Gibbula; species Gibbula magus. Next base: position 3,617,350 of record OW388305.1, read on the forward strand.
AGCAATGTTATTCAAATAGATATGGGAGAGATAACATTTCTACAAAGATGCATATATCAGACCTTATAACAATAGGGAGAAGCTTAATATAACGTTATCTTGTCGCCATGTCAAACGTATGTTTTTTTTAAAAGTTCATTTCAAAGATTGATGAGCCAGCTACTGATTGCATTACATACAATTTATGTCGTGTTGACTCATTTCTACAACTCATGATATGTACTTTGACTTTCAAGCTTTAAACTGTTTTAATGTATGTTAGTCTGCTTTAAAAAAGTAATCACATGATGTTTTTAAAGCTTGAATAAAAATATAATTGTTTTTTCTCATTAGTATTTCTAATTAAATGTATACATAAAGAAAACTAAAAGCACTAACGTCATCAAATACCATCAAACGTTTCTACGTGTGTACATAGAAAAAACATGTTCGTGATAACAGTGTTGGAAAGACAGTTACAACATGTTCATGCTATAAATCGGATTCCAGCTGCAGTGCGTTGGAAATGAAGGTCACCATACGTCACTTCCTCCAAGATGGCGGATGTGGCTCGAAGATTGGCTTGAGGTTACTATAAAGTTGCAATAAAATTGTTACGGTAAGACACTACGGACGATTTAAGTTTGTCAAATGTATCAGGGATGCAAAGTGATAGTTAAAAACGAGATTTTCGAGATTGATTACTTTTGCTAGGAATGAAATATTGACTTTTCCCTCAATTTTTATCATGTATTTTTTAGACACCATTTTGGCCCACTTAAGTTTGACGAGTAAAAAATCGTGTTTCAAGTGTCATAACTTGAGAAATAATGCACTGATTTTGTCGATATTTGTTTTAATTGAAATGAAAATCACTGTGCTTTAATTCTGTAATAATTATTATGTGTAAAATATATGGTAACGTTTTGAAATGTGGACTTGTTTGGGCAGGGGGTAAAATTCGCGTTTCATCCCTTTCTTTATTTATTAGTATAGGGTGTATCGTATAGAAGTATTGGACCTAGGAACTGTTTGTTTTCAGCAATACAAGCACCCTATAGATTCTTAAGGCGTAAAAAGCCAAACATATTTTGCCTGCTGGAAGTTCATTTAACAAGTGAGCAAGAACAGATAATAAAACAACAGTGGGGCTATAAAGAATATTGTTTTAGCCACTTCAAGAGCAATGCAAGAGGTACTGCTGTTCTTTTCAATAATAATTTTGAATTTAAAATAACACATCAGCAAACTGATGAAGAAAATGGCAATTATATTTGATTAAATGTAATTTTGAATGAATGTGAATACACAATAATTAATATATATGGACCAAATCAAGAAAGTCCACATTTCATTCAAAATTTAAAGATATGCTTAAAGAAAGTAGAAGATTTATAATTTGTAGAGAATGGAATATGGTATTAGACAATAATCTTGATACATACAGTTATAAACATGTAATGAGCTAGAAAAGAGCTACTTGATATAAAATATTACTTCGATCTGAAAGAACCATGGAGAGAATGACATCCACCTATGAAACGCTTCACTTTGAGACAACCAACCCCATTAAAGCAATCAAAATTACACTTTTTCTTGTTTCTCATAACCTCTTAAATTCGGTCATACAAACAGATATATCCCCAAGTATCAATTCTGATCATTCTCTTATTTCATTAACTCATTAACGCCGGCAGGTAATTAACAGCTTAACGCCTAGTCTGCCAGCGCCACTAGCACCTGCAGCGAGACCAATTAGGCTTCGTCACCTCTGATTTAGCGAGAGCGAGTGGCATGTCATAAACATGACTGATTGTTTGTTGTGTCAAAAGTAGACAGAAAATGGGTGGTGCGGAACTATTGTAAATTATGTCATTTCAATGTTATTTCAATTTCAAATATGTTATTTCTATACTCTAATTGAATGTGTATTCGTGTAAGTTTCAATCCCGTAACTGATACCGCATCTTGCATTTAGTGCCAATGAATCAAAAGAAATCACTAATTACATCGGATGTATTGTTATATGAGAGACCCATGCTGACACTTTCATCAACCGATCTCAAATACAATTGAAAAATATTCTATGGTTTACAAGTAATGATTAAGTTATTACGTTATGCTCACTTGCATTCATTCCAAGTATGTTTTCTCGATTTCAAAACATACATGGGACAAATACATTTAGAAATCTACAGCGCATTTATGATTGCAATAAGTGTTCACTGAAATCGCTACGAACGTGAAAAGAATGGGTTTTCTGCATTAAAACAGTGAGAACGCATATATGCGTCACTTGCTGAATAAGGGATGCTTTCAGGCGATGCATATGTGCGGCTTTCGCTGAATAAGTGCTGCTTTTAGCTGACGCATATATGCGTCACTCGCTGTGAGGAGTTCATTAATTTGTCGCATATGTGCGGCTCTCTGCCTTAATGACTTAACTATTTTATTAGGAGATACACCAAGAGGAAAAGGCTTCTGGAAGTTCAATAACTCTTGACTCTATGATGAAAAATATGTGGAAAGAGTAAACACAACAATAAAAAAAACACTCTACAGCAATACGAGGTTAGTGTTGATGAATGTACAAATGAAGACAAGAGAATTAGTGAGCACAGCTCACTCATATACCCCCGCTTTTAACATTGGTCAAAGAAGAAACGTTTTAAAAAAGCAGATAGACATCAATGTTTAGTCTTCTGTATGAACAAACCAAAGAAGTACTATGAAAGCAGAGTATGTGTGTGTTCATAGTAACTATGTCTTCATAGATACACTTGAAATAGTGCTTTAGAAGTATAAGTTATTAAATGGAGAAAGATTTGCATAAATTATGCAAATGAGTACTACAGATGTACACATCATAGTGATTATAAGTACCAAGTTTCGAAGCAACTGAACAAGTAGTGTTTGAGTTATGAGTGGAACAATGCGTGTGATAGACAAAGTGAAAATATTGAGAAAATTTGCATAAATTATGCAAATTAGGATATCAAAAATGGAAAAAGCAGATGTACACATCATGGTGATTGTACATAACAAGTTTCGTAAAATTAGTGTCAGAATTATTAGTGGAACAAAACCATTGGACGTCGACAAAAGCACGGACGTCGTAGCGGGGGTATAAAAAGATGTATACTATAAATGACCAACTATTGTGGGAAATATAACTCTTGAAATAAGAGGCATGACCATTTATTACTCATCCACAAAGAAGAAAATAACATTAAATAGGGGGAAAGACTTGGAAAATAAACTGAGTGATTTGGAAACAGAACTTGATTATGAATCTGATGAAGAAATACTCAAAGAAGTAAACGAAATAAAACACGATTTGGAGGATAAAGCAGGATAAAAACAAAAGGCGTATACATAAGATCTCAGGCTAAATGGATTGAACAATGGGGAAAACCCACTAAGCATTTTTTAAAGTAGGAAAGTAGATTTTTTTTAATAAATCTATTATGAAACTGGAATAAAAAGATGGCTCAGTGACACAAGATCAAAGAAAGATACTTGAGGAGACTGAATTATTTTATAAAAGGCTTTACTCAAAGGGTTTTGTTCCTGGAAGATATATAAGAGACAAAACCGATATATGATATAATGGACTATACAGAGTCCTATCAAATTCCAGGCTGACTATTACTCATTGATTTTGAAAAAGCCTTTGACTCAGTTGATAGAAAATTTATGCATAATGTTTAAATTTGTTTAACTTTGGACCAAGTTTTAAAAAGTGGATACATACTTTGTTAAATTATATTGAATCCAGTGTAGTGGCAAATGGTTTTGCAAAAGATTTCTTCAAGATAACCAGGGGTTGCCGTCAGGGAGATCCAGTTTCTCCATATAGTTTTATTTATGTGTTTGCTCTGTTAATAAGAAATAATAAAAAAGATCAAGGAAATAAAGATAGGGAATATTGAAAGCCTTCTTGCCCAGTTTGCAGATGACACTACATTGACTTTACATAGGTCAGAAGCAAACCTAAATAGATTAGCTTTTTGCTAGATTTTCAGGGTTAAAAGTAAATGCAGAAAAAAAACTGGCTGATATGGATAGGATCCAAAACAAGATCTAGGTATAAGATGTGCAAGGAATGGAATTTCGATTGGACACAGTCAAACTTCATAGTGTTGGGGAATAGACATTAATGTTGAGTTAGAAGATATGGCAGATGATAATTACAAAGATAAATTTGATAAAATTAAGAAGGAGATAAATCTTTGGTCTTTGAGATATTTGACATCTATGGGTAGAAATGTTATTTTAAAATCCTTCCTAATCCTTACCAACATAAAATCATATAATCTCATATTCCCCATATGATGTGATACAAAATTTTCCGAAAAAAATATTTTGAGTTTGTTTGGCAAGGTAAAAATCATGCACTTCAAACCCAAAGATGGAGGAATTAGTGATCCCATTATTAAAAAAGCTATGAGTTATGTTTGGCAGAAACAGATTATGTATGCAATAATATCATTCCTCATGTTTCAACTCAATTTTGGAGAGACGCATTAGTTGCATGGTGTCAGTACCTGAAGAGGTGTTACTCAAATGTGAAAACAATGTCAGATATTTTTTGCAAATCATTATGGCAAAAAAGGAATACATTTTGAATGTGATAGTGTAGATCAAAAGGGAAATTTCTATGAAAAAGCTGACATTGAAAACAAATATGGAATTCTCAATATTAATTTTTGTACTTTGAAGGCATTGAAAGTGCAATCCTAGCATATTGCAAATCTCAAAAAGTAAATGATATTGTTAAGACTTTCTACCAGGTACTGCATCACACTTTGCCTTTCAACACCTGAGGACAAAATCAAAGGAGCAAATTCTTTTATGGCATACTGTCATCACAATCTGTAACCAACCTGCTGACCAAACGAATGGGAGTCTGTTTTGGAAAAAAATATGACAGAGATGATTGGTCAAACATTTATTTAATGGCAAGTAGATGTACAGAAAGTGTACAGTTAAGGTGGTTTCATTTCAAAATTGCCCATAATATTCTAATGACTAAATGTCAGTTATTTTTTTATGAAATATATTGACTCTCCAGTATACTCTTTTTGCGAATCAGCTTCTGAAACAATGATACCTTTATTATGTGAATGTCAATATAGCATGAACGTATGGAACAAGTTGTCAGAATGGCTTAAAATATTATCTGAAGGAAATATTGAATTTTCACATGAAAATGTGATCTTTGGTTTTAAAGGAAAAAAATAATAATCCACTAAATGTTGTCATGTTATTAATAAAATACTCATTGTATAAATCAAGCCTTAAAAAGGAAATACTTAAATATTATAAGGCTACAAAATACATAGCCTTTTCAAAAGCACAACCAGCGCAATTTTATACCTTCTGGTCATATTTTCATACACTTTTTTCTCATGATGAATGATCCTAAATAATGATATCTGTATTTGAACACGAATGTGTGATCACTTACACATTTCGTTCCTATGAATATTCACATCGGCTTATGTATGTATGCCATTGATGTTAAAATATACTCTGAAACACTTTTGTACTGATGAATATCCATATCAGCTGATGTATGCTACAGATTGTTTTTTATGTGGACGATTCAGTTGTCAAGATGTAAAATGTACTTTGGGAAATAAAAATACATAAATAAAAAGTTAATAAAATAAATCGGTTTCTACTTAACTTTCTATGACCAACTCAAAATTTTTAAAAACAATAATTTATCTAACTTATGAAAACTCCTAATAGATCTGTCCAGGAAATTTGCACACACGAACATGCGAACATTCTACATTGATAACACGACAATAGAAGAAATTAAAAATGCCACAAAACAGTACACAAATAATCAGATAAAAAATCAGGATAAGAACACAAAATCTTCCAGACTTTGTAATCTTTGAAATGTTTTTGAAGACCAAATAAAGGATATTCATATTGCGAATTTTAGTTTTAAATGAAAGCTCAATGTGCTACGAACACTACACTGGTGGAACCCTTATGGTGCTAGTAGATCGTCTCTAACATCATCTTAACCATGCACTCTTCTCTACTGCTGGTGGAACAGAGGCACTTTTTAGATTAAATCACTTAGCCGAGGCACATCATAAGTCTCTCAGTGGAGTAGAGAATCACCCTTTAAACTCATTTCATTTCACCATTACGCGGTTTCGACTGTTGCTGAACTGTTAGTGGTCAACAGTGCTCTGCACAGGGTCACGTGGCACAGCAAGGTTTATTATGTAGTAATTACCGACAGAAACCGCGGTGTTCAAGCTAGATGACCACAGTAATCCCACAGTTCAAGAGTAAAAGTTTTGAGCAGAGATTTTGAGGTGTCTATGGAAGGAGTCAATGGTTTCTGAGCATCTTATCTCTAAAGGAATAGAGTTCCAGAAGATAAGGTCACAGATAGAGAGGGCGTGAGTAGTTTGATTTGCCCTAGTATTCGGGACAGAAGTTAATCCCTAGCGTACTTGAATCATGAGGCCATAAAGCCGAGATGTTCATGTTTCACGTGCGCGAAGTTTCATCTTACTTGAAGCTGTGTCGGTAACAGTGTTTCACCCTGGCTCAAAACTACATCCAATCACATGAAAAATTATAACAATCACCCTGTAGCATCACATGACTAAACTGTACGCCTAAAAAGTGTCTTCAGCGAAAGTTCCGTACGGCGTCTTCAGATACATGTGATAATGACCAGTAATGGAACATAACAATGTCTGAACTCTCAGTTGACCTACAAATCTACCTCTCACACTGAAGAGTTCCACACCACTGTCGCTTTATACGTCGCACCATTTTATTTCAATAGGGATAACCTTTTTCTATGGATGCAGGTTTATCGGATCATGTAACGCGATGTCTTACCCTCTAAAATAACAATATATTGTTTAAACTGTAAAGTATATGGCAAATTTGAGAAAACAAAATACAGCTACAGCGTCTTTAAGGAGAGATGGGACCCAGAAATCGAGCTCGCTTACGGCAACATTTTGCGACAACAATTTATTTTTGTGAATAAGTCTAAAAATATATGAATTACGTTATGTTGGGCATAGGTTTATCTGTACACTAACGGTGAGCGCTTAAATTTAACGTAACGCCTTTATAACGGTCATTTTACGACATGCCGCATAGAGTTGCCGTAACCTATATTCGCTGTAAATATGTTACTACGTGTGTTATTCGAATTACATGCGTAACTCAAGTTAGTGACAAATTTAAATAGACTGGTATAATCAACTGATAGTTATTCTTTCATCGTGGACTCTTAGATTGATAATATATTCAATAATGATTACACGGTAGGCCTTCAAAGTTACATTTGAAATTATCAAAACTGCCGTGACGTCAGGTTTTTACGTTTATGTAGGTAATTTAAAAAATCACGTTAAAATGATGAAAAACGTTCAGTGACCCCCTATTATTATTTCTGAATTCGTTTGTTCAGTTAACTGCGCACATCATATTAAAGTATTAGCAATATATAAAATATGTGTGTAAGTGACAAATCCTGTTGAATATGCGAAACACGATGATAAAAATGCCGTTTTTAATTAAAAAGTGCTTAATTTAATTTTGTTTCTCTTTCCAGCGTCATTAGTTTTCAAAATATAGATTTGCTATACATCCCCGAATGTGACTGAAATATATCTGAAAGGATTCGGAGTTTATTCGTTGACAGCGAGCGCTTAATTTAAATACACCAAATCAGTCAAAAATGACGTAATTTGCCGACGGGTGTATTATTATTAATGCCGACAACTCTTTAAATCGTCCGGTGACCCCCAAATGTTCTTACATTTTTGGATAAAAGATATAATGAACTTGCTATTTTGAAAAAATAAACGAATTCTAAAATATTTGATTTCATTGTCCCATCTCTCCTTAAAGCTTTTTAACGGTCATATATACTATCATATACTTATACATCATATGATATACACAATATTGTTAATGGGCAATCTAGCAAGTGGGGCGATGAAGAATGTAGAACAATTTGATGGATACACAACTTCTTTATTCTCTGTCGAAACGTCGCCTACATAGAATAAATAAGTTGGGTATCCATAAAATTGTTCTTCATTCTTCATATGTACGAGAGTTTGCATACACTATACAGATAGGCGTATACATGTGTTAAATACAATTGTGAAAAACGCTAGATGTGATAAAGTGGTCCAGGAATTATAGAAGTTATCTCCTACGTAGGAGATACTAAGTCCTACGTAGGAGAAACTATCTCCTACGTAGGAGATACTAAGTCCTACGTAGGAGATACTATGTCCTACGTAGGAGATAGTATCACAAAAAAAAATGTCATCGTGACACTAAAACGCTTCCGTACAAACGTATGGTTTTTTTTAAATTTTATTTCAAAGATTGATGAGCCAGCTACTGATTGCATTACATACAGTTTATGTCGTGTTGACTCATTTCTACAACTCATGATATGTACTTTGACTGTCAAGCTTTAAACTGTTTTAATGTATGTTAGTCTGCTTTAAAAAACTGATCACATGATGTTTTCAAAGCTTGAATAAAAATATAATTGTTTTTTCTCATTAGTATTTCTACATAAAGAAAACTAAAAGCACTCACATCATCAAATACCATCAAAAGTTTCTACGTGCGTACATAGAAAAAACACGTTCGTGATAATAGTGTGTGAAAGACAGTCACAACATGTTCATGCTATAAATCGGATTCCAGCTACTATCTATGCTCATTTATCTGGCCAAAGTAATATTTTTGTTATTCATATGGTGTTTTATACAACATTTCATTGCAACTTCTTAGTAACTTCAGGCAAATGTCCACCCTCTTGGAGAAAGTTTAGCCAATCAGCTGAGAGATGTTAATTCAGTGAGTTAAAAATGTAGGTCACAATACATCACTTCCTCCAAGATGGCGGATGTGGCTCGAAGATTGGCTTGAGGTTACTATAAAGTTGCAATAAAACTGTTACGGTAAGATACCACGGACGATTTAAGTTTGTCAAATGTATCAGGGATGCAAAGTGATAGTAAAAAACGAGATTTTCGAAAAGTTTTTTTTGCGGTTGAGTGTAACTTTGACATGAGATGTTACAGATGCCTGACTTTCTTCAACCTCAAAACGTCATCAAAACATAAATTTCATAAAATATTATTCATTGAATACTGCAAGGATAACATCTGTCCACCATATTATGCTGTTTTTGCGAGTCATTAAAAAGTAAAGTTATGTGCAGGTTCGGCAGCTTCAGTCCGCTTACCCCGGCCAGTGCACTCTGTCCCCAATTGAGTTATGTGCAGGTTCGGCAGCTTCAGTCCGCCTACCCGGCCAGTGCACTCTGTCCCCAATTTAGTTATGTGCAGGTTCGGCAGCTTCAGTCCGCCAACCCGGCCAGTGCACTCTGTCCCCAATTAAGTTATGTGCAGATTCGGAAGCTTCAGTCCGCCTACCCGGCCAGTGCACTCTGTCCCCAATTAAGTTATGTGCAGATTCGGCAGCTTCAGTCCGCCTACCCGGCCAGTGCGCTGGGTCCCCAATTAAGTTATGTGCAGGTTCGGCAGCTTCAGTCCGCCTACCCGGCCAGTGCGCTGGGTCCCCAATTAAGTTATGTGCAGGTTCGGCAGCTTCAGTCCACCTACCCCGGCCAGTGCGCTGGGTCCCCAATTAAGTTATGTGCAGGTTCGGCAGCTTCAGTCCTCCTACCCCGGCCAGTGCGCTGGGTCCCCAATTAAGTTATGTGCAGGTTCGGCAGCTTCAGTCTGCCTACCCCGGCCAGTGCGCTGGGTCCCCAATTAAGTTATGTGCAGGTTCGGCAGCTTCAGTCCGCCTACCCCGGCCATTGCGCTGGGTCCCCAATTAAGTTATGTGCAGGTTCAGCAGCTTCAGTCCGCCTACCCCGGCCAGTGCGCTTGATCCCCAATAAAGTTATGTGCAGGTTCGGCAGCTTTAGTCCGCCCACCCCGGCCAGTGCGCTTGGTCCCCAATTAAGTTATGTGCAGGTTCGGCAGCTTCAATCCGCCTACCCCGGCCAGTGCGCTGGGTCCCCAATTAAGTTATGTGCAGGTTCGGCAGCTTCAGTCCGCCTATCCCGGCCAGTTTTCTGGGTCCCCAATTAAGTTATGTGCAGGTTCGGCAGCTTTAGTCCGCCTATCCCGGCCAGTGCGCTTGGTCCCCAATTACGCATGGCCCATGACTCTCGCGCTTTTTGCCGCGGATGTGAAGTCAAACCTAGGTCCCCCTAAATCAGGTCCTGACAGAATGCAAACTTCGCTTTCAGTTCTTCCACCGCAAAGGGAAGTTATGTCTATTCTTCTGACGTGTTGTTTTTCTGGATAACACAACCTAACCTCGGATAACTTTATGTGTTGAGAGGTTTTGAGGTTATGCACACGCCAAACTTATATATTTGCCTATACGTCACCGGCAGATGCCATACGTAGTCACAGGCAGATACCATGGTATCTACCCTCGAAAATTATACATTTGACTTTTTTTAATATTGCCTCTCGGCTTCGCCTCTAGTCAATATTCGAAAGTTACCAAGGCCATTTGGTTTTCTAGATTTGAACAACACCTCGAAATAACTACCTCACATGTGTGTTTAACCATCTTCTACCTCAACAAATGCAGGTAAAAGTTATGTCCCATTGACATTACCTCTTAACATAACTTGGATCATATTGCAATGGGGTTATTTCAATGAGAGCATGTCTGAGTGAATGTATTTGAACCAGTTCAAAGTACAGACTTCGGAAGAGAAACTACAACAAAAAGATTTTGAAGTATTCAATTGAAGTGAACCACAGTTTTACATAACTTTCGACTTTTGGCATTTGTACTGTAAAACTTTTCATTTGGGAAAATCAACATGTGTGAGATTACGTTACAGAACTCAGTTTGAATTCGGAAAGTTTTGTTCAGCTGATGCATAGTAACACTAATGATTCTCCCTAAATTCTAAAAAAGATATAGCGATGTTACCAAAGTAGATAGGCGATGGATAATATTTCTTCAACGATGCATACATCAGACCTCATTACTCTTGGAGAAGTGTAATATCAATTTATCTTGTTGCCATGTGAAACGTATTTTCAAAATCATGGGCTAGCTACTGATTCAATTACATAACAATTACGTCGTCTTCTCTATTCTTATATATAGAGAATCTCACCCAAGTGTCTTCTGATATCAAATATATCAACACGAGTTGATTTAAGTCACAAATATCCGAGGTTTGCCGAGGATATTTTCCCTTTAATCAACGAGTGTTGATATATTTGATATCAGAAGACACGAGGGTGAGATTTTATTTACCATTCAAAATCATTCTTCAACAATTCTAAGCCATAGACTGACATTTCTGAAACACAAAACGGCCATTTAGCTTCTTCAGCAGTGATCTCAGTGAGGTCATAGCATTGTGACGTCATAAGCAATATGACATCATAGTACTGTTACGTCATCATATCTTTGATATCACACAAGCGATATCTACTGGTGGAGCCAGTTTTGGATGATATGTAAATTCTGTTTGATAATAGTGTTCACATGATGTTTTTAAAGCCTAAATAAAAACTTATTTTTAACATTATTTTCATTACTATACAAAAATCACTATTCATTAAGAAAACTAAAAGCACATAAACCACCAATTACCATCAGACGACACTTGATGTAGATATCAGTTTAATGATGACTGGATGCGTCGCATTTCGACTTGTTTACAAGTCTTTTCAACAGTGTGGAGCATTTTCAACATGGCGAATATATAGGTAGCTTAAACAATGTACAATAGACGTTGATTGATAGGTAAGTGACAAGTGGTTAGCTTGATTAGCACACAATAAACTATTTACGAGGGATTAAAATTTGAGTCATTGCAGGTCTCACATCCTGACCCACAGTCAATGAATTGATCATTTGTTTCAATTGCATAGTTGGCATTATTAGCATACATGTAGTTTCGGGGAGTATAAGATTTTGTGCTTCTTGAAAAAGTGGTGTTTGGAGAGGAATCTAAAGAGGTGTTATACAAGTCAATGTTTGTTGTTTCTGTTGGTGACACAGTGGTTTGGTCGGTTTCACTTGTGTTGGTTTGGTCTAAGTCCTCAGTTGATGATAATACTGGGGACTGATTCATTCCCTCTATTGAGAAGGATCCATCTGATTCGTAGTGACGATAATCAGTGTGACCCATATATTTGTCTCTGTTTGGAATTGCGGGTGGTCTTCCATTATGATTCCCCTCTCCTTGCGAACTCTGTGGTTTCCTACCTGTGGGTCAGGATGTGAGACCTGCAATGACTCAAATTTTAATCCCTCGTAAATAGTTTATTGTGTGCTAATCAAGCTAACCACTTGTCACTTACCAATCAATCAACGTCTATTGTACATTGTCTAAGCTATCTATATATTCGCCATGTTGAAAATGCTCCACACTGTTGAAAAGACTTGTAAACAAGTCGAAATGCGACGCATCCAGTCATCATTAAAACGACATCTATAGCAAGTGTCCTCTGAAGTATTTTATTTTTATATACATTTACTTCACGTGAGACCTTCCTAAAAATGTTCATATATATATATATATATATATATATTGAAATAGGTATGTGGTATCAAACGTGGAGAAGTGTATAAGTAAATTTAAATAATACACTGAAGACGTATATCAACTTTCATAATCAATACTTTATATTCCGATATGCATATTTCTGCTTCTTGTTTCGAAGCTTCATCAGGGAATAATTGTTTGAAGCATATATATATATATATATATATATAAATATATGTGTGTGTGTATATATGTATATGTATATATATATATATATATATATATATATATATATATATATATATATATATTATATATATATATATATATATATATTATATATATATATATATATATTATATATATATATATATATATATATAAACCATTTGTGTAAACATATTTATCTGATCTAATCAAGTCATAACAAGGGCAAGTAAGGAAGTGAGACGTATTATAACAGCGAAACCATTCAAGCAAGTTACCCAGTATTTCACAGGCTTCTAATATGTATATTATACTCTTATACCATACTTTGAAATGTACACCCACACAGTGACTATTGTAAATGTAAATATAGTCACAAGCGACGACAAAATGATTCAGCCCGCCATGAGTCATCTGTCGTCATTGGAAGCAGTAACCTTAACATTGTTTAATGAAAAAGACAGGAGAAACAACGCCAGTGAGCGTGTGAGGCCTTAAAATGTAACACTTGCATCAACCGATCTCACACCCACTCGAGTCAAATTGACTTGAGGTACAATAGCAAAAAAGCCCCTTTTACATAATTAATATAAAATAGCTTAGCTTATCTTGCCTGACTTTGAAAGGTCACTGTGATAAAAGTATTAGGATTTCGCTCAAAAGAGAACAAACTTGTTATTCCCCAATGCTTCAGTTCTTAGGTGCAAATATCTTCTGAGTGATGTTTCCGCAAAGCTACATAGGGTCCGAAAATTTGAAAAAGTTTTAAAAAAACAAAGATGGCGGCTAAAGCACGTGACTGACGACTTTGCCATGATTTACTTTATTGCTCGCAAGGTCACTGCGGATCTTTTGGGAAAGTGTCAAGTCTCTAGGTGCATTTTTTAAAAAAATCCCATGTTAAAAATCGAAATTTGGATTCAAACTAGACGTTTAATGGGTGAACTGATTGGGCCCAAATACTGGGAGGATCAACTTCATAGTAAGGACTATTAGCATGTAAAGTTTGGTTTTACTAGCTGCAATCCTTCTTGCCAAAGTGCCACTCATAAAATCGGTGCAAATAATAATAAAAATATTTTAAAAACACGCCAATAACAATAAGGATTCTGCCCAAAAGGGCTGAATCCTTAAATATGTAAGTGGCAAGGAAAGTGATTCTGCAGTTAGCTTGATGAAATTATTACTTAGTGTATCTGGGCCACTTGCCTTATTTATGTCAACTGATAAGAGAACGTCTTTTTAACTTCATTTTGTGTCAAAACCAATTCACTTAATGAATTTTGTTTCTATAATCAACATCTGGTAACGGTTATCTGGGAAATCAACTTTAGCTTTGTTATATACATATACATATATGTATATAATGTATTATATGAAAAGTTAGACGTAGTTACACAATTGGATATATATTATGCTTTATAATATCGATTCATGGATAATCAAGTCCATGTAAATGATTATGGGATAGAGTTTAACATATTTTATTCAGTGAACAGAAAAGGATGGGCAAACAAGCCCGTTTGACTTATGTTAATACCGCTATATACCTGCAAATAAATACATTGAACAAGTGATGTAGGTATAATACAGTGATATCTTCCTCAATATATTGTACACCAGATATTTCACTCATGTACGTAAATCAAATATAAACCTATACCTAATTTTATCAAAAGGGGTTGAGTGTGCTTTATTGATTACATCTGAATATGTTGTATTGCTATTAAAAAAATGTCATTCTATGACATGTTTTTACTTGTTTGTGTGTTGCTCTGTCTTTAAGACAATGCAATTAAGCCAATGTAGTGACCAGCCGATTTCGTTAAGTAGTTCAGCATTAGTATAACCAAGAAAGTTAATCCGTTTAAACAACACAATCCGTCATCCCTCAAGCATCAAAGGAGTTTTACTGTAATACCAAATGTCTGCTTACCGGTAAGACACCTGACCAGATAGGTCCGTGTCAAAACACTTGTATTATAAACATGTGCAGGTGGTACTGAGACAATTGTCTGTCTCTCTGTCTCGGTGTCACGAGTTGGTAGTAACAACATGAACACTATTTTTCTAAATCTAGTTGTCCAATGACAATAAATGGGTAATCCAAGAAACCAATGAAATTAAATTTAGTATGAAATCGTCAGAACAATTTGTTTGCGAACTTTGCCAGTTGCGTAAAGACTTTTGTTGAAGTAGGGCAAGTTTAGCAATCTTGTGGTTCAAAGTTCTTACATTGATGGATTTATAAGTTTACTATTTGTGTTCTTGTTTATTTTGATATTCATGTTGTTCGCTTGGATATGGTGATATGGTAAGTTTCTTTAATTAATTCTTAATATTTGATACTTGATATGATTAACAAATATTATTCATTGAAAACATTATCCTGAAAGGACAACAGTTAAACAACAACCAAGCTCTTAGGTAACAACAAACCATAATGAAATCGATGAAATTGACAACTGTAATTTGAGCGTCATTTATATTTGTTATAAACTTGTTTGTCCAAACATTGTGTTTTCTAAACCGAATATTGTGAAACCTTATAATAAATACCGACAAAGTAAATTAGTGATATGCTTTTGTTATCGTGACTTCGCTACCCTCTGTAATGTGGTTTATTGTTATCGTTCAGAAAATAAATAAATTGTTAATTGTAACATTGTCGTTCAATATTCATAACGATTATAGTTTTACTTTCATTGATATTTGATGCTGTGTTTTACAAGTTTCAATAAACTTTCATAAGTTTCTCTTCACTGAAGGAATGCAGAAATAATTGAATTAAATAAAGAAGGTAAAACCAGTAAAGGTAATCGTTATTTGTTCATATGCCAAGACATGTGGCAAAATCACACAAAATCCCTTCTTGATATCAAATCTCTGTCTCTTACAAGCATCTTCCTTCCATAAAACAGTGCCAAAATAATGTTAACAATAAACTTTTCATTTTGTTCCTTAGAAATGCGATTTAAATATTTTGAAAACTGCTATTTTATGTATAAATAAATCCCTTTTCATTGGAATATTCGTTTAAAACATCCCCCCTCCCCCTAAAACATTTTACTTACTTATAGATCACAATGAACATATTTAACATCCTTATTTTAATTTTTAACAATGAAATGTAAATGTTCTACTTTTTGGAAATGAAACAATCATGTAAAACATGATTCATGTCTATATATCACATTTTCCCACATGAAAACTTCAAAACATTTATACGCCATTTGTATCATCATTATAGCTCTGATAATTTCCCTAAAACTGGAGTTTCCTTGAGTTTCCTTAAGTATCCTGTGCTCAGGAAATTCCATGTAAACTGACCCTAAGGGTATCCTGATCAGGATACCCCACATTTTCTTGCAGAGTAAACACGCCTTTGCAAATAAACAATAAAACAGTTAAACCGTTTCTGAGAATAGGTGTCCCCTTTGGTGATACGATGAACAAAGTCCAAAAATACAGAACAAGGGCAATAACTCTGGAAAAACTAATTGCACGTTTCCGAGTTTAAAAAAACATCAATGTATGCATGCCCTCAAGCAACACACAAATTACCTGTTAAATCATTAAAGCTTACAAATCTAACATTACCTTAAGACCACAGTTCTTAGACAATATGTTGTAATTATTGCTAAATATTTGTCTGACTGAAGTAGAGTTTTAATTGTCCTATAATATTCATATAGTGAGCTTGAATCTTGGGTCGATAATACATATCTATTGATCTACAGCGAAACTCTGATAAATTGGTTCACGTTTCCAATTGTTTGAGACAACCATAGGACACCGAAACCATGAGAAAACAATAAATTCCATATATCAGTTGTGTGAGTATGTTATCCTCAATTATCCAGATTTAAAAGCATGTTGTAGGCTAATTCGGGAGACGATGTTTATGCATTGCCAATTAATATATAACGGAAAGCTGCCACATTCATTATATACCATGCAATTAGGTGTCATTCATTGGGCTTACATTAAGGTATATTTTGCAGCCTAGAAGGTGTGTTCTCTCTATACAATCAAATCGCTTAAAAACACATATTTCAAATTCAAATTATTTAAAAGGTAATACAATGTGCTGATTGAACACATGATAGCATCAGCCAATGCATGCATTTGTTCAGGGGGAAAAACCATGACGAACATACTCCTTAATTACACGCATCAGTATACATAAATATATTATGTCTACATTAGCAAGAGAAACTAATTAAATGACTATAACATGATCACGTTACCTAGCATGTTGGAATTTCATGGGAAAGTTGTGGTAGACGAAACATAAGCCATTTTAGAGAACCACATGCAATGGGGTTTTTTTTTATGCTTACTCACTGATTCATTTTAATTATTGGATCTGTTTAAAGCATTTAGTGGTAAAAACGTTGTTACCTTTTAACTTATATCCATCTTTTATGTAAATAAGAATACAAAACGATTTTGAGTCTACGCTCAAATGTTATGAAAACGTGGCCTACGTATATCCACTGCATTATTGATGATAAAAGCTATTCAGTATCCAAACTGCTTATACCAACTGTGTTACTGACGGTATTCAGTTACACAA
Organism: Gibbula magus; assembly: GCA_936450465.1. Classification (NCBI taxonomy): domain Eukaryota; kingdom Metazoa; phylum Mollusca; class Gastropoda; order Trochida; family Trochidae; genus Gibbula; species Gibbula magus. The sequence goes on from OW388305.1 coordinate 3,634,680, forward strand.
ATGTATGTTAAACAGCTTCAAACCTCTAGGACGTTGCACTGAATCTTCCGTCCCGTTCTTAGAACAGCTTCATACAATAGAAAGCAAGGAGAAACACTGTTACAACATGAAGTTAACGTTGTCACTGCTCTTCTTCATGACTGTGCTCGGAATATCATCCGCTAATAAGAAGAATTCTAACACAAAGGGACACATCTCTCCACAAGGACATGCAGTGAGAATCAGATGTGGAGTTGGGTGTGGTACAGGGTGTACCCTTGTTTCTCTTAACTCATTATTCATGGTGAGTCAAAGTGGAAAGCGAAACAGGGAAGTTAAAAAAGAACCATTCGTTTCCCATTCGCCAGAGGAGACAGGAGTAAGGGTTTCTAATGACATATTCTCGATTGAGTATGACAGAGCAACGGGAACTTTGTACTGGTCAACCGAAAAATTGATCATCAAGCAAACGGTTGGACAGTCTATGTCGCAGAGGATTTCGAATGATCGGAAAAGACATGTTTGTTGCTTGAACATTCACACAAATAAACTGTATTATATAATCAATGTAGGTGACAGGTTTTACATAGAACGAATGTCCAAATCAGATGGTGAACACGTTCAAAAGGTTTATAACAGTTCAAACATAGTGGATTTAACAATTGAAGGAAATCTGATGTGTTGGACTGAAAAACTTCCAAAACAAATTTCCAAAATCATTTGTTCCAACCTTCCCTCCGCTGAGATCAATTTTACCAAGACATTTACTGGCAATCTTTACAAGATTGCTTTTCTGTGTTTCCCAGATAAAATGATGTTTGCATGGGCTGAGGCGACAAGGCTCCATGTTACCATTTTTAATTTGGGTACCAATAAAACAGAATGCCACGGCATCATTGTGAAAAAAATATATATCATATGCCTAGCGCTTTACAATAATGTACTGTATTATTCCTATTATGGTCACATGGGGGTCGTTGCAATGAAGATGGATGTCAACTGTAAAGTCGGTTATAAACTTTATGAGACTGTCTATCAAGTGAACGGTAACCGTAATCATGTGTTCTTCACTCTACTTTAAATATCTCCCATAGTGATTAATCTGTCAAATAGATTTTGCATGTCTAACATTTAACTTCATGCTCCTGTTCACAGTGTTGTGACTGTTGGACTACCTTTCAAGTACAAGTTAATAAGAGATAACGACAGTTTGTTGAATACTGTTCTTAATAAAGGAAGAGGGTGTTGGTGTAATATTAGACATTATTTATTTACCTCCTGATAGAAATCGATATCAAATTATCTGGCACTAACGTGTACATCTGTATTCAAAGTTCATTTACCCACTTGTGTATCTAACCATGTAATTTATAATGGTCAAAGTCGATTCCATTACTGCAAATCAATGGCAAAAGATCATAAAGTGATCGTCAGGTCGTGGGGCAAGTTTTCGATCTATGACAAGAACCAAGGACACAAATTACATTGTATTTGCACTAATATACATAAGTAGGTGAATCAACTTTTGGGATGCATCTTTAAGTAATTATCACTGTAGACTCTCCACTAACATTTTGCACCAAATCTTAACGATATTGATGCCACGCCAATGTATAGTAAGTGATGTTGTAACAAAATGTGTAAAATACATTTAGATAAATTAAATGAGTGAGTAACTAGGTCACGTTTTGTCAATGTCTTGAGAATCTTGAATTAGACTGGTCAAAAGCACATCGAGACGGATGTATCCCCGTAAGAGGTAACACGTGTTTGCCCAAAACGTGACTATTACTCACAGCATCCGTCCATTACATGTAGATTGCTCAATAAAAACGAAAATGCAACGAATGTTTTCACACAACTTCCCAATGCAAGGCATAACTCTTGCCAGTCTCCATTACTGGTTGATTTAGACCTTGCACTATTTCCTTAAGATAGTGCTTGGAAATCCAGGCCCACTATGCATTTCTGATGCAGTGATTCACTATCTTGACACAACAAAACGAGGGAAATACTGCAAGGCTTAAATCAGCCAGTAATGTAGACTGGCAATAGTTGTGCCTTGCGTTTGGAACTTGGTATTCACAGGGCTAGGCACATGTTACCTCAGTTACATGTCATGTTATGCTCTGGAACACGCACATGAAGCGGCCCTGTGCTGAGGTTATCACCCTTGGTCCTTCGGATATTGATTAATCACTTGCAGAGTTGTGGAGCCTAAAGCGCTGCCAAAAATGCGCAAGAAACGTCACCAAACAAAATAGAAAATAAAATATATCCACGAATGATAAACGCAACTCTAACAGAGATACATCATGTCTTTAGAAGCCAACTAAACTTAATTTGAAATTTAAAAACATTATCTCTTCATATTTCTGAGAAACATACTTTTTAAGAATTTTAGAAATCGTCTTTTTCAAATCTCCTTAACTAGACGAGATATAGATTTCAACAATTTATACATTTTGTAGTTAAATGACAACAATTCAGGCCAAAACCCATTTTGAACAAGTCATTTCAACACTCCCACCTGTACGTTAGCACTTTACTAATAACGTCCCTAATACAAGCATTTAAAATTGATTTTCTGTGGCGGCAGTATTTCGTTTTGTACACTGCTGAAAATGTGGTAATGTAAGTTTCTTTTGCGGTTGAGTGTAACTTTGACGTGAGATGTTACAGATGCCTCAAAACCTCAAAACGTCATCATAAGATAAATTTCATAAAATATTAGTCATTGAATACTGCAAGGATAACATCTGTCCACCATATTATGCCGTTTTTGCGAGTCATTTAAAATTGGGACATTCGGAGTTTCCCCCAGGCTTCCAAGGGTCCCAATTAAGTTATATGCAGGCTTCCCAGGGTCCCAATTAAGTTATGTGTAGGTTCGGCAGCTTCAGTCCGCCTACCCCAGTCAGTGCGCTGGGTCCCCAATTAAGTTATGTGCAGATTCGGCAGCTTCAGTCCGCCTACCCCAACCAGTGCGCTGGGTCCCCAATTAAGTTATGTGCAGGTTCGGCAGCTTCAGTCCGCCTACCCCGGCCAGTGCGCTGGGTCCCCAATTAAGTTATGTGCAGGTTCGGCAGCTTCAGTCCGCCTATCCCAGCCAGTGCACTGGGTCCCCAATTAAGTTATGTGCAGATTCGGCAGCTTCAGTCCGCCTACCCCGGCCAGTGCACTGGGTCCCCAATTAAGTTATGTGCAAGTTCGGCAGCTTCAGTCCGCCTACCCCGGCCAGTGCACTGGGTCCCCAATTAAGTTATGTGCAGATTCGGCAGCTTCAGTCCGCCTACACGGCCAGTGCGCTGGGTCCCCAATTAAGTTATGTGCTTTTTCGGCAGCTTCAGTCCGCCTACCCGGGCAAGTGCACTTGGTCCCCAATTACGAATGGCCCATAACTCGATGCTTTTTGCCGGGGATGTGAAGTCAAACCTAGGTCCTCCTAAATCAGTTCTTGACAGAAAGCAAACTTCGTTATCAGTTCTTACACCGCAAAGGGAAGTTATGTCCATTGTTCTGACGTGTTGTTTTTCTATATAACTCACCCTAACCTCGGCTAACTTTATGTGTTGAGAGGTTTTGAGGTTATGCACACGCTTAACTTAATTATTTAGAGGCGTTTATATATTTGCCTATACGTTTTTTTAAAAGTCACAGGAAGATACCACACGTAGTCACAGGCAGAAACCATACGTAGTCACAGGCAGATACCATACGTAGTCACAGGCAGATACCATACGTAGTCACAGGCAGATACCATACGTAGTCACAGGCAGATACCATACGTAGTCACAGGCAGATACCATGGTATCTACCCTCGAAAATTATACATCGGACTTTTTTTAATATTGCCTCTCGGCTTCGCCTCTAGTCAATATTCGAAAGTTGCAAAGGCCAATTGGTTTTCTAAATTTGAACAACACCTCGAAATAACTACCTCACATGTATGTTTAACCATTTTCTACCTCAACAAATGCAGGTAAAAGTTATGTCCCATTGACATTACCTCTTAACATAACATGGATCATATTGCGATGGGGTTATTTCAATGAGCAGATGCATAGAAACACTAATGATTCTCCCTAAATTCTAAAAAAGATATAGCGATGTTACCCGAGTAGATAGGAGATAGATAATATTTCTTCAACGATGCATACATCAGACCTCATTACTCTTGGAGAAGCGTAATATAAATTTATCTTGTTGCCATGTGAAACGTATTTTCAAAATCATATTATATATTATCATATTAAAACGACGTCGTCTTCTCTATTCTTCCTTCATATTTTTTTAAAAACCAATGATATGGACATAAACACTTAAAACTGTCAACAATAGGTATATTCTGCTTGATAATAGTGTTCACATGATGTTTTTAAAGCCTTAATAAAAACTTATTTTAACAATATTTTCATTACTTTTAAAAATTCACTATCCATCAAGAAAACTAAAAGCACTTAAACCACCAATTACCATCAAATAATTATACATGTATAATACATACAAGAAAACATGTTCGTGATTATAGAAAATAACAAAGTGTTCCTGCTATAAATCGGTTTCCACTTTACATTCTAGTATCAACTCAAGCTATTTTTTTATAATTATAACAATTTATGAAAAATAGAACTGCAAACTCCTCATATAAAATATTAAATTGAGGAAAATGGTAAAAAAGAAACCTTAATTACTTGATATTTCCTGGTAACATTAATAACGAGGATCTATTCGTCAATAATATGGTCTTCAAAACTCCTGCTTGACATTGAACCTCATAGTTGACTTAATCAGTGTCTCTGCTCCACGATGGTTATCAACCATGTCTCTATCTTGAGTCATTTTCGAACAAACATTCTCCAAAGAAAAATTATCCTCAGAAATAAACAAACATGTACATGTATACGTATATATAAAATATTGTATTACATAATTTGGAGTGAGATACTCAGTTCTATCAGTGAAATAAACCCTCTATCAAGCTAAAGTGGTGACAACCTTTATAACCACTCTACTGAGTGACGATAAACTTTATCACACAGAAATAATGATATTATAAATAGAATATCTGTTTTTCCTTGACAAATGCCATGTTTGACATGCGCCACTCGTGAAATATCTACTCTTCTACCTCACTCAATGAGATAAACATGGTATTTTTCAAGGAAAGACAGATATCATGTAAATATTTCGATCGGCAACCGCCCATGTGCTGGTGAACGTTTTATGATATTATCTTGGATAGGCTTCGAGTTATGGAGGTTTGAACTCATGAAAGATGTCGACAATCAAACGTACCACAACCTTCAGAGCTAGACTAAATTAAGTTTATTTTATCGTCTCTGACAAAAATCATGCAACTCGGACAACTCATTACTTCAGCATCCGTGTTACAATAAAGGACACAACATTAAAGATGAAAAATCCGGATAATAGCATAAGACATTCACACTTTGTAATTGTGGAATATTTATGAAGATCAAATAAAGGATATTTATATTGCGAATTTCTGTCACTGATAAATAAATAAGTTGCTACACTACCCTAGTCTAACCCATATGACGCCAGTAGGTCGCTTCTAATATCATTCACAAGGTACCCGTCTCTACAGCTGGTGGAACAGAGGAACATAAATTTGAATCACTTACCCGAGGCACATCATAAGCCTTTCAGTGTGGGTAGGGAATCCCCTTAAACTCACTTCATTTCGCCATGACGCGGTGCCCATTGTTTCTGAACTTAACTGTCAACCGTGCTCTTCACAGGGTCACGTAGCACAACAAGGTCTAATATGAAGCAGTTACGGACAGTGACAGCGGTATTCAAGCTAGCTGATAAGAGTAATCCTACTGTCTAAAGGTGCACGAATTTTCCATCCGCATTACAAGACCTCAGTGCCTGCCAATGCATGAAGCATTGTTTATATAATGTATTTACATAACAATGCGCACACCTTCGTTTGCGCATTAATTGTGCAAACCTCACGTATATGTTTCGCACTTGATGTGCAAAATTGCACACAAAGTGCCACTAATTGACCCCGCATTGCACACATAATTCGCGAACAACCACGACTATGTTGCGTTTTGTGCACCCATATGTTGTGTCTATAGTCTGATGAGGTTGCGTTATGGTATGGAGTATCCGCAAATGCACGCACGGGCACAACTAAATCACACATGCTTGTCAAGATCGTGACCTTTTTTAGTCACGCTTGGTGTACGGTACTGCCCGCATTGAAGGTTTCTATAAAGTCAGTACCCCATCTTAAATCAGTTCAACTCTACTTTCATAAAGTGAACATCATGAACAGCTCACAAAATATCGCCATTATTGAAGAGAGGAAAAGACTCACGTATCTGAGAGTGGCTGCAATTCTACTTCTTGCAGAAGAAGAAATAATACAGGAAGCAAGAAGACGCTGTACCCCCACCTCGTAAGAGGACAGCTAGAACAAAGTTGGTTTGACCAGAAGACACTCTTTCACTCTGAACAGTTACTCACCGAAGTTCACCGTGAAGATCGCCCAGACTACAAAATGTTTTTCAGTAGAGCCTATAACCCTAGAGGTATTCCAAGAAAAGGTTGATAAGGTAACAGTTAATTGTTGAAACATTTATATTAATGATTAATAATTAAAATTAGCAACGGTGTCTACATGTTAAGGACAATTATGCCTGTTTGTCTTTGTTTCAGAACCTCTAACGAGAAGGCATCCAATTACTATACATTTAAAGTGTTCACTCAGCAATTCTAAAGAAATCTTAATTCCAAACCAAGTACCAGGATAACTGAAAATTAAATTTGAGAGGTATTAATTTATTATATTATATTGTAATTTAAAAGAGAGAATTTTTAAAAACAGAGAGAAATTCGACGGACATCTACAAACACATCACAGATTGTGGCCTACACTGTAGTACGTTCACCTTCATGTTGTCCCTATACTGAGTCGATTTACAGAAATTGTAAAAACTTCTGATACAATAATAACTTTTAAGTTATAGAGATTATTACCCGAGGAAGTGTGTCATATGGCTTTTACGAAACGAGTGTGAATTTTTGTATTGCCCGAGCGGGAGCGAGCATTATACATAAATTAGTACGAGTTTCGTAAACATCATATGGCACACTTTCGAGTGTTATAATTTCTTTATTACCAGTTCTATTCCATTTGATTAGCGTAAAATTAGCCAGGAAATGGTCCACTTCCTTTGCGACGGCAAGCTACAGTGACGCCACGAACAATCGTTTTATGACGTCTTAGACGACGAAATACTGGAAGCCGCAGTGAAACAATGGTTGCTAGGCAAACGTGATATGTGCACATGTGCTCATATCGATAATATAAACTCGGTTATTTTCAACCATATTTGTAATAACATGCCTTATTTTTTTATGTGTTCATCTTTTCCTAATGAATAACATAATTCCTGATGAACTTTTGTGCCAATGACTTTATTTGTCATGAGTTTTTTTATATGGTATAAATTTACTTTAGGTAATTTTTTTTTGGTTTATACTTTCAAGATACAAGATATTAGATCAGAAAGTAATACCTTGTAGAAGGTTTTCGTTTTGAAACTAAGATTTTCACGAAGACTTAGAAATATTTGAACAAAAGGAAACATTTTATCACAAGTCTATTCTCAACAATTATTATCGAAACGTATACAATTGTACTAGTTCTTCAGCCAAAAACAAAACATTTCTCAAAACCCACGACTTTGAAATTGCTTTGTTTCAGTAGACACTTTTGACTTTCTTGTCTACATGTACCTTCTACACGTCCATCCATCCATCGTCTAATATTGTACATGTTTATGTATTATATTTATGCTAATCTCTATTTTGTTTGGTAAAGTCATGATCATGTACTAGAACCTGGAGACCATAAGTAACATAAACGTGACCCACAGCCATGTTGTTAATGCACACGCTTCATCTAGTATGTAGATGTATAGATTGGCATACCGTATGGGTGGGGCTTTGGAATTCATGGTATATATTCAGGAAGATAAGATGAACGGTTTTGGAGCTGTGCTCCGGAAACGAACCTGTCTCTGAACAAAGTCCAAATTCAACAAGTTTCTATGGAAACGAAAAAAAATTAAATTTTAAGAAATCTGAAAATATCAAAAGGCACTACTTCAGTTAGTGGGTAATACACATGCAAAGTTTCAGGAAGATATGATGAACGGTTTTCGAGTTCTGCTCCGGAAACAAAATGATTACGGACGGACGGACGGACGGACGGACGGACAGACGGACGGGGCGATGACTATATCCCACGGTATTACATACCGGTGGGATAAAGATACAAAAATGGGTGTACCTTTGAGAGTTAAACTTGAAATTCCTTTGTACGTTTTCACTAAAAACAGACTATATTACCTGAATCGGTCCTGTTGTAGCATCTTTTTCCTTCTCTGTAAGTAACTATAAAAGACTATAATCTAATCTTAGACCTCTATAATCTTCAACTCCCTCACCAACTGTCTGACTTTACAAGCAAATTTTACATTCCACATATTGTTCCCAGGAGGTAACTCACTGTTGTAATCTTCAACATTATACACTTTCACACTGACAATTATTACCATTGGAGTGAATTGATTTAAAAGTCATAAGTCCCGCGTTGTACATCATTTATTGCTGCTAAATGTTTGGCCTTGGTTAGCTGCAGTGCACAGTATTAATATAAAGTGACAAATGTGTCGCTCTAGATCTGGTCTTTGACTATGTAATCAAATGTTAATCGCAATTGTTTGATGTTCAAGGTTGGTGTCAACCAGCCCTATATATTATGAAACTAATTTCAAGACGACATAAAATGCTTTGTGAAAGGAGCCCAGTAAACATAAACTATAAAACGTAGTTTGTTTTATGAAGTTTGAGGACTATCCCATGGATTTTTATCTCCAAAGAACAACTCCATTTCTACTGTCCGTTTAAGACATGGTGTTATCAAATAACGGGCTCCTACACATTATTAAACACTAAATACAAATAACAATTAATTCTTGAAATTTCGTTATAATCACGTTGCATAAACCTATGAAATAAGAGGCTTTAGAAAAGCAACATTTGTCTTACAAATAAAATAATACCATTTTTGCAATGTTTTACAACAAGTTAATCTCGATAATCAGAAGGAATGTTTCAACATTTCGTAAATCATGTTGATTCATACAGATTTGAAGGAACACAGTCTTAAGGCTATCACTCCTGTCACTCTCGGACTTCACTTCTGATTTCTGACTGTCATTTCATTACCAATTACCGAAATGTACTTGAAACAGTCAAGAGACATCACCAACACAATAAAAGCATCAACTGCATCAACATTTTCTACAAAGATACCAGCCGTACCAATTTATGTGAACTGCACTTGAAGTACGATTTTCACGTCAGATCACCTCACCAATAGCTTGCGGTCCACTTCCACAATCTCCAGTGTATTATGCAACAACGGTACATTGTATTCTGTCACATATTAGGATATTAGGCCTTTACTTTTATGCAAAAAATAAAATTGTCATTAAAGTATTGACCAAGTTAAAGAACCTCGGCCCTTATATTGGCTCATCATCCGGAAGACTTGGGTTCGATTCCTGGTCGCGTCATACCAAAAGATGTTAAAAGATGGGAGTTGTTGCTGCCTTACTTGACATGAATTTCCTATGTTCTTTGTATCGAGGACAATAAAGAGTTATTATTATTATTAGTTATAGTATATCTGGACAAACAAGTTTATAATAAATATAAATGACGCCCAAATTACAGTCGTCAATTTCGTCATTTCAATATGGTTTGTTGCTACCTAAGAGCTTGGTTGTTGATTAACTGTCGTCCTTTCAGGATAATAAATCGGTCAAGTTTCCAATTCTTTGGGACAACCATACGACACCGAAAAAAAATTTCCGTATCTCAGTTGTGCAAGTATGTTTTCCTAAATTATTCAGATTTAAAACCATATTGTAGTCTAATTTCGGTAGACGTTGTTCATGCATATTAAGCTGAATAAAACTAATCTAATGAATATAACCTTATCCCATTACCTAGCATGTTGTGATTTTCGTGGAAAGTTCTGGAATTCGAAACATTAGATATTTTAGAAATCCACATGCAATGTTCTATATGTATGCTTACTCAGCGATTCATTGTAATTATTGGATCTGGTTAAATCATTTGAGAATGCAACAATTGGAGATAAAAACGTTGAAACGTTTTAAAGTACTATCCACTTTTTATGTAAATACAAAACGATTTTGATTTGTGCTGAAATGTCACGGAGACCTAAAACCTCTACATATTCAGTGCATTATTAACGGAAACTAATTATATCAATTGCGTTAGTGACGGTATTAAGTTTCTAGATGCCGACAGTTACACAAATTAAGTGTATGTTACACAGCTTCAAGACTCAAGGAAGTTGCACTGAATCAGCCGTCTCGGAAACAGCTTCATACAATTGAAGGACAGAAGAACACTGTTACAATATGAAGTTACTGTTATCACTGCTCTTGTTCATGACAGGACTCGGAATATCATCCGCTAATAAGGAGAATTCTAATACAAAGGGACACATCCCTCCACAAGGACATGCAGTGATAATCAGATGTGGAGTTGGGTGTGGTACAGGGTGTACCCTTGTGTCTCTTAACTCATTCTTTATGCTGAGTCATAGTGGAAAGCAAAACAGGGAAGTAAGAAAAGGACCATTCGTTTCCCATTCGCCAGAGGTAACAGGAGTAAGGGTTTCTAATGACATAACCTCGATTGTGTATGACAGAGCATCCAGCACTTTGTACTGGTCAAGGTCAATTTCGATCACCAAGCAAACGGTTGGACAGTCTACGTCACAGAGGATTTTCTATGATAGAAATAAATATGTTTTTTGCTTGAACATTCATAAAGATAAACTGTATTATAACGTCAATGTAGGTAAAAGGTTTTACATAGAAAGAATGTCCCAATCAGATGGTCATGACGTGGAAAAGGTTTATGAAAAAGACAATCTAAACAGTCAGTGTTTGACCATTGAGGGAGACCTGATGTGTTGGGCTGATAGCTCCTACGAAACTTCCAAAATCATTTGTTCCAACCTGCCCTCCGCTAAGATCAATTTCACCAAAACATTCACTGGCTTTGTCCATCAGGTTGCCCTTCTGTGTTTTCCAGATAAAATGATGTTGGCATGGTCTGGGGCGAAACGGCTGCATGTTACCATTGCTGATTTTGGCACCAAGAAAACAGAATGCCAGAGCATCACTGTGATAAACAAATTTATCAAATGCCTAGCGCTTTACAATAATGTACTGTATTATTCCTATAAAGGCAAGAAGGTCGTAGCAGTGAAGGTGGATGTCAACTGCAGAATCGGAGAACAACTTTATGAGACTGTCTACCCAGGGTCAAGAGACATTGGTTTTGTTCTCTTCACTCTGCTTTAAATATCTCCCATAACGATTTATTTGTCCAATAGATTTTACATGTCTAACATTCAACTGTATGCACTGCACCTGTTCACAGTGTACTGACCGTTGCATTGCCTTTTAAGTATAAGTTCATAAATAGAGAATTCTAAAAGATAGTTCGTTGAATACTATGTTTTATGAATATAGTGAGTGTTTTGTTCTTTAATGTTCTACAATATCTACAATTTATGAATTTGTAGATAAATGACACCAATTCGCAAAACCCATTTTGAAAAAGCTATTTTAAGAGCCAACGTGTACTGGAATAGACTAAGCTTAAGGTTGGTGCGTATACATCAGACCTGAAGGGGCAGTAGCACTTTCTTTTCCGTTCAATTTATACGCAACACAGTTATTACCACTACGGAAAATTGGTTTGTGAAATAAGATGTTTTACCCTCTAAAGTAAATTATCATTTTAAATGGGGAAAATTAAATTTGCAAAAGACGTGCTATATAGCCGCTTTTATTTCTCTTGTCATCATGTCAAAAGTATCTTTATATCTTATTAAAGATTGATGAGCTCACTACTGATAAAATTACATACAAAATAATTTCATCTTCTCAACTTATGTTTTAAACCCATGATGTGTACTTAAAAGCTTCAACTGTTAGAAAAAAGGTAAATTCTGCTTAATAAAAGTGTTCACACAATGTTTTAAAAGCCTAATAAAAACTTATTTTTAACTTTTTCTATTTCGGATTACAAATTCACTCTATCGACCAAGAAAACTAAAAGCACTGAAATCACCAATTACTATCAAATGTTTCCACATGTATAATACATAAAAAATACGTATTCGTGAGAATAAAAAAGTAATCCTTACGATGGAAAGCCCGTTACAAAATGTTCATGCTATAAATCGGTTTCCACATTCTATTATCAACTCAAGTTATTTTTATAATTATAGCAATTGATGTATTATTCTAATAGAAATTCTGCAAACTCCTCATAAATTTGTCTAGGAAATTCGCAGAACTAGGATCTATGCGTCAATACTTAGGGTTTCAATTCTTCTGTTTCACATTGAACCTCATATTTGACTCCAGTTTTTCTGCTCCAGGATGGTTATCTAGCCTGTCTCTAGTTTCGGTAGTTTTCCAAAGAATAATCTCCAAAGAAAAATCACCCTCGGCAAATGGACAAAACATATATAAAATATATGATATATAATGACTTTTGGAATAAGTTTCAAATGAAGTTTATGTAACAGACAAATTACCTTCTTATTCACCTTACCAATTACACTTTACATAAATATACGTTTTATGAAATTAGCTTGATTAGGTTTCCAGTTAAAGGTACATCTATTGTGTTATTTGGGGTCACATATGCTAAACGTTTTAAAGTGTGTTATTTTATCGAGTACTGACTATAGGTACTGACTGTTGCCGAAAATTGCCAGTTTGATCTTAGTCGGCTCAGTATACCAACGATATAAAGGTAAACGTATCGATTTCTGATCGAAAACAATACACTTACGTTAGTTAATGTAGTGGTGCAGCACGTAGCTTAACGTAATTAACTGTACTTAAGCCTAGTAAGCCGTAGTTAACCTTGGTCATCCGTATTCAAAACGTAGACATAGACGTGAGAAAAACGTAGTTTGTGATTGAACTATTGAACATGTTCAAAGTTTAGCTTTTTGAACTACGTTTTCAAAAACGTACTTGAATGTACTTGGACGTAGTGAATTGAAAATTTTAACTTAGTGCATTGCAGTTAAACTTACTTAAGAATGTACTTAAACGTAGAGATTGAAGGTTTAAATCCTTACCTCCGTGAAGTTAACTGAGAAGATTTTCTAAATTTTGACGATAAAGACTTGGGATACTCTTGCAAGTGTATGTGACAAATTTATTCCAAATTAAATCATTACTGTTAGGAATGAAGACAAGCCGTGGATGAATTAAACAATCATAAAACGCAATCGTAAACACAGACTTGCTAAGAGAGTAATTTACCCCGTGACTGGGAAGTGTTTAGAACTACAAGAAAAAAGGTAATATTAAGAAATTAGAAAGACAAAAGAAATGTACTTTATGAAAGTAGATAACATGATAAATGAACAGTGTCATAATAAAAAAATTTGGCAGCTAATTAAGTTTTATCTCAAGAAAAGAGACAGATCATCATATTCACCATCTATCTCCCATGCAATTTATGATGACCCTACATCAAAAGCTACCATATGTAATTGCGTTTTCGTAAATCAATCAACAGTTGAAGACCCAGAAAGCCCTCTTCCGCCCAATGTAGTCAAACTTCTAACTGTTTAGATAGTATCGGAGTGATGTTCAAGATATACTTCTTTCTTTACATGCACACAAAGCGGGTCCGTATGGATTTGGTAATAACATCCTAAGTTTTCTGCTAGGGTTTTATATTGTCCTCTCGCTTTAGTATTTAATAAATGTTTAAACCTAACAATATTCCCCGTAGTATGGAAACGAGCTTCTGTTATACCCATTCATAAGAAAGATAGTGTCAATGTTTAATTATAGACCAGTTTCTCTTACCTGTTGTTTGTCTTAGGTGTTTGAAAAATGTGTCAATAAATATGTCTTTAATTTCTTTAGAGAAAATAACCTCATAATTAAATTACAATCTGGTTTTATTCCGGGAGATGCAACAACTTACCAATTAATAGATCCTTATAATTTCATTTTAAGTGCCATGGACAAAGGTAAAGAAGTAAGAATGCAATAATTTAAATAGTCATGAAGTTAAGAGATTCATATCAGAAAATCCATCATGTAGTTGTGGTGCTGCAGGAGGACACCATTCATTATCTCTTTGTGTGACCTAATTATCCCGCCTTTAGAAACACTTCATTTTATTACAAACATGGGTTTAACATAAATGACGCTCTGTATGGCAACCTCAACCTATCGCTATCTGTAAATCATTATTATATGTACTTTTGTAATTACAAGATGAAATGTACGTCGCATAAATTTTGTTTTCTTATGGAGAGGCATTAATATAAGCCATTGACTTGTTTGCAGATCCATTTCTGAATTAATATGGAAATAAGTATGTTCAAACCATACAGAAACCACTTTTCATACTTACTAAGGTACCATTCTTGTACTTTTTCGGGCGGAGTTCCATACGGGATGCGAACTCACACCCTCCGGCAACTATCGCGAATACTGACCGTATATTATGTTAGTGGTATAGAGTTTCGAGGCTTCGTTATTGGAATTAATGGTTTTGAACGATTCAAACTTCAGTTTGCTTTGAGCATTTCTAAATTTAAATTGGAGTGTGATATCCTATACCATTGTATCCTCAGAGCATAAGAGTGACACGAAGTGCGATAATTATTCTCAGTGTATCACTTAACACATTGTGGCACACTTACAAGCATTCTAAAACCCTGGAGATACGAATACATTTCGTGCAAACGTTAATGACAGTTTTTATCATTAAAATAAAAAGCAAAAGGAAACAAGTGTCGGATTATCTTTCAACTGTGGCCGTAAAAGGAAAGAGATTTTTTCAATCAAAGCCCAAATGGAAGTCATTATTTCTCGTGTTTAAATTTCTTTCTTTGGAGTCCTCTCACCTTATATATGTGATTGAATAGATGTTTTCCCATCTCATTATGTATCGCCATGTCTTGTATTGCCTTCGATTGAACACCAAGTCATTCACCAATTCAATTGGTTAAGATCACATGACTCATAAATATTTTCATAGTTTTTTCTCAAGAATCAGCCATTGTTATCTTTTGCTGAGATTTCCTAATCCTACCCAGGATTGGCAGCTATGCCGTTTGTGGTGAACTGGTAATGAAATTACTGCAGTATAACCCACGGGCGCTTGCAGGTTTCACGGCGATGCATATGCGTAATGGACACCTTTGTGTCCTTGTTTTTGTCGACAACGACAGTGACTCGACAACCTGAAATATCTTCAGTATGATCAACATAATCTTAAATTTATTATCTAATATATTTTACTATCTATCTGTATTGCCTAAAACACTAGAACTATTAAGGTACCAACATCAGAATGAAGAAGTCGTCACCTGTGTCAATCACTGATTATAACACATTCCAAAGTTGTTTTCACTGATGATTGATAAATACGAGTAATTTTCATATTTTCAAGATCCCAGTATCGCTTCTGCAATTTCATTATAGTGTATGACTTCATATATATGTTAATGAATGTTAATGTATGTATACGTATACGTGTCTGTGATGTGAAGAAGTGTGAGTGGCTTTGTGTGGAGACGCATACGCAGTCAGTGTTAGTGAGGCCAGGTCGAGCAATGAACACTCCAGTGAATAAAGTACGTGTCATGGACCTACTGCCACTGTGGTTTATTGCAAGGAGCCCTACATTCCCAACACTCGATATTAATTATGATATAATAATAATAATAATAATGCATAGTTCTTCTATAGCGCAAAATCTCCATCTGGACTCAGTTCGCTTTCACAGTTCACAAATGACAAGTTCTACTGGTAAGCCATTTTGAAGAGATATGTCTTCAGATATTTCTTAAAAATGGACAGCGACGGAGAATTTCTGAGAGAGGAAGGCAAGGAGTTCCATATGGAGGGGGCTGAATAGCTGAATGAGCACTGACCGGCTGTTTTCATTTTGAATCTAGGCATGGCTAAGATGTTTTCATCTGATGAGCGAAGGTTTCGTTTAGGCCGATAGGTTGTCAGTAAGTTGGATAGGTAGACTGGAAGAGAGTTTTCAAAATGCCGAAATACCAATGTTGCAATTTTGTACTGACAGCGGAATTTTACTGGTAACCAGTGTAGTTCTTTAAGGAGTGGGGTAACATGATCAAATTTCCTCATATGATATGATCCATAATATGAACTATACGATATATAGTTAGTCATCAATATTGGAAAACGTTGTATATCGGGAAAACATCTACCTTTTAAGGGGTAAATTATCTCATTACAAGATCAGATGAGCCGTATCCAGTGAAAACGGCTATGCGTATTTGAAAGCAATGGTGCGACTTATAAAGCGACAGTGGTGTGGACTTCTTCTTTTGTGAGAAGTAGATCTGTAGGTCTCACGAGAATTGAAAATTCAGAGTGCAAGATGGTTGACCATTCCATCATTGTACTATATTTAAAACTCTACTCTGAGTGTTTAGGTATTGCCACATCAGTCAGATCACTTGAATTATCGAGCGGCAATTTTAATGTGAACATATTAAAATTGGCGCTCGATAGGAAATAGACTCGCATGTCATTCGTTTTGGAGTATTATTCAGCCATAAGTAACACTTCTTATTTTCATTTTTGTGAGAGCACCTTTTTTTAATAAGAAAATCGTACTACAGCGACTTTTAAATATATGTGAAGCGAATTAACATCACTACTCTATAAATACGGGGTAAAATTGGTGACATTAATTATTTGTGCATATCAAATCTGTTTAGCGTTTTGAACTCGTGCCGTGTTAGCAACAATTCCACGTTAAACGTTCAACAGAGTACACGTAACTATTGAACTGTTTGCATTGTTGCATTTTAATTATTTATACGCCCTTTGGGAATGCGTCAAAGTTTCACTGGAGTGATCACATGTCGATAAAAGTCGCAAAGGGACAATGTAAATGGAAGTTATAGCCATTGAGGTGTGCTTTTCCAGTAGAGTAAATCTTCATTAACAATAAAGGTGCCGTCTCGAGAAAATGAATCGAAACACGTAATCGTCATAAACGTGACCATGTCCCCCGATGCGATCAAGAAATGAGCTAAAAGGATGGACACATAGCTTGTGCCGAGTAGTGACCATTACATGTTTGATTCAATTGTTATCATATTGGGCTAAGAACATTTAAGCAATTGGTCAAAGTAGTGTAGTGACCTTGCAAATGAGGTCAAGTTCACCCAAATCGACTAATGTCTACATATTCCCGAAATGAAGACTGGTACCAAATGTGACTCTAGGTGTAGCCGTTTATGAGATATGATGCTAACTACATCTGATAAACAATCAAATTCTCGTAGTGACCTTGAAAATAATATCATTGTCACCTAAATCGGCTGGTGTCTGCGTATGTTATGACGTCATATTTTCAGCTTGTGAAGGCTGTGGAAATCACTCCAACTCAACGTAAAACACAGAAATAATGATATAACAAATAGAATATCTGTTTTTCCTTGACAAATACCATATCTCACTCCAATGAGATAAACATGGTATTTGTCAAGGAAAGACAGATATCCTCTATTTAACAGCGTTACGAGTTCTTGGTATTTACATGAAAATGTTGAGCGACTGCTTATTGCCGATCCGGCCTCGTTAATAGAATGTCAGGCAAAGGATTTATGTATAATCGCCCATTAAGAAAGTCAAAATGAATACACTCATATTCATAACTCGTTGAATTTGATATTTTAAACTAATAACATGATAAATTGATCATAAAAGGTTTCCTGTCACAGCTCCTATCACGAACTGGGGACGAAAACTTTATACGAGTTTATTTTGCACATACATTGCGAGGTTGAATTTCTATATACAAGGTATTGTACTTAACTTCTTTAAAGGGGCAGTAGCATGGGTTTTTTCGCTCAAATAAGTCGATGAAATGTATTTGAAAACTAATGTCATCAATAGTAAAACATCCTTCTCTCTTCGGAAAATCAAGTTAAAAATGAGTGTACAGTAAAGCCATAGGAATCATTTTTTTGTAATTCAACATAGTAAAATGTGTTCACAATAAAATGGCCGTCAAGCAAGTTTTGCTTTATACGCAACACTGTTAATATCACAGCAGACAATTGGTTTGTGTAATAAGATGTTTTACTCTCTAAAGTAAATTTAAATGACACAAACAATCATTATAAATGGGAAATTTGAAACAATCATTGTGGAACAAAAACGTGCTACAGCCCCTTTAAGAGACATTTAAATGTTGGTTAGATGAATGAGAAGTGAACGAATGAGGGTTTTATGGATTGTATTGCGTCTTTATTGCAAGAGTGACATTTCGGTATACATCCTTACATTGATACTTTGTTAAACGAGTTATTGATACTTTGTTATACCAGTTATTGATACTTTGTAATACCAGTTATTGATACCTTGTTATACCTTGTTATACCAGTAATTGATACTTTGTTTTATCATCCAAAACTGGGTTCCACAGGAGATATCGCTTGTATGAGATCAAGTGATATCTCCTAGGAGATGTCGTTTTGACAGTGGATTTTGAACAATGCCCTGTTGGCGTCAGCTACATGACATCACAATGATTTTGAATCGTCCAGTAATGACATCACAATGCTATGACGTCACAATGCTATGACACCACAGCACTAGAAGCAAAATGGCTGATTTTTGTCCAGATATTTTCATTTTTCATTAAAAACTAATGAAGAATGATTTTGGATGATAAATAGAATCTCACCCTCGTTTCTTCTGATATCAAATATATCAACACTCGTTGATAAAAGTCAAAATATCTTCGGCAAGCCTCGGATATTTGTAACTTTTATCAACTCGTGTTGATATATTTGATATCAGAAGACACTTGGGTGAGATTCTCTATATACCAGTTATTGATACTTTGTTATACCAGTTTTTGATACTTTGTTATACCAGTTATTGATACTTTGTTATACCAGATATTGGTACTTTGTTAGACTTAAATTGTTTCTCCATAGTTTGTGTTAATGTTTATAAATATTTATAACGTAGATTTATATACATAAAGATGATTGTATGATGGTCATTTATACTTTTTGTCATTATGAATATCCATATTAACCCCTCTTTTCTGTAGATTGTAGTTTATGTTAATAATTCAGTTGTCAAGTTGCACGAAATATTCTGGGAAATACCTTTCAGGTCATGTATGCTTTAGATTGTATTTTGCATTGACAATTTAGGTTTAAAGTTGTACAATGTACTCCTGGAAATATAAATACATAAAAACATTTATTTTGTTAAGTACAAATATGGAATCGACTCTTTGCCTCAAACAAATCAACTATTATTTAATTTACTTCGACTCGGATATTTCCTAAAATAAACATTACGATTTTCTTAATATTATATTTGCTGCAATCAAAATTATTGACTTTATTGCTATGTGAAACTTAAACTTAAAAAATCTTTGATATGATGAGTATAAAATGTTATTCCTGTCTTTATCTGCAACAGACATTCGTGACACGCAGCACATTTTAGGCTAAAATACGTCCAGTCGTCGCTAGTTTCAGCCAATGCTCGCAGGTTTCTCTGTAATGCATATTCACCATGGTGTTGCTGACTTTCTCCCTACAGTAATACTAGCAGCCATGATATAAGTCGAAATACTCTTGAATACGCCGTTAAACCAAAACTCACCTCACCACACCTGAATGGTGTATAGTACGAATTGATGAAAAATAGATTCCCATTCATCCTATTTTCTAACGTTCAAAACTGGAGGTCTGAGGTTTGAATCCACCCATGGCTCGCTAACTTAATCCGGGTCTGGAATAGAGATAGAAATGTGCGGATAAGTGTTCTACATGCAGCAAGGTAAGGCTTCAATACTACACTGTAAGTCAGTACATTACCACCAATACAACACTGTAAGTCAGTACACTACCATCAATACTACACTGTAAGTCAGTACACTACCATCAATACTACACTGTAAGTCAGTACACTACCATCAATACTACACTGTAAGTCAGTACATTACCATCAATACTACACTGTAAGTCAGTACATTACCATCAATACTACACTGTAAGTCAGTACATTACCATCAATACTACACTGTAAGTCAGTACATTACCATCAATACTACACTGTATGTCAGGACATTACCATCCAAAATTATCTTGCTCAAGCCAACACAGGTAGGATTCACCACAATACATAGCCAAACGTTCTTCAAATGTAAAAATAGAAGCCATTGAGATACAAGCTGAATATTCTTTATCTTTGATATACAAAAGCTACATTATTTTCCCTTTATTTATGTTTCTGCCTCCATAGGAATTACGATAGAGACATCTTTCAGAAAATATAAAAAAATATTTTTGTATCAGGTTTGGAAACCGTTTTAACATGGACATTTCAAGTCGTTTTTCTTGGGGAATATTCAATTTCATTTCAGTTTTCAATCATAATTGGAATACTCTTTTTTATATTAAAGCATCATCTTTAAGACATTTGCATTTGAAGCACGTCGCAAAGCAACCTGACTTTAATATCGTTCTGATTAGTTTGAGCTGGTGAGTTCAAACTTGTTCTCGCCAAATGATAAAACACGTACGGTATCCTCATCAGCTTATGGAACTTATTTCTATGCTAAATAAACTGGGGATGATATCAGCACTATGCTTCAAATTGAGCATGCAATGTGTTCCAGGGACAGACAGACAGACAGAGGGACTCACCCGTGTGTACAACCAATCGCTCAGCGTTTTTGAAGGGAAACAAGATTACAATGTGGATAAAACGACCAACTAAATTACATTTTAAAAACATAATCATGGGTGTGAAATGTCATGGCGTACATAAAGGTTGCGCCAATGAAGACAAACTCAAATTCTCAGACACAAGTTTAAGTCGTGTAACTTTGTTACAAAGCGGAAACGGAAGTGAGGTAACACAAAAACATGACTGGAAAGTGGGGAGAAACGAAACGAAAAATAATGTAATGGCACAGCCATTTTTCTTCTTTTGAGAAAAGAATTTAAGAGTCTGTTTTAACAAGATTAAGCTTTGTTAAGCGTATACATGAGATGAAAGTCAGTCCATAATCCATTCTCCAGATGTCTGCCATGTGGGAGCTTTTCGTGACCGTGATGACAATATTCGGACAATATTCTGCCTGCAGGTTTCAGTGCACGATTCAGTGCACGATTCAGAGAGCTCAATGAGGAATATGATGAGGTCTTCAACTCATGTGTATCCAAATACAATGGCTTCAGTGGTCCTCTACAGGCGGTGGTCAACATGGGCCCGACTCTACCACCTCAAAGGAAAGGCAGATTACCCCACTACAACAAGGAAATGCTTGTGGAACTCCAATCCAAATTTGATGAACTTGAAGCGATGGGCGTATTCGCTACACCAGAACAAATGAACGTCACTGCCGAATATTTGAACCTGTCATTTTTGGTTCGGAAACCAGCTGGTGGATACCGTCTGGTCACTTCGTTTGGAGAAGTAGAGCAGTACAGCAAGCCACAACCCTCGTTAATGCCGAATGTGGACAGTGTTCTCCGGGACATCGGAAAATGGAAATACATAATAAAAACTGATCTTCTGAAGTCCTTCTACCAGATCCCCTTATCCCGAGAGTCGATGAAGTATTGTGGAGTAGTGACCCCCTTCAAAGGCATCAGAGTCTATACCCGGTGTGCCATGGGTATGCCAGGTTCAGAAACCTACCTTGAGGAGCTGATGTGTCGCAAAGCTTGCGGACGATCTATTCTGTGGAGGAAATGATCCTGAAGAAGTACTTGATATCTGGCGTCGTGTCCTATGCGTCTTAAAGCAAAACAATCAAATAGCAGCATTGGCCAATGTATCCCAACCAGCTACTGTTCAGGCATTGCGCTCCTTTGTCGGCGCATACAAAGCATTGAGTCGCGTTCTCCATGGATATGCCGATCTCCTCCAGCCCCTAGATAAAGCAACAGCAGGCAGGCAGTCTAAGGAGAGGATAACCTGGACGGAAGACCTAACGTGTGCCTTCAACAAGGCCAAAGCCTCCTTGTCGAACAACAAGACTATTACCATTCCTCGACCAACTGACCACCTGTGCATCATTACCGATGCCTCTTCCAAGCATCATGGCCTCGCTGGTACGCTGTATGCCTGTCGTGACGGACATGCCTTGCTGTCTGGCTTTTACAATGCCGAACTGAAGACACATCAGGTCAGACACATCAACTGAAACTACTCAAGTACTGACAGACAGTCGACCTTGTGTACAGGCATACAACAAACTCAAGAGAGGGGAATTTTCTGCAAGCTCACGGGTGACAACCTTTCTATCTACTGTGAGTCGGTACAACGTCACAGTAAACAACATCTCCAGTGTGAAAATCATCCCAACAGACTACTGTAGTCCTCATCCAAGCTCCTGTTCCGATAACAGTTGTCAAATATGCAAATTCATCCAGGAGGAGGTGAATTCAGTTGTTCGCAGTCTGAGTGTGAAGGATGTCATAGAGGGTGGTGCAAGAATGCCCTTTACCAACCGAGCAGCATGGCAAGCCACGCAGCATGAGTGCTCAGCTCTAAGACGAACTCACTCTCATCTGTTCCAGGGTACTCGCCCCTCAAAGAAGCATACCGACATACCTGATGTCAAAAGGTATTTGCGGGAAGTCTCCATTACTTCAGACGGTTTGTGTGTAGTTCGTGTCAACCAACCCTTCCATCCAGTTCCCGAACGAATCGTTGTACCCAGTGGTGCTTTAAGCGGGCTCCTGACAGCATTACATATCAGATTCAATCACCCATCCATGTATCAGACAAAACAGCTGTTTAATCGTCATTTCTATGCATTGGATTTGGACACAGCCATCCACGATGTGAGTTCCTCTTGTCACCACTGTGTTTCTTTGAATTCCATGCCAGCTCAGTTCTACCCACAGTCGAGCAGTTCACCACCTGCGTCCATTGGTGTTACGTTTGCAGCAGACGTCATGAAGCGCTACGGACAGCTTGTGTTTGTTATGCGTGAAACTGTCTCATCATTCACGTCCACATGTTTGATTGAAAGTGAAAAGCGCCATGACCTGCGAAACGCCATCATCATGCTTTGTGCAGATACAAAACACCTCGGAGACTCTGGTACTGCAATCAGAGTTGACCCTTCACCAGGATTTGCATCCCTCTTGGACGATCCCATTTTAAAGAAATATGGTATCAGCTTAGATATTGGTTCTCCTAAGAATGTCAACAAAAATCCAGTTGCCGAGAAATGTATTGCTGAACTAGGCTTGGAGTGCCTTCATCTGTGCCCGGAGGGAGGCCCATTTTCTCGTGTCAATCTTGCTTTGGCCACAGCAAACATGAACTCTTGCATTCGAAAGGGCGGCCTATCTGCACGTGAAGTATTCACTCAGCGTGATCAGATAACTGGAGAGCAAATACCAATTACAGATCGGCAACTCATTCTGGAGCAGAATCGAACCAGGATCTTCAACCACCCATACAGCAGTAAGTCTAAGGCTCATGGAAAAACCAGCCCAGACGCAACTACGTTTCAAGTTGGCGACCTTGTATTTCTCAAACGAGAGAAAGAGAAGACCCAGGCCAGGGACAAGTATTTGGTCACTGGGATATCCGATGACAAGTGCAAACTTAGGAAATTCATCAAGTCACAGTTTCGATCGAAGCTTTACACCGTTCGACCTTCAGACTGTTACAACGTGAAACCTACCATGATGAGTATGTCACCTCCCGGACCAATCAGAGGTATTGAACGGAGATACCCAACTCGCGACGATTGTCAACCCTTGCCAAGTTCTCCCGGCGCGAACGAATCCCAACCTGAGAACCCTGAAAGTGATTACCATAACCATCTTGACAGTTTGATAGAGACTACTAGCAGAAGCAATTGTGAGCAAACATTCCCTGAGCAAGCGACTGTGACATGTGATTACGCCGAACCACCAATTAATGACGTACCACGGAGAACGTCATCACAGTCACGAAAAGCTCCCACATGGCAGACATCTTGAGAATGGATTATGGACTCCTCACCACAGGCGATTTCACCATAGGAAATATCCTCAAGTGGGTCATCAGCTGCTCCTACGAGACGGGAAGGTCCATACATCTGTCGCTTTTCTGCTTCAGGTAAGTATCTGCATTCTCTCAGGTAGTGTGTATTGTATGCGGGTCGACCTGCTGTTTTGCATAAGACACATAACTTCTGTTGTCTGGTTTTGTAGCCGGATGATCTCGGTTTGTCAGTAGAAAACGTTGCTGTTCTCATTGCTTCTGTATCTTCAATGCTGTGCAGTTCATCTATTAAAGAGGGAATAGCCTGGGAAATCTCCGGTTTCAAAGATGCAAGAGTCTTGTTTCTCAACTCGGCCCCATATTTCTGTTTGACAATTTGTGGGAGTTGAGGATGGATAAGTCGAAGCCATGATACAACTACAATGTTTTCAAGTGTAGGGGTAAGGTCTTCATCCACATCGATTTCTGCACCATGATGTGTAATACCAAAGCGTGCGGTCAACAAATTATCCTCAATGAAAGACATCAAGCTTTGGTAAAGGTCTTCATATCGCTCGTCAGGTTGCATTTTGATATCAACAAAGTTGAGAAAATTGGCACCAGTTGACTTAAAGCCATAGTGAAGTCTTATTTTCTGCCAGAAATCCTGCAGAGAAGTGGAATTCTTGATGATAGAGTTTCTACTAATAACAGTACGGTAATTGGCAATTTGGCCAAGCATGAGATCAAGGTGAATGTTCTTTTGTGCAGCAGTTCTACGTCTATTTTCTGCCACATTTTCATCATCATTTTGTAGACCTCTAAGCGGGTTACCTGCTGTTTTCTTCAGCCATGTACTTTCGTCAGGCCAGAACGTTGCGAAATTTGGATCAAGAGATAAAATGTAAATCAAATTCTGTCTCCAATTTTCAAAAGAAGTGATAGTTTCATTTTTGGTGAGTTGCCACTGCTTCGGTGCCCTTGCCCTTTTATAGAAAGTTGCTACACTACGCAGGTGACCACGTTCCCGTTCAAAGTTTACTCACTTGAGTTATATTGCCGAGGGTAAATGCGTTTGTATAGTGACTCCTGTGTGTTGGAATCTGTATTAGCGTGGATTGAAACCGCTGCCACCACGCCAATGAAGACAAACTCAAATTCTCAGACACAAGTTTAAGTCGTGTAACTTTGTTACAAAGCGGAAACGGAAGTGAGGTAACACAAAAACATGACTGGAAAGTGGGGAGAAACGAAACGAAAAATAATGTAATGGCGTTGTGATTGTAGGCCCTGACACTTTAAAAAGTTAAAAGTTAAAACGTTGAGTAAGAAAAACCTATTCGTGTGGAGCCCGAGATAGCGATTTTAAAGTTTCTAGCTTTTTACAAGATGGAACTAATAATTCAACTCACAGAGTCATCTGAACTTTTAGGGCAAAAACGCCATTTCATCTTCATGACTTGATCACGTCACTCCTTCATGTTGCTTCTTAAGACGTATACAGGGAATTCTGCCTACATCGTTAAGCAATCAACATTATCCCATTAACAGACCTTAACAATAAAACAAAACTCAGTATTGTTATCACGTGATCAAAGAGGAGGCTGATTGGATAGAAGAGGAGATGTAATCCATTTGCAAAGACTTCCCACTATGGCTCATATTAGGGAAACCTGAAAATATGCATTAATTAACAGGGATTCTGTGACCTGCGTGGAGACAGAGTGAGATTATGGATAAGGTTTAACTTGAGTAACCTCCCTAGGAATAATGTTTGGAACACCGGAATCCAATCACACAGAAGAAAGGACAGTATTGATATTTCAAAATGTATCATAATTGTAAGTGCTTTCTATGTTTTATGGTGTTTTTGAAGACGCATATTTAATTTTTGGCAATAAAGGCAATTCTTATCTTCATGGATGATTATCTTCTTCAATTTACAATAATGATCCCATCTTGTCGACCCCTTCCTCTCGGGGGTAGTGTCAACTAAACGTTTGGAAACGTTTGATTTCCTGTTGTTGCATACCAACGGTAATTACATTTCCACTGCGGGAGGGATTACACACAATACCAGTTAAACTTTGAACTGCACGATTCTCCTTCTACATCAAAAAGAAATGAATATGTCTTTTCCATTTTCATGTAATTTCATTCATCAAAAATCCAGATTACTGCGAAACAAACCTTCATAGGGATGTTATCAATAGCAAAGACGTTTTGCCTAAACCAATATCCATAAATGCGTGATTAATTTAGTTTTCAATGAGGGATTACATTTAGAGTTTCATACGTTAAATAACAGTTATCCGTCTTCATAAAGTCTTCATTGCTATGATAACGTCAAGTTGCATGGCAAAATCTCAAGATGATGTATGACTCCTGTCTGACAGTAACATATACATCAATATAAAGCAAATCTATCAATATTGGAAATACAAAAATGATCGAATAGAGAGTACCAGATCATCCGTTTCAAGTAGTTATGCTTAATACAGGCGGGCACCTGTCAGACTTCATAAATAAAAGGTAGAAGGTTAATGTATCAATGTCGAGAAGGAAAACAAGATGGAGTAGAACTGTAATTGCCAGAATAGAACATTCATTGTAAAATGATGCATCGTCGTAGACATTGGTTATTGAGTAACACCAATGATGAAAATATTGGACATTATTACTTGTTTACATACATATACATGTTAGACACTGTCACAGGTGCCAGTTATTGTTTTCCATGAAAACTGAAGATTATTATATATATATATATATATATATATATATATATATATATATATATATATATATATATATATATATATATATAAAATACTTCAGACGACACTTGCTGTAGATATCATTTTAATGATGACTGGATGCGTCGCATTTCGAATTGTTTAAAAGTCTTTTCAACAGTGTGGAGCATTTTCAGCATGGCGAATATATAGGTAGCTTAAACAATGTACAATAGACGTTGATCGATTGGTAAGTGACAAGTGGTTGGCTTGATTAGCACACAATACACTATTTACGAGGGATTAAAATTTGAGTCATTGCAGGTTTCACATCCTGGCCCACAGTCAATGAATTGATCATTTGTTTCAATTGCATAATTGACATTTCTAGCATACATGTAGTTTCGGGGAGTATACGATTTTGTGCTTCTTGAAAAAGATTTTCTTATAAAATCAAATTTATTCCAAAGACTTTTTTTCATGGTGTTTGGAGAGGAATCTAAAGAGGTGTTATTAAAGTCAATGTATGTTGTTTCTGTTGGTGACACAGTGGTTTGGTCGGTTGCACTTGTGTTGGTTTGGTCTAAGTTCTCAGTTGATGATAACACTGGGGATTGATTCATTCCCTCTATTGAGAAGGACCCATCTGATTCGTAGTGATGATAATCAGTTTGATCCATATATTTGTCTCTGTTTGGAACT
The DNA here is from genome assembly GCA_936450465.1 of Gibbula magus. Taxonomy (NCBI): domain Eukaryota; kingdom Metazoa; phylum Mollusca; class Gastropoda; order Trochida; family Trochidae; genus Gibbula; species Gibbula magus. The sequence continues at coordinate 3,662,257 of OW388305.1, forward strand.
GCAAGTGGTCTTCTGTTATGATTTCCTCTCTCCTTGCGAACGCTGTGGTTTCCTACCTGCTTACTTCCGTTGTATGCAATGTTTCTTTTCTTCTTCTGTACATGTGATTGTCTTGCCAAAGGCAGATTTATTAACCAATCTTCTTTTTTCATCCACAATTTAACACTTTTATTTTCTTCCCTTATAATGTCATTCTTCCAGATTTCCAACAGTTTATCCTGCAAGGAATCACTGGAGGAATTTGTAATTAGGTCTGACATGTATTCGTCTATCCTATGGTATGTTTGCACATATCTTACATGTTCATTCAGAAGATGGTGGGTCTCCTTTTCCACTTGCTGTATGGAAAATTGCTTCCTCAGCTCATCTGATGTAAATCCATTTCCCTTTTCCAGAGATTTGTTCGGTATGTAAGGGGTTGGCATTTCTAGAAAGTCACTGTATATTTCTGCAGTCCGTTTAGTTCGAACAGCATTATAATAGGCCTGCTTTCTTTCATTTAGCTTCCGTCGCCATGTCTTGATCATTGCTTTTCGGGTTTGAAAAGCTTCATACTCCACTTCTTTGTCATTCTGCAATTCGAGGTGTGAACCATAATGCCTCTGGGCATAATCCTCCAGTTCGGGTTGAGTGATCCCTCTCTGTTCTTCAGTTTCAACTGGAGGTACGTCGTCGGTAATCAGTCCAATGAAGCGAGACATCTCTAAAACCTGTTGTTTCAATAAACACAGTTCCCGAGAAATGTTTTTGTTCACTTTTTCATTGCTCCTCTTCAGCTGCTTAATCGCCTTCATGATATCCTTAGCTTGTGCAGAATGACAAAGAAGTGGAGTATGAAGCTTTTCAAACCCGAAAAGCAATGATCAAGACATGGCGACGGAAGCTAAATGAAAGAAAGCAGGCCTATTATAATGCTGTTCGAACTAAACGGACTGCAGAAATATACAGTGACTTTCTAGAAATGCCAACCCCTTACATACCGAACAAATCTCTGGAAAAGGGAAATGGATTTACATCAGATGAGCTGAGGAAGCAATTTTCCATACAGCAAGTGGAAAAGGAGACCCACCATCTTCTGAATGAACATGTAAGATATGTGCAAACATACCATAGGATAGACGGATACATGTCAGACCTAATTAAAAATTCCTCCAGTGATTCCTTGCAGGATAAACTGTTGGAAATCTGGAAGAATGACATTATAAGGGAAGAAAATAAAAGTGTTAAATTGTGGATGAAAAAAGAAGATTGGTTAATAAATCTGCCTTTGGCAAGACAATCACATGTACAGAAGAAGAAAAGAAACATTGCATACAACCGAAGTAAGCAGGTCGGAAACCACAGAGTTCGCAAGGAGAGAGGAACTCATAACAGAAGACCACTTGCAGTTCCAAACAGAGACAAATATATGGATCAAACTGATTATCATCACTACGAATCAGATGGGTCCTTCTCAATAGAGGGAATGAATCAATCCCCAGTGTTATCATCAACTGAGAACTAAGACCAAACCAACACAAGTGCAACCGACCAAACCACTGTGTCACCAACAGAAACAACAAACATTGACTTTAATAACACCTCTTTAGATTCCTCTCCAAACACCATGAAAAAAGTCTTTGGAATAAATTTGATTTTATAAGAAAATCTTTTTCAAGAAGCACAAAATCGTATACTCCCCGAAACTACATGTATGCTAGAAATGTCAATTATGCAATTGAAACAAATGATCAATTCATTGACTGTGGGCCAGGATGTGAAACCTGCAATGACTCAAATTTTAATCCCTCGTAAATAGTGTATTGTGTGCTAATCAAGCTAACCACTTGTCACTTACCAATCAATCAACGTCTATTGTACATTGTTTAAGCTACCTATATATTCGCCATGCTGAAAATGCTCCACACTGTTGAAAAGACTTTTAAACAAGTCGAAATGCGACGCATCCAGTCATCATTAAAATGATATCTACAGCAAGTGTCGTCTGAAGTATTTTATTTTTATATACATTTACTTCACGTGAGACCTTCCTCAACTTTTTCATATATATATATATATATATATATATATATATATGCAAAGGCCCATAAAAATAAATAAACGTTCACTCTAAATTTTGAAACATTAGTAGATGAAATACGGAAAAAGCCTTATACCTAAAACTGAAAATGACATGGTTCAAGAAATAAATGGATGACATCTGTTAGGATTTTATACAAATCAATGGTGATTTAAGATTAATATATATTAATTTATATATATATAATAAAATACAGATAAATAAACGTTCACTCTAAATTTGTCATCGTTAGTTATTGAATCATATATTTTTTCTTAATATATCTAATTCAAGTTAATACAAGCAACTCTAGATCTGTTTATATATTTGATTTGTTGATTTTGTACGTGGGTCGTAGGCCTTTCTACTGAAATAAAACTTTGATTGAATCCCAGTTTGTCCTAGATCAAGTCTTAGTTAATTTAGTTTAATTGAAAACTTGTTCATGACGTTTAGATTGCAATATCACCAACAGTTCAAGCATTTTCTGAATTAGCTTGACTGATCAAACACCCTCTGCACTGTTTTTTTCTGATTCAAGGAAACAATTTGTCCAGAACAACAATACAAAAACGCCGTTGTTCTTCAAAAGGGTTTAGTTTGATTTTGTTTCTCCTAAATTTCCCATTAATTATCCAAATATAAACTTGCTATGCAACCCTTAATGTGAGTACACTGTCTCTTATATCATCCTAACTTTATTCTTTGACAGGCGCGCTTTATAAGTATACATAATTTGTAAGGAATTGCTTAGTATACATTTACATGTACTTACGACAATTTATTAATGCGTATAAAGCAGTAAATTGGAAAAATGTTTTACATTTTAGACAAAAGACAAAATGAACTAACGAAATTAAATTTTTTCTACGTCCCATCATGTTGTTAAATACACGACATTTTTAATAAACTTATGTTTACAATGTACGTAGCGTCCCTCCTTACGAAAGCTCCTTTCATGCATTGCTCAGGGGTCGTCATGACTGACCAAGGAAAATGAGGTTCACATCGCCATGGTGATTGTCAGTAAAACGTAAGCTACGCTATTCTGAATATTCAATAAACTCATGTCTGTGACAATGATAAATTGTAAAATAGATGAGGGTTGAATGAATATTATCAGGATTCGTCATCAAATGGGATTGGCATTTAATATAACACATATTTGATATCAGACGCCTCCGGGAAGCGAAGCATCATGTTTTGCAAATTTGCAACACTCGAGAAAATTTATGGAAATTTATGGAATAATCCTTATTTGTACATCAATAAAGAACATAATAATGGAGTTTCAGCAACTCTAGAAAAACACTTTAACAATTTAATTTTTCGATAAACATAATTATCATTCAAATAATACTATATCCTGTACTCTGTGCGCTTATCAAGAGAAAACTGGTAAATTTATATATAGTTTTTGTTTTTTATTGTGTCTTGAGGGATTCAAGTGAAGAGGCAGATTTGAGATTTTCAAATAGACAGTTTCCTTTTTCTGCAGCTGCATATGAGAAGGTTCTAGTGTCATAGGTGAAATTTAATGCTTTTGGAAGATTGCATAAATTGAATAATTCAATATTGTAGTTTGTTTTCTTTGGAACTATCGGATGAAACCTAAATACAATTTATCAACATAGTAACTTAAACCTGGTTCATCGTTGGGGGAAGTTTGAGAAGTTGTTATTTGCGAAAGAAAAGTTATTGAGGTTCATATTTCTCTTACTATTTTTTGTTAATACAGAAGAGATTCATGAATTTATTTAAATGCATGTTAATTCGGTATTTCTTATAATTTTGTTTAGGAATATATATTTAATGTCTGATTAATGAGTAACGTAAGACTTCGAATTAAATTACATTAGCGCATCATTCAACACACAATTACATCAAAAAAATATGTAATTGAGATTATACTTGTCATTAAGAACAAAAGACAACAGTGGTAGGACAATAAACGAAAATTCATTTTTAGCGGAATGCAAATCTAAATGATTGTCATCCTTATAAATAATACCATTCTCATGGTCTCATTACTCATTTGTCATCTAATGTATTCTTGCAGTGGCAATGTTCTTTAATCTAACACGTTTTAAGCTTCATTTTCAAATAATTTTACTTTTTGTTTAATATTTGTCCATAATAAATATATATAATTCCAAAAGAGACGAGGTGATTTCATTTGCAGCATGAAAACTGAAGTCCCTAGTCGTTTCTTTAAGAGGTTTTGTGTAATAGGTTATTTCACATTTTTTTAAATTATATAATCAACTTCATAGGGCTATAAAGGCACCAACGGTCTATGATAAATATCTCTCTTATAATTAAGTAGACAATGCTTTTTACCGACGAGGATTTTATTCCTACATCTAAAATTATAGAGATCTTAAATGAGAGTAAACACATTATATCTAAGTTAAACAAATAAACCCGTAAGGACAATTTTATAACTCAGCAACTTATAGTCCTCTACTACTTACGTTATCATGAACCATCTGCAACTAGGTACGTAGATTTGTTCAAGGCCAAGCAATTAAAAAGCTCATCAAGGGAAGTGAATCCTAAGATAATCATACATTGGAACGTGGGCTCTGAGACCTGACCATGATTCTATCCCAAACCGGACATGCAAGAGACATAGACGAAAGCTAGGAATTAGCGGCTTAAGGAGGAGCTGGTTTAAGAAGATTTTAGTAGTAGTGCAAACCAAAGTTATACCAGGTTAATAAAGCAACTTTGATTACAATGGAAACCACAATATTCAGAAACAATAGCTGCCTTGTTTAAGTAACCAAGCAGGCACTTGCTCTCAATGAAAACAGGTTTTATTAATAAAGATTTATTTTCGTTATTAATGTTTACTTCAGTATGCATGTTTACATAGAGTACCGATATTCTCTTCATATAGTCCATATTTTAACACATTGTTGGCCATTAATGGAATTTATTCAACTTCAAAGATAAATGAATGATCGATTAAAAGTCATGTTAGGTTTGGCCATGCTATAAAGATCATATCTTCCTTGGTTTAAATACAATTAATCGATCATGATATATTTTTCAACCTTTTTAGATGGATACATATCTTATCAAAACAATTTCATCTTGAAGAAAACCGCCATGGTGCCTATCATTTATCTTACATATGTAATGTTCTTGGCAACTGCATTGAACGAAAAAAAAGAAACCAAAAGCAGGTTACCAAACATTTGAAAGTTCAACAAAACCATTATACATACAAAATAAACTCAATCTCCTCTCATGTTGATTTCATCGTAAACTTGCTACAAAACAGAAATTTGTTTACAACCGATGGTAAGTAGTAAAACGTCAATTATCAACATTAGAATCCACCTGCAAATCTTAAATTTGCTGTTAAATTTAGACATTCATGTTTTCATGAGGAAAGTAATGCCACATTAAATTTGGTAAAATAGCGTCCGTTGTCAGGATAAAGTTATGTAGAAATAATGCTGATGTGCTATGAACATCCATTTCATGTAAGCATCTTGTCTTGGCAGGTGCATTTGAAAAGCTTATGATGATATATTAGTGTGACATAGGCAGATAAAAACGGATAAATTAAATGTGGTTTGAGGGTTCTTCTATCTTTAGGTTATCTAACGTATCAACGCGGGATGAAATTATATATGTCAAGGCCTTTGACAACTTAGGTAAACATTTTAATTGATACATAGAGCTTGGGGAGACGAAGCAGATTTTGGCGGATTTCTTTACCATTCTCGGTAATTAATATTAGCCTGTTCACAGTCTCTCGCTATAGCTCTGAACTCTGTTCTCAAATAAGTCTCCCTAAGAATTTTTAGTGAAAATGTAACAAATGAAATACGTTGCGAGATGATTGAAGTGTGTGGCTTGGTAGGCTACTGCTATTGATAAAGAAAGAGTGTGTATTTAATTGAATACTCTTATATGCTGTTTTATAAAATTTGAATGAAGTTTAAACGATACGCTGACATTAAGGTTGGACAGAAGGTTTCACCAAAACATCTCCCTTACTAGTTTTTTTCAACAAAACTCATATTGAAATTGACATTTATAAGAAAGGGCTTGCTTCACTTTTGACATTTTCTTGTTTGAGATCAGTCAACGTCGTTTTGCTTGGAGGCTGTTACAAAACAAATGTCTCAAATAATGTTTCAATCAATCAACATAACTGCATTGCAAATATAATATATAGTTTAAAACGACTCCAATTTCATAACTATTTGAAAGGGTAAACGCAATCGGTGTCTATTATTATAAACTTAGATATATTTTCAACTGTCTCTATTATATATATGATAGGTTTGCAGGCATAATTTGTGTGTCATAATTCGACATTTTAAATGGTATAAGATCAGGACAACATAGTGACTTCTTACATCAGGTATATCAACAGTCGTTAGTTTTATATATATTATATATATTATACATTATATAGCTCTCTTACCAGAAGACACAAGGGCGGTATTTCTATTTAACATAAAAACTCGTACTTATTTTATTGTCAATAAAAAAAAATGCACTGTTCACGGGTACATACTTAAAGTGAAGTGATGATATATCATTGTGATGTTATCATTTTATTACGTCACAGCATAGGTATGTCATACCTGTTGTGGACGCTATACCATTCTGAGCCAAATAATGCTGGACAGTGCTGGAAATGTCAGGCAAGTAGTGAGAGGACGGATACTGTGGGAATTATAGTGTGTGTGGAGTTCTTGTTCAGATATATAATAGTTCTCGTTTCTTTTTTGTTTTGGGAACATTTGCCAATATTAGGGAATTGGCGAAACAATGTCTTTGCTATTCAAGCCATGTTCTCTTAAAGATTTGCCAATTCTGATTGTAAGACGCCTTTTCCTAGCAAGTCAATATGACTGACCACTTTCATTGATAATCATAAAAAGCAGGTGGGTGGTATGTGTAAAAGATCCTAAATGGGACGCTTGGAAGGTATAGTTGGCAAGAACAAATACAGCAGCAATGAAGTGGGCGTCTTGAGTGACGTACTTATCACTTTACATGACAACACAATTGCAGTCACATTGACCTCATCCTCTTCAATCCATCAATCTTCATCGATCCATGTCTCTTGTGTAAACATAGTTCCCACTGTCAGTCTTTCCTTGTAGCAAATATCGTTCTACTGATTCTTGACTAAATTATAGGTTTTTCTTCCGTTCTTGGATAAACACATTGTGGCATATAATTGAATTATGATTTCTCAAACAAATCAATATCTAATAATCTGTATCTTTATCTTTATTATGCTTAGGTACTTAAAGTTTATAATTAAATTATTTATAAACCACTTTATTACCAAACTTCAGTATTATTTGCGTATTTGAATACACCCCATCCCCTGGGTGTACAATCTAAGATAAAACGGATTGGAAGGTGTGGGTGATACATATACATGGACATTTTGTAAGTTCTTGGATGCTTCTTGTAAGTGTTTAATAATAATAATATGAATTAACTTAATTCACAAGGACATGGTGTTTGTTTATATATTTACCAACTATTCAGACGGATAATTTGAAACTATTAAGTATAAAATCTAGCTGTTATTCCATTTGATTGCAATTTGATTGCAATCCCGTAAATATGCTTTTGATTTTCAAACGCATTATGCTATTTCCATTCTGCTATACAAACTATTTCAGAGTGCATGAACAGAATTGACTGTATCCTGTAGACCTTAGTATTTCATGAACCACTACGGCATATGGAAAAAATCTAACATTTCAAATTTTATTCACATGCGCCCACCAAACAAATAGGAAGCAACACACTGGTGTAACAATATCAATGATGCATCGATAGTATGTATTTAATAACACAATGTTTCAGGAGGTTGTTGACAAATGAGGACAATGACAAAAAAGATTTTGCAGATTATTGTTTAGTCATACCATCTTCTGTCATGATCAAGTAAGATCAATGTAAGTGATCACCTTGACAGGTAGCACAATGATGATATTTCTCCTGCTTGTTGATTTTCATCTGTTTTACATTAGTAACAAAATCTTACCTAAAATGATCAATATTCATTAAAATAACCGACAACTGTGGATTCATCATCGTGACAAAAGATTTACCAGTTCCCAGGAATAACGTTTTGTAGATTACCACTGAACCTAACGCTCATAACAGCATCAGTCATGGTGACACAAAGTCAACTGAAAGCTAAATCTGATGATTGTGATACCCTCTCTGATATAGATGGTGAAATAATTAAGGATAATAATGCTCTTATATGTATTTCCTTGCGATAAACAGAGGGCATACGATTCTGTTAATAACCTTTTCCATCATTCTTAAATGTAGTTTATTGAAACTTGCTAACACTGTTGACAATCCCTTTTTGTTACAGACTGGAGCAACAACGTTTCCCAAACTACCAGGTCGTCTCGTCATCACTGATCTCGTGTATTTTACACAATGTTCTAGTTAGTATTTAGTTTCCAATTAAAACAAATGGTTAACCAGAAAGCAATAAAATACTTACAATTATTTGAATGCATTAATAACAAACCAATGTATTTGATATTATGATATGCCATGATGATGAAGCACCTTTGACTCTTTTGTTTAGCTTTGTTATGATTTTAATTCATAGTTCTGAAAGCACAACGTCGTGGCATTAATGTTATTTGCATGAGAAAAAAAACAAAGCCTTGACTGTCTGGGTAGTCATTTTCACTTTATCTTATGTTTCATCTTTAATCAAAATCAATGTTAACCCAAGTTGTGAAACATCGGTTTATACAATGCTTTTCATATATCCTAGTATTAAATATGTAAATATCCAATTGAACATAAACTATTAAATGCGTTAAGGTTGAAAGTTGAGATGGTACTTTACCTTTTGGTGATAAATCATATCATGCTACAAGCAGGCATTGAAATTGTCATCCTTATGTAAGAAAACTGAAAAACATAAAGGCAAATATCTCCATTTTTATTTTGCAATTATGTTATCCTCCTACAATAACAAGAGACCTACGTTCCCATTTGTCTGACATGATCACAATATGTTCTGCGTCGTGTGCACATTCAATTATGTGGGTGTTAATAGATTTTAGTAATCGTATTTTGTAGTTATATCTGTTGTTGGACCACTAGACACTGACGTGTCGTCAACATCAAAAACATTATCAATGTTGAGTGGGCAGAATTAAATTTTTAAATGAGATAATGTTAATTAGACTGTTGCGTGTTTGCTACATTTTATACTAATCACATATTCTTCTATAGAGGAGTCAACTTAAAAGAGACTTCCATCGATCCCATCATATCAGCAGCCTCATGTGCAGATGAAGGTAAACGAAGATCTATGGAAAATTCGGATGACTGATAATTTGTGGTGTACATAGGACACAGGGTTTGTTAAAATTTAGTAATGTTACTTTTATATGTCATTCATCTCCATACAGCATGTTTTGTTTTGTGAAGCTATATTATAGTATATTTTGCAGGACATTTACAGACCATACGCACAATATTTATTTTTGCCGTTGTCATCAGTTACGTGCTTTGACACAATTACATGACTCATAACGCTTACATCATTCACTTGTGATGTTACAATGGTATGACCTCACTGCAGTGAAGTGTTTATTTCGGAGATTTTCGGAGAATTCAAAACTAACAAAGATTGATTTGGAAGATAAAAATAATTGCTTGTGTTTCCTGATATCAAGTGTATCAGGCTGCACTAACGACCACAGATGTATTTATAATAAAAGGATATTTGTACTTCTTACAACGCTTGTACATATATTGCTTTTGATGCTATTGTGAAAATGGACGACGTTTCCTAAAATCTCTATCACAAATTATCATCGCGTATCATCATGAGGAGCCAGTGTAGATGTCGCAGCATGAGGAGACGGAAGTATGATCACGTGACTCTCATGCTGCGACATCTACACTGGCTCCCAATCACTAACAGATGCAAATATAAGATTGCAACACTAGTGTATCGCCACTTTGATGGGTCACTACCATCTTACCTGTCCAAGGAGTTATCAACCTACCAGACCACACGCACTCTTCGCTCATCTAGTGAAAAACTGCTAAAAACGCTAAAATTCAACCTAAAGTCAGCCGGAGAGTGCTCGTTCAAATACAGCCCACCTTTAGTTTGGAATGCACTTCCAAATGAACTTCGAGATGCACCATCACTCTACAGTTTCAAGTCTGGACTAAAAACATTCCTGTTCAGACAAGCCTATCCCTGACTTTTCAAAATTATGAGAGTGAAGCACAATGAGTCCTTCGGGAGATTTGCGCTATATAAATGCGATCCATTATTATTATTATTATTATTATTATTATTATTATTATTAAATACAATCAATAATGTATTGCCTGTCGTTAGCCATTTCTTCGTCATCTACAAGTAGTTATTTCTGTAAAATTGTTGTCAACAATTATCCCTTCTATGTAGTTTACCTTCATCAGCTTCCGGGTCACATTTCCTTATCTGTTCATCCGCATCACACCTTCTATTCACCACTGAGACCGAACATTCTTACATTTAACAAATGCCACTGCCCCTTATTCTGATGCTATAATTGCTCAGCTCCAGTGTTGGAAGGAGGGCTTTGATAGTTATGCTTGTCTTGTGAGATTCTCTAGACTGGGGAGAATTTGACCCTTAAGCATCCAATTTCTCTTGTCAATATTGGGTCATATTGTCATATTGCCTTAAATACCTTCATGCCCTCCCCCTTGATAGTTATGCTTTGTCTCATGAGCCTCGAAACATCTTATTCTAAATGATTCTCTAGACTGGTTAGAATCTGACCCAAGGTGCAATTTCTCCTGACAGTATTGGATTCATTGAGCTAAGGGAAGGTGTGAATATCCTGATGTGTTTGCTCCAATAAGTGTCATCAAACATATTCATTAAGATTTCCTATGCACATGGAATAATCTGATACAGGATTCGACCAGCTTCTCCCGAGACTATATTCTATTCCTTTGAGTGAAGTTATGAACGTTAGGATCTTCTCGGTATCTTAATCTTCATAAATTTTATGCTAGATTCCCCTTGGAGAGGTGAGGACGTGGCGGTGTGGAGTTGTAACATTATGATGTTCTAGTTCCCCTGATGCTTCATAAATCTTGTTGACGAATATTGTCTGTGACGAGTAGGAAGTATCTGTCCCCAAAAGGTGTGAACGAGTGAGTATACAGTGTAATTCATCCCTTAAGCTTCATTAAAATGGTCAAGACTATTCCCTGTAGAATCGGGAATAAACTGGGAAGAACATTCTATCAAAAGAGTGCCTATTTCTCACTGACTAATTGAGTCAGGTGCCGATATTAACTATTAACTATGGACACTTGGGCGAACATTTAGTCTCTGAAATGATTTTTTAAAATTTGTATGTGGAAATGAAATAAAAGAAGCGTCTGCACCTTAATCTGGGCTCTGTAGTCTTGGTCTGTTCTCTTGATGACTTATTGCGAGCTAGAAATGTGAACGATTTACTTTCACTCTTTTTAGGAAAATTAAAAGGCTTGACAGGACCCAACATGCGTTCGAATTCCTTTGACGGTTATATGTTAATGGAGAAAAACGAATTAATGCAAATTATTTTCTTCATTTTTTCAGGCTCTTCAGAAACCCTACAAGAATGACATTTTTTCAGGCACTTCAGAAACCGTACAAGTATGACATTTTGACCTCAGCCAGTACATCAGGAGAGTCTGTTTTATCAAGATGAATCACTGAAAATGCATACTTAAGTTTGAAGCTTTTGTGATGCTGATAGTGATGATAGATACATATACCTTCCTAATTAATATAAATGACATCGGGCGACGTTATTTGCTTTATTTGCTATATATATTTAGAAATATATTTATCTTAAACCAGCATTTTATTGGACAAAATCCGAAGAGCGCTCGTCTATTATTTACTTAACAATGTTTGTTTTTTTGGTTTTAAGTATAAAGCTTTTTTCCGTATTTCATTTACATATGTTAAATGGACAAGTACCGTGTGGTTCCTTATTTCATTTCCTTTTCACTGATAACCTGTTCAGAGATAGCGTAGATATATCACTTTGTAGATGCCTACAGCAGGCTATTGAGAGATTTTACGGCTGCTTCACTGACTTATGTGCCTAATTGTTTTAAACTCTTTACATCACTAAAAAAAAGCTGTATGGAGCTTCAACAGGAAGTAGCATGGTTCCAAAGTAGACTGCTTTGTTTACCATTTCTCAGTTTTTAATTGTATTTCTCTAATTAATATGATGCCATCCAAATCCCTAAATGAGGTCACCAATCAGGTATATACTTAGTTCATTTGTGTATGCATAAATTTGGATTTGTCAGTTTGTTATTTCCATATAAATAACAGTTTTGCTACCAGTAAGAGTAAGGCTTTCACTGCCAACATCGACCTTGAAAGGTCATAGTGTAAACCTACATTTATAATGGTATTTCTCATAGTTATATTCATGTGTTTATCAGTTAGATTAATGTTGAAGATTCTGTAACACTGTTTTTGTGTAAATTGACTGCTTTATTGCAATTCAAAGTTTCTAAATGATGTTTTGTATATTTTCCAGTCAATCATCAATAATCACCAGTAACATCATCACAACATCATACTGTCAGTGTACCAACATCACACTCTGGATTAAAGGCTGTTTAATCTCATCAAGTCTTGAAACTCTGTGATTAGCCGTTACATGCATTGACTGATTGACCACAAATGATGGAGGGCAAAGGAGAAAACATGGAAATTGAAGAACAAGCAGAAGAACAGATAGAAGAGAATAAGCGGACCATAACTCAAACAGAAAAGGGTTTAGCTTATAGTATTGACTTAAAAGTGCAAAAATTGAGAACTATCTTTAAGCAACTGAAATCCGACTATGTTTCCATTGAAAACATGCATGGTGATCAAAATGAGATAACCAAACTACACAGTCACTGGTTAAACCTGTATGAAGAATTTATTGAGACGTACAGACAAATTCCTGATGAAAAATTTCTATATGAAGACAAATTAGACTTGCTGCACATGTATAAAACCAAGATTGAAGCTGTTGTATTACAGTTGTCAAATGTTACACCTAAAGACAGTGCAAGCCAGATCGCATCACAAAGGGGAAGTTCAGCCTCGACTACGCATAGCAGATCTTCATCTTTGTTATCTGCAAAGATCAAGGAACAGAAGAAGAAAGCAGAAATTGATGCACAGTTGAGAGCGTTTGAGTCCCAAAAACAGATTGAAATGGAGAAATTAGCCTTGGTAATGAAGGAACGCGAATTGAAGTTGAAAACAGAAAGGGAGATTTCTTGTGCAACGGCCAATGCGCTCGATGAGCTTGTAAAGAGTGATGTTGACGAGCAAAAGCGCAAGAACAAATCCAGTGATAACATAGAAGAACTGTCAGATCATAAAAGTAATATTGTCACGACACAAGTTGCTGCGACAAACACTGAAGTTCATTCTAAACCCAATTTGCTGAACGCTACAGCCATACCATATGTGCCACAAACAAGCAGTCTGGTTATTGCTCAGCACGAAGACAACAACCTCAACAAAGACCGCACGTGCGCTCCACAACAGTCTGACGTCATCGTAGATGTTGTCCGTCAGCTTCGAAGACCAGTGCCCGACATTTCCAAGTTTGATGGTGATCCACTTGACTACTGCAAATTTGTGAGACAATTCAAGACGAAGATTGTCAACAATACAGATGATGTTGACGAAAAGCTCAATTATTTGATGCAGTTCACAAGCGGTAAACCTCACCAAATTGTCAACGGTTTTGCCTACCTCGATGCAAAGATTGGGTATCCTGCTGCCATGACTGAACTGGAGGAAAGATATGGTCAAGAAGACGTGCTTGCTGATGCTTTCATTGAAAGGGCTAAACGGTGGCCGAACATTAAAGCTGACAGTCCAAGTGCTCTTGATGAATTCGCCATTTTCTTAAGCAAGTGTGAACATGCCATTAGGGGGATTGAGGCTGTAAAAGTGCTTCAATATCCAGAAAGCATAAAAATGCTACTTGGCAAACTACCATTTCATTTCCAAGAAAAATGGAGGAATGTTGTGTATCACATTAAAGAACGTTCAGAGACAGTGAAGTTCAGCAATTTTGTAAACTTCATAAAGATGGAAGCCAAGAAAGCATGCGACCCGACATATGGACGTGATGCACTGAAAGTTGGAGACCAAAGAACAGGTGTTGGGAGGGTTCAAAGTCGACCACAACCAAAACAGAGTTATGCCACAAAGATGTCCTACACAAATGAGAGCAGTATGACCGACAGATCAAGCAGCTCATTCATGCCTAGAGAGCCAATAACAGGGTGTATCTTCTGCAATTCACCGTCTCATGTTGTGGACAATTGCAACTCTTTCACAAAGAAATCCTATGAAGACAAATCTAACTTCCTTAGATCAAAAGGGCTTTGTTTCGGATGTATGAAACATGGACATAGGAGCAAAGATTGTCGAGCCCGAGCAACATGCTCAGTTTGCAAACGTCGGCACCCTACCTGCCTACACAATGACGAATGGATACAAAATTCTGAAAACACACCAAAGAAGTTTGACAACACACCAAGGAACTATGACAACACACAAATAAAAGGTGCAAGTGCATTCAGCAGTGTATCAACCGGTAACGGAGAATGTACCATGGCAGTGATCCCAGTGAGAGTAAAGTTAAAGGACAGTCTGACCTCCGTGAACACATATGCTTTCCTCGACCCAGGAAGCAACGTAACTTTCTGTTCAAACAACCTACTTCAACGACTTGGGGGAAGCGGCAAAAGACTGAAAATCACACTAGACACCATGGGCGACACTCACGTTATGACCACAACTGCAGTTGATGGACTTCAAATTGGAAATCTTGAAATGAACAACATAATTGATCTTCCACGGGTTTACACCAAAGACAACATGCCAGTCTCAAATAAACTCATCCCTACCATGAAAGACGTCGCGCAGTGGACACATCTCGAAGATGTCGTTGTACCATCAATCAACTCCAAAGTTGGGATCCTAATTGGCAACAACATCCCAGATGCATACACACCTATTCAGGTACGAACCGGTCCAAGAGGATCTCCACATGCTACTCAAAGCTTACTTGGGTGGATCCTATGGAACGTTGTAAGAACACCAGACCCAAACAGTAATCCTGACCTGACAACCAACAGAGCAAATGTGTCAACAATCCGCGACGAAACTGAAGAATTGGACAAGATGATCCGCAACACCTACAACCTAGAATTCCCAGAAAGAACAGTTGATGACAAAAGAGAAAGTTCAGTGGAAGACAAGTGCTTCATCAAGCAAATCGAAGATTCGATTAAACTTTCTGAAGGACATTATATCACAGACTTGCCCTTCAGAAACCAAACCGTCTGCATGCCAAACAACTATCCTCAAGCTGTCAAGCGTCTGACATCTTTGAAACACAAGATGATGAGGTATCCTGATTTCAAGAGTGACTACCAAGAGTTCATGGAGAAGCTTTTGAAAAGGGGATATGCAGAACGTATACCTGAAACTGATCTACTCGGAACATATGGACGTGTGTGGTACCTGCCTCACCACGGGGTGTACCACCCGAGGAAACCTGGGAAGCTGAGAGTGGTTTTTGATTGCTCTGCAAATTACCTTGGAGCTGCACTGAACTCAGTCTTGCTACAGGGGCCGGACATGACCAACAAACTTCTGGGTGTCCTCCTCCGCTTCAGACAGGAGAAAATTGGGTTGATGGGCGACATTGAGGCCATGTATCATCAGGTACGTGTCAACGACAATGACCGTGACTTCCTCAGATTCCTATGGTGGCCCGACGGCAACATCAACAAGACTCCTGAAACTCATAGAATGAAGGTCCATCTGTTTGGAGCAATATCATCACCAAGCTGCGCCAACTT
Source organism: Gibbula magus (assembly GCA_936450465.1). Classification (NCBI taxonomy): domain Eukaryota; kingdom Metazoa; phylum Mollusca; class Gastropoda; order Trochida; family Trochidae; genus Gibbula; species Gibbula magus. The sequence continues at coordinate 3,678,257 of OW388305.1, forward strand.
TGCTCTACGAAAGACAGCTTCAGACAACCAAGACAGCTTCGAACCAGAAATCGGTGGTGGCATCAGAAGAAACTTCTATGTTGACGATTATCTGGGATCTAAGGCAACAGAAGATGAGGCCATATCTCTGATTCATGACACAAAGGCCATGTGCATGAAAGGCGGCTTCAAGCTCACCAAGTGGCTGTCCAACAGTCACACAGTGCTAAAATCTGTGCCAGAAGATGATAGATCCAAAGAAGTGAAGTGTTTTGACCTGAAACAGGACATTCTGCCATCCGAGAGAGCACTTGGAGTGCTTTGGAAAACCGAAACTGATACACTTGGATTCAAAATCGGAGAAAGAAATGTACCATGCACAAGGCGAGGGATATTGTCACTATCCAGCTCCATATATGACCCGTTCGGATTCACAGCCCCTTTTGTCTTGATTCCCAAATTCATCCTTCAGGAACTGTGTAGAATCGGTGTTGGATGGGATGATAAAATTGAGGGAACAAATCTGAGAAAATGGAACAAATGGGTGTCTGAGTTGCATCTGTTAGAGAACCTGAACATTGAGAGATGCTTCAAGCCAAACGACTTTGCAAGTGTTATGTCATATGAACTGCACCACTTCGCCGACGCTAGTGAGACTGGATATGGTATGGTGACTTACCTGCGGATGTTAGACGACAAGGGACGAATTCACTGTTCGTTTGTGTTTGGGAAGGCGAGGGTGACACCTCTCAAGAAAGTGACCATCCCACGTTTAGAGCTGACTGCAGCAACTGCTCTGGTGAGAATCAACGCAATGCTCCTGAGAGAACTTGACTTCAAAATCGACAAGATCTTTTATTGGACAGATAGCATGAGCGTTCTTAGGTATCTTGCCAATGAGAAGTGCAGATTCCACACTTTCGTTGCAAACCGGATACAAATCATCCACGAAGCATCAACCAACGATCAATGGCAATATGTGAACACTCTTCATAACCCTGCAGATCACGCATCTAGAGGATTGACGATGACATCACTGCTTCAGACGAAACAATGGTTCAATGGACCAGACTTTCTATGGAAGGCAGAAAACTTGTGGGAACAGACAGCAGGCTCGATGAACTATGACCTCGAAGAGGACCCTGAAGTGAAACATGTGCATACGGCTGTATATGAAATGACCATCATGGACAGACTGTTTGAACGCTTCTCCGACTGGATGATGCTGAAGAAGATCGCTGCTTGGCTATTAATAGCACGCAACAACCTACTTGACCTAGCAAGGAAGCGAAACCAAACAGAGAAGCCAAAACATGCACCTACAGCAAAACTTGGACCAAAGGAAAATCAGAAAGTCCTGTCTGTCTCGGAACTCAAGAGAGCTGAAAGGGCACTAGTGAGGTATGTTCAAGCAGAACATTTCTCAAGCGAGATCAAAACTCTGCAAGCAAAAGGAAGAATCAGCAAGTCATCGAGGTTAGTGAAACTAGATCCTTTCCTGTCAGAGTCTCCTATGTCCAGATTGATCCTCGAAGACGCCCACAGGTTAGTGGGACATCTCGGAAAGAACGCCATTCTTGCGCATACTAGACAAACATACTGGATTGTTGGTGCCAACTCACTCATCAAAGGCATGCTTGCTAAGTGTGTTACGTGCAAGAAGCATCAAGGTACCCCGAACACTCAAAAGATGGCAAGTCTACCTGAAGAGAGAGTGACCATCAATTCCCCATTCTCCAAAGTTGGAGTGGATTACTTTGGACCTTTTGAGATCAAGAGAGGCAGAAGCCTAGTCAAGAGATGGGGTGTAATATTCACATGTCTGACCGTGCGAGCAGTGCATCTGGAGGTTGCTGCAAGTCTCGATACCGACTCCTGCATATGTGCTATTAGGAGGTTTATTGCTCGCAGGGGGCCGGTCAAATATATGAGGTCAGACAACGGAACTAACTTTGTCGGTGCCGAGCGTGAATTGCGAGAAGAAATGTCAAAGTTGGACTCGCCAAAGATTCAAGGTGCTTTACTTAAGCACAACATTCATTGGGAATTCAACCCTCCCACCGCATCAAACTTTGGAGGAGTTTGGGAACGACTGATCAGACTGGTTCGTAAAGTGATGTACTCTCTACTTCACACTCAAACAGTTCGTCTCGATGATGAGGGTTTGAATACTCTCTTCTGCGAAGTAGAAGGGATTTTGAACGGACGACCAATTTCTGAAATGCCAAACAGTCCCAACGACCTCGATGCTCTAACCCCTAATCACCTTCTCCTGTTCAGGGGCGGCGAGCTGGCTCCACCCGGAGTATTCTACAAGGAAGACAGCTAATGCAGACGAAGATGGCGACAACTGCAGTACCTGACAGATCTTTTTTGGAGAAGATGGACTCTAGAATATCTCCCATTACTACAAAAGAAGCAAAAGTGGAACACCGTTCAGAGAAACCTAAAGGAAGGTGACATGGTGCTTGTGATGGACAATAGTCCAAGAAATGCCTGGTGTCTAGCAAGAGTGCTGGACGTCATCATGGACAAGCGAGGTCTTGTTCGTATTGTGAAGCTCCGAACCAAATCGGGTGTCTACCTCCGTCCAGTGAACAAACTGTGTCTCCTGCTTGAAAATGACTAAAATGATTGAACTCTTTTCATCTGTTGCTTAGTGAATATTGATTTGTTTAAATCACCACCGTTTATTATGTTTTTTGATAATTGTGTTCTATCTAGACGTTGACACAATTAAGGGGCCGGTGTGTAGATGCCTACAGCAGGCTATTGAGAGATTTTACGGCTGCTTCACTGACTTATGTGCCTAATTGTTTTAAACTCTTTACATCACTAAAAAAAAGCTGTATGGAGCTTCAACAGGAAGTAGCATGGTTCCAAAGTAGACTGCTTTGTTTACCATTTCTCAGTTTTTAATTGTATTTCTCTAATTAATATGATGCCATCCAAATCCCTAAATGAGGTCACCAATCAGGTATATACTTAGTTCATTTGTGTATGCATAAATTTGGATTTGTCAGTTTGTTATTTCCATATAAATAACAGTTTTGCTACCAGTAAGAGTAAGGCTTTCACTGCCAACATCGACCTTGAAAGGTCATAGTGTAAACCTACATTTATAATGGTATTTCTCATAGTTATATTCATGTGTTTATCAGTTAGATTAATGTTGAAGATTCTGTAACACTGTTTTTGTGTAAATTGACTGCTTTATTGCAATTCAAAGTTTCTAAATGATGTTTTGTATATTTTCCAGTCAATCATCAATAATCACCAGTAACATCATCACAACATCATACTGTCAGTGTACCAACATCACACTCTGGATTAAAGGCTGTTTAATCTCATCAAGTCTTGAAACTCTGTGATTAGCCGTTACACACTTCGTGCATTTACCTCGCATTTGAATCTGTCCTTTGCCATTGCTTCATTTCCATGCAATTTGAAAAAAAAAGAGTTTTGTCTGGCAAGGGTAAATTTCGACCTTGTGAAGTGAGCAATAAAAATAATCATTATTGTTTTCAATTCCTTGACGCTGTCCTCTTTTAACAGTTCATAAATAATTTCATACAGGCAACTCAAGTTTTGGTGAAAAAGTTAAATCAATCTTAACTTAAAAGCTATCTTGATCTAAGTAAGTTAGATCCTCGTGCCATTTGTTAAGTCACAAGGATTATTTTGAACGTACGTCGAAAAGTTATAAAATCAGGAGCACAAATTGTGATGGTATCACTGTATAACAGCGACAGTGCAAGATGTGCATATATATATAATGAATATTGAATATTGAAAAGGATCATTAACTTGATTCTGTGAAAATGAATAAAACAGATAACAGAATATTCATATGGAGAATATGACTGCAAATCGAATACAGATAAATTTTGGATTTCTAATATAATAAAAGACAGAAAGAATGTATCTAAATATAATGGCTGTAACAGTAATTTTAGTGACTGTTATAAATACTAGTAAACACCCACAATACGTGACAGCCGAAAATAAGTAGTCAGTAATAGGAAATAATGTATTTATAAATGGAAATGCTTCAAAGAGCTTTAAAAGATATGAAAACATTATGCTCTCTTCCTTAGTGATTGGTTATGAATAAAATACAATGATTAATAGATCAAACGGTGTGTGTCACAGTCTGTGAGAGAAGTTGTCAATTTAACTGAAAGCCTCGAGACTGTTGTCTGTTATGTCCGTTATATGTCGTTTTAGCATTGACACTTCTAAATGAATTACGCTGTGGCCTATGTAATGATGAAATAACATTTTCACTTTGACATATATGGCGATTATTTTGGATTCTCTCGTCCTTTAATGTATATTTAACATTTCTATTGTCACATTACTAATTAAACAATTGGACTGAATGAAGATCCATCTTATTTTACCTTTCGATGAATATAACACTAATTGCAATATTGAACTCATTTCTTATCATCCTTTTAAGGTATATTTTAACTTCTGAAGAGTATGACACTAATTTAGCATTCCTAAAAAGATAAATCTTCTAATTAGGTGTATTAGAATATGTCACTGTGTTTGGATTGGTCTCATTCATTTTTCATTCATTCAACTTCTCAGATAGGTTTTACTTTTCAAAGAACAAAACACTAATCGTTGATTGCACTTAGTCCAGCCTATGTTCTCTTACGAGAAAAACAATAGCCCGCAAATAAATGATATCTTAATATTGACTCAAGAAAATGAGTTTCATTTACTTATCAATAAGAAGCATTCATTCACAGATTGGACGGATTTGGAGAATTTCATGACCATGTTCACTGTATCGGATGCCTCAGAATGTCTTATGAAATCCTTGCATCTACTGCTGTTAAATATGAAGCATTCATTCATAGATCCTGAAGCAGAAAGAATGTCATGATATGATCACGTACGATGCCTCAGGGTAGCCTACGAACTCCTTGCATGGTGGGACGTTTCTGAACCCAGTCCAAGGTCTGATAAATAACTTTCTAAACATTACGGTTGCTGTGAATTTGTGGTAGGAAGTATATCAAAATCACGGTTATTTGATGGGTCTATTTTTATGGTGCATTTTCTGGCAAAAGTCAATTAATTGATTTAAGTATTTAAGTCCCACTGTATTGAGTATTCGTTAAATTCGGTTTCTTTCGGTTTCAATCAATGTAATTGTCATTGATAAACTGTAACTAGTCTAATTTAAAAGTGGTATTGAAAAGTGTCCGTCAATCAGATTACAGGACTGTTTTAACGAAACAGTAATGATATCGATATTGGGCAGGACACTTTTATGAATGGTTGCTACGGGCAACGCGGTCAAAGTGGGATGTAATAATATGTTAACATGTATAGCACTTATCAAATTACTCTGCATTTCCTCAAGGCGTTAACATTATTGCCCTGTATTGGTTTTCAGAGCAGTCATAAGTGCTACACGAAACCACTCATTTACCATTTACAAACAAACTCATTTCACGTACCCAATAGTACAGCTGGCTAGACTGAGTTCAGTGTAGATGAAGTTGCTTGCCCAAGGACACAGCACAGAAAAAGACCCAGGTCATACTTTTTAGGTGCCGCCTTTGGGATTCAAACCCGAATCGTTGGCGTGAGAGGCCAGCATGATTACCAATACGCCACTGTGTTCCTAGATATGACAATGTAACACATTGTGTAAATTCTGAAAATAATGTGCTAACAAACCTATTACATGTTCAATCTACTCTACTACTAATCCGCGTTGTGTGTTGTGTCAAGTAATGTTCAATTAGTTCAAGACCTCAGCTGTATAACAAGTTCAGAAGGTTAATCTTGGGTGAGTTGATTATATGAGGACTGGTGAGAACATCGGACACATTGTTTGCTACTTCTTTTCTCCCTTGAGTGAATATGTGTGAAACCAAGAGTGCCAATAGGCAGACACTTATCATATAAATGTATGAAGTAAAGTCAGACGGTTAAAGTGCAACGTTCATAGAGAAAATATAACTCTTGTCTCGTCACGTTACAAGTGGGCCTGAAAATCGCGGGATTAATTTGCTATACAAGCTTGAGATGATCACAATGTCGAAATATTCACTATCTAAATGACAGGTATTTCTAATTGTAAACTTCATTAACTTCATTTCGTAAACATCTAATAACTTTAGAGTAATGTCAGACTATGTATGTGTAACATTTACTCTTGATTTCTAATTAGATATTGAAGCAATAAGGTAATATGGTTATTGCACAGGGGATTGTTTGTGAAAACAGATTAACATTGAGATAGCAATAGGATGAGGTTATACACTTGATGTATACGTGATATACAAACTAGAAGAGAGCAGCCTGATGTGAAGAGTGATTGAGATTACAAGTCACAAAAAGGGATATTTTTTATTCAATAAGAATGTATGTAAATGTATATTACCTGCTTAGTTGTACTTATTCACTGCGTTAGGTTTCATATGGTTTCTCCTCCTGCCTGATATATGTATCACTTGCTTGATAACGGTGATAGTATCTACATCGAAACATCACATTTATGGTAATAAAGAAGTTGACTATCCATCGATCTTGATTTTCCTTCATCTCTACAACTTCTAAAATGCTCCTTAAAGAAGTTCTTATATGGATCAGTCATTTTGTTTCATTAAACATAAGTTCACATAACGTCCTGTGATATTCATTTCCAAGCTCTTGCTTACCAAAATAATCTATATGATCTACACATGTCAATGTCATAGTTGACAGATTGGATGACGATATTTGATCTCTTAATCTACAGGGAACCTTTCATTATTAAACATTCGGGTAAGGAATGCACATTCTAGTTATACACGTAGGTGTGCAGATGATATGACATATGTATTTCTTATTTTGCATCAAAACATTATGCTCGGTTTTCAGATCCGGCTGACCGTTGCTTCATTGCTTTTGCTCGCTTTCTCAACTGCATAAGTGTAGCTATTTGGATATTTCTTGATACTGACGAAGTTTCTCTTGCTAAGATTTCATTTAATGTAGCTCTAAAACACGCTACAGGAAAGATTGATTTGATTAGTATCAGTTATTTTGATTTCCACAGGTAGAGCACATTTTAGAATCGGCTGTTTGTTCAGATAGATTGTGACGTCACAAAGTAGATGCGTCAATACGCGGTGAATTTTTGGATAAAACTCCAATCAAAGTCGTTCCTGAGGCCAAGTTTATTGGTCTCACATTTGATAGTAAATTATAATTTATCCCACACATTAAAAGCCTTAAAGCTAAATGCTTAAAGGCATTAGACCTTTTAAAGGTCGTTTCAAATAATAAATGGGGTGGAGATGAAGAAACTCTTCTTCATCTCTATCGATCACTCATCCACTCCAAATTGGATTATGGATCCATAATTTATGGTTCCGCCCGCCCCTCTTACATCAAAATGTTAGATACTATCCACCACCAGGGTCTCAGGCTTTGTCTTGGAGCCTTCAGAACTTCACCTGTTGAAAGCCTTTACGTTGAAGCTGATGAGCCATCTCTTGAAGATCGGCGCATCAAGCTAGCACTACAATATATCACCAAACTTAAAGCCAACCCTTGTAATCCTGGATACAACTGCGTATTCAATCCAGAATACCAGCAGTTGTATAACTTAAAACCTAAAGCAATTTCACCACTCGGTATCAGACTCCAACAACATGTTGAAGATTCTGATATCGACCTAACAACAATAGCAGAGCGCGGTCTTCTTGCCGCTCCGCCATGGCAGCTGGTCAGGCCCCGTGTAAACCTCTCTCTATCTACTCACAAAAAATCAAATACAGACCAATTAATATTTCTGGCATTTTTTTAACTACGTGAATTTTTCGCAGACTATAAACCAATTTACACTGACGGTTCTAAGGATGGACCCACAGTTGCAGCAGCAACTGTGACTCCTTCAACAACATATGCTTCAAGGCTGCATGATGGCTGCAGCATCTTTACTGCAGAAGCTAAGGCCATCCTTAAGGCCATTCATCACATTAAAAACTCAACCCCTAATAATTACATTATTTTTTCCGATTCACTTTCTTGCCTACAAGCAATTAAAAACTGTAAGAGTGATCACTAAATTATCAGGGATATTTTATTACTTCATAATTCTTGTCTCCAATGCGACATCGTCTTCTGCTGGCTTCCTAGCCATATGGGTATAAGAGGTAATAACAAAGCTGACTCAGCTGCTAAATCAGCATTAAACCTCAAACATATTTCTCCTACCAAAGTTCCGTATACGGATTCCAAACCTGCTATTAAATCTTACATTAAACAACGTTGGAAGTCCCAATGGGACCAACAACATCATAACAAACTTCACACTATTCAACCTCATTTAGGTTACAAATCTCTATCCTCTTTTACCCGGCAGGAAGCTTTAAAGGGGGAAGACCCCCCGGTATGTATACCCTGTCATTGTCCTCTCACAATCAAACACATTCTATGTGAGTGTTGGGACACTGCACATATCAGGGAAACTTTTTATCCTTCTATTTCTATCAATCAAGTTTTTACTCATTTCGGTGAGCATCGTGTTTTAGATTTTCTAAAAGCTATACACCTTACTGATAAATTATAAAATTGTAATTTTTCATTATCAGCTTTTATTCAACTTGTGATAATATGCTGATGTTTTTGCGGCCTTCGTGCCGTGTTCTGTTTTTCAATTGGAATTTTCTTTTTTAAATTAGGCAAATAAATTAAATATCTCGCCGCTAATGGCTGCAATACTGCCGAAGCGGCGTTAAACAATAACTCACTCACTCACTCAATACGCAGTGAAGCGGCTCTCAAATTAGAGGAGGTTCAATCCATAATTGATCACGCTAGATTTTTCTAGAGAACCAATCAGAATCGAGTATCCAGCAATGTCATGGTAGAATATACTTTCAGTGGTGAAATATGGCATGTACCCGTGAGATAAAATCCTTATTTTCACTGAGTGAAATAACATGTTATTCTACTCGGTGAAATAACATTTTCAAGCATATCACATCAAGGAAACAATAGGATGATGTCATAAGATTACCATGGAAAAGCAAGGCCATCTTAGCTGCTCTCTTCATAAAATAGAACGTTTGACATTTCTCGTTGAATACCATCTATATCTCATCTCAGACGTTGAAATTATATCAAATTTCTACATGGGATTCTAAAAGAAATGTCAAATATTCTCTACGTAAGTCATTGCTTTTAAAAGCTTTTAACTTCAATAGCAAATAAGTAGCAATTGCTTTGCGTGACGCCTGATTCGCTGAACACCGTCATAGAAATTCAGTTCATACCTGCATAAACTAATTTTCGTCATCTATTTAGCCACACTCCCATGACGTAAGACCACCAGTTGCTTTGTGGATTTTCACTGGGTAATTTGTAGGCGGGGCGTCATGAATCCAATGACGTTTGGATTGACTGCTATTTCATTAGACTTCATACACGTAAAAAGTGCAGCTCTAATTGTTGCTAATTTACTATTTTGGGCAATGAAACCTTTTAAAAACATCAAGAATTGATTCCAAAAATTAAGTTCATGGAGGTATATATTATCAAACTATTAATCTCCAAAGGTTGGTTTGATTGAGTAAGTGTTTTGAATTCAATTTCAGCACTTCAGTACAACTGACACGGGAAGATATTCAAATCTGACGAATCACACACTACCTTTAACCTTCATCCTCAGTTGCAAAAATTCAAGTTTAATATAATAGAGCTATTTAAATAGTCTATATTCCAAGTCGTCCTGACTAATATATTGTCACAGTACATTCTATGCATGTTGTCTCAGGCATATTGTTTCTACAGAAAAGTTTCTTCGGAAAATCCTTCATGAAAACCATGTAAAAACTTCATCATTATTGTTTCACCTCGGTGTCAATGTTAGCACATTAGAGACACTCAAACTGAGAAGAATGTGTACTGTTGCAGATAGCGTGCTCCCATACATAACAATGTGAGATGTAGAATGATTTAAAATGTGCCAATATTTCTTTTTTTATTCAACAATCAGATTCATCAAATGAATCTTAAAGAGAGAGTTCGATCGGGGTATTTTGTGGAACGAAATATGTCATTAATGTATTTTTTAACACAAATCCAGCTTTAACATATTACTCAGTCGTGAGAGCAATAAAGTGATATCTCTACAATTGACAAAGAGTGGCGAACATTCTTTAAAAGATAAAACCAATGAGAAGTGTAACTACGGCATAACATGAAATTGTGGATCAGTCTAATGATAGTATACATTAACCTTATTTGTTACTTTGTAGATATTTGTAGATATTCTATCAACACATATATTTTATTATCCAAAAGTTTTAGAGTTAGCCAAAATACAGCGTTTTTCTTCACTTCTCGTAATGAACAAAAACAAAATGGCTTAAATAAAAATAACTTAATAACAATATGCCTAGAACTGCAATCCATAGATTCATAATCAATATAAATTGTCAGTCTTCATTTTACAAATGTCTAAAATGTCTTAAAAGAATATATTTAATTTGAAATGTGATATGGGAAAACTCTAAAACTTTTGTAAGAAGCATATTTGTTTCATAATGGACCTTTTGAGACAATGAAGTATCAGATTACATATAGTCAATAGAAAGAACTTTCTCCTGTTTAATTAGATATTAAAAGTACGTTGTTTTTCTGCAAATGACATTGAAAAACATAAATTGTATTTCATTTCAACATTAAGGTGATTTTTATTTCGAACGTTTACTTCACATTTAGCAGAAGGAAAATGTCAATTGTAAGATGACAAGGTGTTTTTTCCCCGAGTCTGGTTGAGTCTGGTTGAGTCTGGTTGAACAAAACGATAATAGAAGCAATTGTTTGTAAAGTTCACTCAGACGAATTATCCTGCATTGCTAATTTCACTGACAGCAGTGTTGATTAAGAAATGGTAGGTAATTAATACTCATCTAAATCGTACATTAATATAGTGTTGCCATTATTTAAATGCACTAGGACATAACTGTTGTTGTTGAAATGATAACTTTCATTATTGAAATACAAAAACATCTATTGAGGTCCAAGTTTGTCGTCACTTATTAAGATCCTCAATACTCATCCTCCTCCGTATTAAAATAACCTTGTTTCTCCCCTCAGAGCTTAAATCTGTTGTTTCATCACAGGATCGAAGAATTGAGCGGAGTAACCGCTGTGGGAAGATAGTGATATAACCAAACTTTTTGTATTCAGAATCTTGGTGTAAGTATATGAATAAAAGCCACATTCTCAGTTACGTATTTGTGTAATTGACATTCGACTGTTATCCAAACGAGAGATCGCCAATAACAGCACAATTTAAGATTGTCATGCACAAACTGGTAGTTGAGATTGTTGAACACGGTGGGATGTTTTATCACTACATTATTACCAAAAACACCTGACACCAGTGAATATATAAATTGTTCACTTGTCGACCTTAGCACAATGTCTGATGACGCACAACTTGTATATGTAGTTCTTCCTCAGATTCTTGCAGATCTGACAGCCGTTGTCCGCTAATTGACCTCCGAGCGCTGAAATAATTGAATGAATATTTTATCATGACGTCAAACAAGCACGGTGCGATCGTTTTGTTACCCGTCCTTTGAAGATATCGTTTAATATTACACTTGACAAATAAAATAAAACTCAGGGGTACGTGGTGTACCGTTAAAGAGTTCCTCAATCTATATCTCTCATTAGACATAGTGTGCAGTTATGGAGATCTCATATTAGACAAATGTACAATCGTTGTAAGGGGTTATCAATCTAAATAAATAGGAATCGGAATAAATTTGTATTAGGTCAACTTATCGATATAACATGATAATAAAAAAACGTCGATCTTTATTTATTTAGATTGGTATGAAATCTGACTATACCAATATACTGATTATTGAAATTCAAAATACAGAGCTTCAGTTACAAGAAAATGTTAAGGCTATAGGCTACCTGCAGAAGCAGAAGATGTGTCGTGTTGTTGACACATCAAGGAGTCTCGGGATATCTCGCTGTGAGGTCTCACGGAGATAACGTTCTCAGTATTATCATGATCTGAAACAGACAAGTTACTGAATATACTCTAAATACTAACAACACTTTACCCGTGCTAGATAGAATTCCAGCCCACTACTACAACTGGTTCAACAGTTCTACCCAATACTCGCAGGTTTCTTCATTTCATAGCCACGCGGTTGTTGCATGGTTACTCCCTGCATTTACAATAACAGCCGTCATAAAAGTGAAGTACTCTGGAGCGGAAATCACCTCTCCCCAGATCTTTATAAGTACATTTTGGAAATATCGTTTGTGCCCTATGCGCCGTTAGCCACAATGCAAAGACAGTTTAAGTGTTGTTCTATCATTATAATGTTGGGCATAAAGTTGGTAAGCAGCATCTCCCCTTTTAAACTACTTTGGTATGACATCAGTCAGGAATTGAACCCCAGCCTTCCAAGTGTTGAGCTGACGTTCTTCCAATTGAGCCTCGTTGAAATGGTTTTGGGCTTAATTTGAATGCACCTATATCTAATTCAATTACAACTTATTGTCAGTTCGTAGATTATCCGACCCTCACTTGGAGGTCCGTGGCTCGACTCCCTTATCTGGATCTGATTGTTACAATCTCTCCTGTTACATAAACAACATTTCAGTGCATCTAGTTCAAAGGACACGATACTGTGTGTGGACGAAATTCGAGGGCTACTCCCGTATGTACATATAGTTAATGTTATTTTCATCAAATTAATATCGTAAGTAAAATAGTATTTCTTTTAATAGATCCCGAGATTCTATTTCGTTCAGCGCCCCTTAACCTCCAGGTTCTATTTGAGGCCAAACTGTTTTGCAATCATAAAGAATAAATGAATAAATTGTGATTGCATATCCAATTGTATTTTACTAGCCTGCACCGTTATCTTAACTGCACAAAAATGTAGCTTCTGATGAAAATGACTTCAGAAAGCTATATGTCTAGCAATAACGCTTCTTTTTTTTCTAAAAGTACATTATTCTTACCGTTATGAAATGTTCGGAGGAAACCAGGGTTAAATGAATAAACGCAGAGGAGCAGAGCAACCGAGCACAGTCCAAATGTCAGAAACCCAGTCATTGCTTCAAGAAAATCTTTCACACGAAGTGACCTTTCTCAGCTTGATGTTGAGGGCATGTTGACCTTTCAGTATATTTGATGACTTTGTACATCATGGTATTTGCATTTTTTGTATGACCAGAATATTATCATATACGTCGAAAATAGAAATTAAGCTTTTGTCCCTTTTTTAAGTTTCAACGCATAAAAACGACACCTGTGTATGTTGCGAAAGTCAATTTTAATATGTATATTATTCAGTTTTTATTATTCTTCATGTGGTGAATACATGTAACAGAGGTATGAAGAGAGAACACGACGAGCACGTGTGGGGGTTCAGTGGATGGATTTATTCACACAGATGGAGAACGGAGTTGAAAATAACAAAGAAAGAAATGGCCTGGAACACAAAATACACAAATTAATATATCGTGAATTGCACAAGATCCATACATTAAATGACTATTACACGTGAATGCACATTACATGAGCATTCAAATCATATGAATGATATTAAAATGGTAAAAAGGCGTAAATATAATAGATTAAAATGAGATATTTACACACTGTTACATGCACGTGTTCAATAATTAGATGTGTTTGTGCGTTAGAATAAAGGTGACACACACCGGACATGCATACATCATGTTTTTTGTGCTGTTGAACAAAAGCGTCCACTTTAAAGAGGCAGTTACCTTGCTTGCATGGGTGCTATCAATCATCACCAAAGAATCACATTTAAAAGCTGTATGCTTCAATGCTATATGTTATATACTTTAAAATGTAGGCCCCAGGGCTCGAGATAAGATGCCTACGTGAGTAAATATGCATTAATAATTCAGAGATAGCTCTAAACAATAAAACTAATGGGTGACAGACAAACGTTAAATTAAAGGTGATTTGTCGTCTCAAAAGGTGTGCCTAAATCAATTGCTTTATAATGTTGCATTGCAAAGCTTCCATAGTTACCAAAGATCGAAGGGATATTCCCTTGCCTACATTTGTCATCACCAAAGTAACACCATTAAAAGAAATATGCAGACTATATGTTATTTATGTAGTGCTAACGGGTAGTGGGATTATCCTTTCGACATTTGTTGAAAAGTATATCTTAAAGGCAACAGTGTTAGAAACGTTTTCAGCAGAGTCGGCAATGCAGCAATTTGAGCTTTTTCTTAGCCATTCGATCTTTGGATAAAGATAGAAAATGATAGTCTAACGAAAATGATGTTACAAAATGTGGGTTCAAAATAAATATACAAAAGTGTATATGCCTCTTATGCTGCAGTTTGCAGTTTGAGGTTTTTTTTATGATATTTACTTGTTGAATCATTTAAAAGTACATACTACTTTTATTTTTTGTTACTCCAAACCGGGAAAAACCCCATTAACGAGTTTTATATTTATCTAACCAGGATTTTTGACGTTTTTAAAATTAAAAAGAACAGCAAAATTCTTAATTTTAGCTCATGCAATCTAGACGTTCCTAGAAGTTTCTTTAAATTTACTTAAGATCCGGGGTCATAGTAACCTGCTGTATTTCAGGTTGATGTTGTATAATAAGATATTTAATAATTTAATTTTGCATGTTGTGAGCCCATGAATCTTTTAATTAATCACATTATCTTTTAGCTATTTGCATATCTCTCAGGTATCAGTGACAGTAGTGGGATAAAGAACAGGTATTCTATAGTGAGAACAGCTTAATTTAAATTAACACTACGTACATCCTGAATTAAATTTTAAGGATTCAGGACTTTTTCTGAATGTGTGTTAGACCCAGTTGATAATTTCCTGAAGATTTCACAGAAGAAAATAAAAACTGTAGTTTTGAAAAGATATGCACCTGGTCAATTGAAAGAGCTGCCAAAGCTGTAACTTTTATCTATGATATATAAAAACGGATTATGATACTTAGCACTCATCTGTTTTCTAAAAATCCAAAAATGAAAAATGATCTGTCTAGTTCTCGCGTTGATATGATGCTTCAAAGACATGCCAAATTACATGATATTTCCACTGAAAAGGTGGGGAAAAATTCGGTACGCAGCTGTATTTGTTTTAATTTCAATAGTTGTGTAAGGAAGTCGTTTTTTTTTCCCCGAAAGCACAAATTCTGAACAAAATCAAAGTTTTAACTTTTCTTCGACGTAGATATCCCAACACATGATAAACAAGTAAATGTTTTTGACTTTTGCTATTGTGTAATTCGAAGGATGATTAGAAATATGTTATATTTCTAATATTTATTTGTTTTCCTTGCAAAACTCGATAAACCAACACGTGAAGTTATTAAACCTGAAGCATAACTTCATATTTACTTTATTTTAATTACGTCAAGACAGGTAAACAATTTGAAGTTGTCTAAACATTTAGGAACTTACAATGTATATGTTTTTCAAATCAATAGAACTTCATTCTCATGATTTGAAAACTTGTTATATACAACAGGTCCACTAAGTACAAACTCCAAACAATGGATTTATGCATGGATGAATCTTAAAAGTTTTGAAAACATTCAAGAAACCGTAACAAATCGATCGTTGTTTCTTTAGAGTTATTAACGTGTGCCATTCTTTTTTAAAGAACATGCTTTAGAATCATCTCAACATGAATTTATGTAATGGATTAAAGATTCTTTGATGTTAACAAGAAGGTGTTTTGCAAGATACCGATGAGACACGGTCGCATTCAATAAAGTAAAGATTTGATGACAGTCTGAGCAAAAAGGTTGGATGTTGTTTGAGCGATCTCTGCTAGTATTGACAATCGAATATCAAATTCCTTGAAAGTTCTTGTTATACATTGAAGGTACAATTTCGTCATGGTAATACCATAACAACAGCTAATGCACACGACCACCAGGCCTCTACCGTCGTCATGTAGTAAGTAAAAAAACAAGAATTTGTACCAGTGAAGGTAGTGTTATCCAAAATGTAACAATGTTCTATTTGTTCACTATCTAAATGGCATGTATTTCTCATACAAGCGATATATTCACAGAGGCACAACTGATGTATATGTTTCAACATAGGGGTGATACAGAGATATTAACAATGCTGAAAACAATTGCCACGAGACATTCTACATCTAAATAATAAAAGCAATGATTTATTTTACCCATTTTGCATATCTGAGGGTACTTGCTTATCTGGTTTTAGTTTATTGGATCTTTGGCTCATTGCAGTTATCAGAACATATCGAGTCTAATGGCAGCTCTGGGTGGATGGTCTCAATCCTGAAATAATACTTAGGAGCAATAAGGGGTCCAAAGGTCCAACAATACCATGAGCAAGGGACCCATCACTACAGATATTGCCAAGCGAAGGTCCCAACATGGTCAATGTGTCAATCAACATTTATCTAAGGACACACTGGAGCAAAAGTCTACTTTCCGTCAATGTACTTACAATCTGACAAAGGTCCCATTACGTTGACCTTATGGACCATGTACAGCAGTAACAGTACGGCAAATACTCTTGGTATTTGCTTCAGGTGGCTCATAATCATTATGAACATTAATGTCAAATAAACTTACTTCATTCGAGTGACTCAGGAGCATAATGCATAAACCGATGGTAACATTATTGGTGACCGTGGGACCATTTGGTCTCATACTCCCCCGGGATTTGGGCAAAGTACATCAGGTAGCGGACGGGGATTACAGTGGACAGAGATCGTTGATCTTGACAGTGGGGGGCGTTGGTCACGTTTCGGTCGTAACTTGTAGTGCATTCTCTATCTCTGTAGGTAATATTTCACTCCTGAGTAGCATATACGATGAAATGTTATTAAAGGTTTCCATATTGCTGATGGCCTGAAAACGAGTCATTACTTCATTAATGGCAGATTCATTCACATATCGTTTTAAATTTTAATTCTCTATTATCAAATTGGTTGTATTGGGGTTGGGAAGGAAAATCGAGTCTTGATGGATACAGCTGCAATCCAGTTCTTCAGCATTGTTAGAATTGAAGGAAGTCGAGATGCATTTACATTACTCTCCTGTTGTAGCATGTTCCTATGTACCACGTCACACGGTTATAAACCTGGATAAATCTTGACTCAATGTATTGTCCTATTAACCCTTTTCAATTTTATTTAACAGTCGCTTTCATATATATATATATATATACAATGTAGCTAAATTGAGAGTGTGTAATGAGATGTTTTACCCTCTAATGTAACAATATATTGTATACAAATGGCAAATTTGAGAACAAATAGTATGCAAAAAAACGTGTTCCAGATTCTATGCTTCTATTCAACAGTTACGACTCATTTATTTACACTATAAGGTTTAACATCAGCACACAGTGTATTGGTCTGAATGTTCGGTGTTTTACAATCGCGTTTCTTTTGGGATATATCTTGCACATTCAGCATATGTTGTTTCTGACAAAACGTCTATAGATAAAAATTACCTCCAAAACAGTGCTTTGTGGCTGAAGGTTTTGTTTAAATTGTAATAATTGATGGGGAGTCACCACATTGCCCTCGCTAACTGTGTTATCTGGAAGGCTATGTCCTATGGGAATATGTAAACTAAACATTTGGAACTATTGTTGTAATATGTATGCAAACTACATACATTCTTGAACAAATTATGAAACGCAGTGAGTCTAAACTTTTAAAGAGAAGTGTCTGTATACAAATTGAAACAATGAAGTTTTCATATCATCGAGTGCAGGTGTTGGAGTCCATGTCTGGGATTTGTTGAAAGTAGCAGGAAAGATATTCGATCTGTAGCTAATTGTGCTAAAAAGTGTTGGTCTAGCACTTCTTGTATTAGCTCTCATTTCCTGTATTTTACCTTATTCTTGGAGTGACCAATTTGCTTAATCATCTATCCTATCCTAAAGATATTTGATAAGTGCCATAGAATTCGTTATTATTACCTATAAATCCTAAAGATCATATTTAATATACTTTATCAATTGTACATTGGACTGATCTGAATATCATCTAATAAACTATTTCTATTTGTTGCATGTCCTCCAAACTTACTGGACCAATGATCTCTAACACGGCTAATCAAGTACAGAAATACATCAAACAACACATAAACCTACTTTACATCTGATTTGGTTATAAATTGTATTCAACCTGTTAGGAATGTTTAACGTTTGCTAAGCCTTAATCGAAAATGTCTCTAATCATATGTTATCAATTTGGAAATAGTCATTTTTTTTAAAGAAACATTTTACTTCAAGGTTATAAGCTGCCTTTTGCAGGAGAAGTTATGTAGAAATAATGATAATTTGGTATGGACATGAATCGTGTCTTAGAAGGTGTATTTGAAAAGCTTTATGGTGATATATCGGTACGAAATAGGCAGATCTAAAACTGAGACATTAAATGTGGTTTTAGAGTCTGTTTATCTCCAGGTTGTCTAGCGTATCAACACGGGATGAAGTTGCATATGTCAAGGCCTGTGTTTGACAACTTAGGTATACATTTTAATTGATATTTAGGCCTGGTCGAGATGAAGCAGATTTTGGGGGATTTCTTTACCATTCTCGGTTATCGATGTTAGGAAATCTGTTCTCAAATAAGCCTTCCCCTGGATTTTTTGTGATAAAATGTAACCAATAAAATACTTTGCGAGATGATGGAAGTGTGTGTCTTGGTAGGCTACTGCTATTGATAAAGAGAGAGTGTGTATTTAATTTAATACTCTTATATGCTGTTTTATGAAATTTGAATAGAGTTTAATAGTCAGAAACTAATCCTGAAAATGACATTCATTTTTGCAGTTACCAGGTGAGAAAAGAAAGTGGTTCCTTCACATATGATTTGGTCTTGTTTGAGAGCAGTCGATGTCTCTTTGTTTGGAGGCTGTTCCACAACAAAATTGCATTGCAAATATAATGTAGTATATAACGACATCCATCTCATGTTATTTGAAAGAGTAAGCGTGATCAGTGTCTCTTATAATAAATTTAGATATATTTTCAATTGTCTCTGTTATATATATGATATGTTTGCAAGCATAATTTGTGTGTCACAATCCGACATTTTAAATGATATAAGATAAGGACAACATAGTGACTTCTGTCATCAGGTATATCAACAATCGTTAGTTTTACTTTCATTTCGATCAACTAGTATTGGTATATATATATATATATATATATATATATATATATATATATATATATATATATATATATATATTATAATCAGAATACAAGAGGGTAGAATTTCTATTTAACATAAAAAAATCATACTCACTGTATTGTCAATGGAAAATGTACTGATCACAGGCGCATACTTAAAGCGAAGTTATGTCATGTTATTGAGATGTGATCATTTTTTATGACGTCACAGCAGTGGCATGTCATTAATGTTATTTACGTTATACCTTTGTGAACCAAATAATGATGGACAGTGTTGAACATGTAGTAGGAGGGCGGATGCTGTCGAAATTATGGTGTGTGCGGTGTTAGGGGGAGACGGAGGTGGAGTAAACACTTGTTTTGAAAACAATTACCAGTATTAAAGAGTTGACGAACGTCTTTGGTGTCCGAGCCATCGTGGATCTCTTAACTGTTGGCCAATACTGGTTGTAAGATGCCTTTTCCTGGCAGGTCAATACGACTAGGTGGGATGTGTAAAGGATCCCGATTGGCAAGAACAAATACAGCAGCATTGAAGTGGGCGTCTTGAGTGACGTTCTTATCACTTTACATGACAACACAACTGCAGTCACATTGAGCTCATCCTCATCAATCCATCAATCTTCATCGACCCATGTCTCTTGTGTAAAGATGGTTCCCACTGTCAGTCTTGTGTTATCGGTCTCTTTGACTGCCTTACAGGTTGTCCTTCCGTTCTGGAATAGTTGGAGATAAACTCACGTGGCATATGATTGAATTATAATAACTCTAAATCAATGTTATAATAAGTTGTATCATAATCTGAATTACGCTTAGGTGCTTAATGTTTATAACAAAATGGTTTTAAAAACACGTTATTACCAAACTTCATATTTAAATAACAGTATTATCTAAGTGTTTAGTAAGGATATAAATATAACTTAATTCACATGGATTTGGTGTATGTTTATATATTTACTAACTAGTCAGATGGAGAGCTTGAATCTATAAAGTAGCTGTAATTTCATTTGATTGCATTCTCGTTATATTCTTTTGATAAACGCAGTATGCTATCTCCATTCTGCTACACCAACGATTTCAGAATGCATGAAAGGGAGTTGACTGTATTCTGAACACGAAAGTTTTGTGGATTACAGCATATGGAAAACATCTAACATTTCAAGTTTTAATACACTGAAATGGAAAGCAACACATTGGTTTTACAAAATCAATGATTCATCAATAGCATGTATTCAATAACACAATGTTTCAGGAGTTTTTTGACAAAAGAGGACAATGACATGAAACGATTTTACAGATTACTGTTTATCTGAAGGTTCATACCATCTTCTGTCATGATCAATGTAAGTGATCACTTTGTCAGGTATCGCAATGATGATATTTCTCCTGCTTGTTGATATTCATCTGTTTTACATTAGTAACAAAATCTTACCTAAAATGATCTATATTCATCAAAATACCAAACAACTATGGATTCATCATTGTGACAAGATTTACCTGTTCCCAGGAATAGTAGGAATTGTAGATTACCACTGAGCCTAACGTTCATAACAGCATCAGTCATGGTGACGCAAAGTCAACAGAAGGTTGAATATGATGATACCCACTCTTAAATAGATCCCTCTAGTGAAATAATTAAGGATAATAATGCTCTTGTGTGTATTTCCTTGCGACAAACATAGGGCATACGATTCTGTTAATAACCTTTTCCATCATTCTTAAATGTAGTTTATTGAAACTTGCTAACACTGTTGACAATCCCTTTCTGTAACAGAGTGGAGCAACAACGTTTCCCAAACTAACAGGTCGTCTCATCATCACTGATCTCGTGTATTTTACACAATGTTCTAGTTAGTATTTAGTTTCCAATTAAAACAAATGGTTTACAAGAAAGCAATAAAATACCAACAAATATTTAAATGCATTAATAACAAACCAATGTATTTGATATTATGATATCATATGAACACCTGCCATGATGATGAAGCACATAGTCTGGTTGTGACCTTTGACTCATTTGTATGGCATTGTTATGATTTTAATTCATAGTTCTGAAAGCACAAAGTCGTGGCATTGATGTTACTTGCTTGAGAAAAAACCAAGCCTTGACCGTCACTTTACCTAATGTTTCATCTTCAACCAAAATCAATGTTACCCCAAGTTGTGAAACATCGGTTTATACAATACTTTTCATATACCCTAGTATTATAATGTAAATATCCAATTGAACATGAACTGTTAAATGTGTCAAGGTTGAAAGTTACCTTTAATCAAAATCAATGTAATCCCAAGTTGTGAAATATCGGTTTATACAATACCTTTCATATTCCCTGGGATTTTATATGTAAATGTCCAATTAAACATGAAATATTAAATGGGTTAAGGTTGAAAGTTACCTTTAATCAAAATCAATGTAATCCCAAGTTGTGAAATATCGGTTTATACAATACCTTTCATATACCCTGGGATTTTATATGTAAATGTCCAATTAAACATGAAATATTAAATGGGTTAATGTTGAAAGTTACCTTCAACCAAAATCAATGTTACCCCAAGTTGTGAAATATCGGTTTATACAATACCTTTCATATACCCTGGGATTTTATATGTAAATGTCCAATTAAACATGAAATATTAAATGGGTTAATGTTGAAAGTTACCTTTAATCAAAATCAATGTAATCCCAAGTTGTGAAATATCGGTTTATACAATACCTTTCATATACCCTGGGTTTTTAATTGTAAATGTCCAATTAAACATGAAATATTAAATGGGTTAAGGTTGAAAGTTACCTTTAATCAAAATCAATGTAATCCCAAGTTGTGAAATATCGGTTTATACAATACCTTTCATATTCCCTGGGATTTTATATGTAAATGTCCAATTAAACATGAAATATTAAATGGGTTAAGGTTGAAAGTTACCTTTAATCAAAATCAATGTAATCCCAAGTTGTGAAATATCGGTTTATACAATACCTTTCATATACCCTGGGATTTTATATGTAAATGTCCAATTAAACATGAAATATTAAATGGGTTAATGTTGAAAGTTACCTTCAACCAAAATCAATGTTACCCCAAGTTGTGAAATATCGGTTTATACAATACCTTTCATATATCCTGGGATTTTATATGTAAATGTCCAATTAAACATGAAATATTAAATGGGTTAATGTTGAAAGTTACCTTTAATCAAAATCAATGTAATCCCAAGTTGTGAAATATCGGTTTATACAATACCTTTCATATACCCTGGGATTTTATATGTAAATGTCCAATTAAACATGAAATATTAAATGGGTTAAGGTTGAAAGTTACCTTTAATCAAAATCAATGTAATCCCAAGTTGTGAAACATCGGTTTATACAATACTTTTCATATACCCTAGTATTATAATGTAAATATCCAATTGAACATGAACTGTTAAATGTGTCAAGGTTGAAAGTTACCTTTAATCAAAATCAATGTAATCCCAAGTTGTGAAATATCGGTTTATACAATACCTTTCATATACCCTGGGATTTTATATGTAAATGTCCAATTAAACATGAAATATTAAATGCGTTAATGTTGAAAGTTACCTTTAATCAAAATCAATGTAATCCCAAGTTGTGAAATATCGGTTTATACAATACCTTTCATATACCCTGGGATTTTATATGTAAATGTCCAATTAAACATGAAATATTAAATGGGTTGAGGTTGAAAGTTACCTTTAATCAAAATCAATGTAATCCCAAGTTGTGAAACATCGGTTTATACAATACTTTTCATATACCCTAGTATTATAATGTAAATATCCAATTGAACATGAACTGTTACATGTGTCAAGGTTGAAAGTTACCTTTAATCAAAATCAATGTAATCCCAAGTTGTGAAATATCGGTTTATACAATACCTTTCATATTCCCTGGGATTTTATATGTAAATGTCCAATTAAACATGAAATATTAAATGGGTTAAGGTTGAAAGTTACCTTTAATCAAAATCAATGTAATCCCAAGTTGTGAAACATCGGTTTATACAATACTTTTCATATACCCTAGTATTATAATGTAAATATCCAATTGAACATGAACTGTTAAATGTGTCAAGGTTGAAAGTTACCTTTAATCAAAATCAATGTAATCCCAAGTTGTGAAATATCGGTTTATACAATACCTTTCATATTCCCTGGGATTTTATATGTAAATGTCCAATTAAACATGAAATATTAAATGGGTTAAGGTTGAAAGTTACCTTTAATCAAAATAAATGTAATCCCAAGTTGTGAAATATCGGTTTATACAATACCTTTCATATACCCTGGGATTTTATATGTAAATGTCCAATTAAACATGAAATATTAAATGGGTTAATGTTGAAAGTTACCTTCAACCAAAATCAATGTTACCCCAAGTTGTGAAATATCGGTTTATACAATACCTTTCATATACCCTGGGATTTTATATGTAAATGTCCAATTAAACATGAAATATTAAATGGGTTAATGTTGAAAGTTACCTTTAATCAAAATCAATGTAATCCCAAGTTGTGAAATATCGGTTTATACAATACCTTTCATATACCCTGGGATTTTATATGTAAATGTCCAATTAAACATGAAATATTAAATGGGTTAAGGTTGAAAGTTACCTTTAATCAAAATCAATGTAATCCCAAGTTGTGAAATATCGGTTTATACAATACCTTTCATATACCCTGGGATTTTATATGTAAATGTCCAATTAAACATGAAATATTAAATGCGTTAAGGTTGAAAGTTACCTTTAATCAAAATCAATGTAATCCCAAGTTGTGAAATATCGGTTTATACAATACCTTTCATATACCCTGGGATTATATATGTAAATGTCCAATTAAACATGAAATATTAAATGGGTTAAGGTTGAAAGTTACCTTTTATCAAAATCAATGTAATCCCAAGTTGTGAAATATCGGTTTATACAATACCTTTCATATACCCTGGGATTTTATATGTAAATGTCCAATTAAACATGAAATATTAAATGCGTTAATGTTGAAAGTTACCTTTAATCAAAATCAATGTAATCCCAAGTTGTGAAATATCGGTTTATAAAATACCTTTAATATACCCTGGGATTTTATATGTAAATGTCCAATTAAACATGAAATATTAAATGGGTTAAGGTTGAAAGTTACCTTTAATCAAAATCAATGTAATCCCAAGTTGTGAAATATCGGTTTATACAATACCTTTCATATTCCCTGGGATTTTATATGTAAATGTCCAATTAAACATGAAATATTAAATGCGTGAAGGTTAAAAGTTACCTTTAATCAAAATCAATGTAATCCCAAGTTGTGAAATATCGGTTTATACAATACCTTTCATATTCCCTGGGATTATATATGTAAATGTCCAATTTAACATGAAATATTAAATGCGTGAAGGTTAAAAGTTACCTTTAATCAAAATCAATGTAATCCCAAGTTGTGAAATATCGGTTTATAAAATACTTTTAATATACCCTAGGATATTATATGTAAATGTCCAATAAAACATGAAATATTAAATGGGTTAAGGTTGAAAGTTACCTTTAATCAAAATCAATGTAATCCCAAGTTGTGAAATATCGGTTTATAAAATACCTTTAATATACCCTGGGATTTTATATGTAAATGTCCAATTAAACATGAAATATTAAATGGGTTAAGGTTGAAAGTTACCTTTAATCAAAATCAATGTAATCCCAAGTTGTGAAATATCGGTTTATACAATACCTTTCATATTCCCTGGGATTATATATGTAAATGTCCAATTTAACATGAAATATTAAATGCGTGAAGGTTAAAAGTTACCTTTAATCAAAATCAATGTAATCCCAAGTTGTGAAATATCGGTTTATACAATACCTTTCATATTCCCTGGGATTATATATGTAAATGTCCAATTTAACATGAAATATTAAATGCGTGAAGGTTAAAAGTTACCTTTAATCAAAATCAATGTAATCCCAAGTTGTGAAATATCGGTTTATACAATACCTTTCATATTCCCTGGGATTATATATGTAAATGTCCAATTTAACATGAAATATTAAATTCGTGAAGGTTAAAAGTTACCTTTAATCAAAATCAATGTAATCCCAAGTTGTGAAATATCGGTTTATACAATACCTTTCATATTCCCTGGGATTTTATATGTAAATGTCCAATTAAACATGAAATATTAAATGGGTTAAGGTTGAAAGTTACCTTTAATCAAAATCAATGTAATCCCAAGTTGTGAAATATCGGTTTATACAATACCTTTCATATACCCTGGGATTTTATATGTAAATGTCCAATTAAACATGAAATATTAAATGGGTTAATGTTGAAAGTTACCTTCAACCAAAATCAATGTTACCCCAAGTTGTGAAATATCGGTTTATACAATACCTTTCATATACCCTGGGATTTTATATGTAAATGTCCAATTAAACATGAAATATTAAATGGGTTAATGTTGAAAGTTACCTTTAATCAAAATCAATGTAATCCCAAGTTGTGAAATATCGGTTTATACAATACCTTTCATATACCCTGGGATTTTATATGTAAATGTCCAATTAAACATGAAATATTAAATGGGTTAAGGTTGAAAGTTACCTTTAATCAAAATCAATGTAATCCCAAGTTGTGAAATATCGGTTTATACAATACCTTTCATATACCCTGGGATTTTATATGTAAATGTCCAATTAAACATGAAATATTAAATGGGTTAATGTTGAAAGTTACCTTCAACCAAAATCAATGTTACCCCAAGTTGTGAAATATCGGTTTATACAATACCTTTCATATACCCTGGGATTTTATATGTAAATGTCCAATTAAACATGAAATATTAAATGGGTTAATGTTGAAAGTTACCTTTAATCAAAATCAATGTAATCCCAAGTTGTGAAATATCGGTTTATACAATACCTTTCATATACCCTGGGATTTTATATGTAAATGTCCAATTAAACATGAAATATTAAATGGGTTAAGGTTGAAAGTTACCTTTAATCAAAATCAATGTAATCCCAAGTTGTGAAATATCGGTTTATACAATACCTTTCATATACCCTGGGATTTTATATGTAAATGTCCAATTAAACATGAAATATTAAATGCGTTAAGGTTGAAAGTTACCTTTAATCAAAATCAATGTAATCCCAAGTTGTGAAATATCGGTTTATACAATACCTTTCATATACCCTGGGATTTTATATGTAAATGTCCAATTAAACATGAAATATTAAATGGGTTAAGGTTGAAAGTTACCTTTTATCAAAATCAATGTAATCCCAAGTTGTGAAATATCGGTTTATAAAATACCTTTAATATACCCTGGGATTTTATATGTAAATGTCCAATTAAACATGAAATATTAAATGGGTTAAGGTTGAAAGTTACCTTTAATCAAAATCAATGTAATCCCAAGTTGTGAAATATCGGTTTATACAATACCTTTCATATACCCTGGGATTTTATATGTAAATGTCCAATTAAACATGAAATATTAAATGGGTTAATGTTGAAAGTTACCTTCAACCAAAATCAATGTTACCCCAAGTTGTGAAATATCGGTTTATACAATACCTTTCATATACCCTGGGATTTTATATGTAAATGTCCAATTAAACATGAAATATTAAATGGGTTAAGGTTGAAAGTTACCTTTAATCAAAATCAATGTAATCCCAAGTTGTGAAATATCGGTTTATACAATACCTTTCATATACCCTGGGATTTTATATGTAAATGTCCAATTAAACATGAAATATTAAATGCGTTAAGGTTGAAAGTTACCTTTAATCAAAATCAATGTAATCCCAAGTTGTGAAATATCGGTTTATACAATACCTTTCATATACCCTGGGATTTTATATGTAAATGTCCAATTAAACATGAAATATTAAATGCGTTAATGTTGAAAGTTACCTTTAATCAAAATCAATGTAATCCCAAGTTGTGAAATATCGGTTTATAAAATACCTTTAATATACCCTGGGATTTTATATGTAAATGTCCAATTAAACATGAAATATTAAATGGGTTTAGGTTGAAAGTTACCTTTAATCAAAATCAATGTAATCCCAAGTTGTGAAATATCGGTTTATACAATACCTTTCATATTCCCTGGGATTATATATGTAAATGTCCAATTTAACATGAAATATTAAATGCGTGAAGGTTAAAATTTACCTTTAATCAAAATCAATGTAATCCCAAGTTGTGAAATATCGGTTTATAAAATACCTTTAATATACCCTAGGATGTTATATGTAAATGTCCAATTAAACATGAAATATTAAATGGGTTAATGTTGAAAGTTACCTTCAACCAAAATCAATGTTACCCCAAGTTGTGAAATATCGGTTTATACAATACCTTTCATATACCCTGGGATTTTATATGTAAATGTCCAATTAAACATGAAATATTAAATGGGTTAATGTTGAAAGTTACCTTTAATCAAAATCAATGTAATCCCAAGTTGTGAAATATCGGTTTATACAATACCTTTCATATACCCTGGGATTTTATATGTAAATGTCCAATTAAACATGAAATATTAAATGGGTTAAGGTTGAAAGTTACCTTTAATCAAAATCAATGTAATCCCAAGTTGTGAAATATCGGTTTATACAATACCTTTCATATACCCTGGGATTTTATATGTAAATGTCCAATTAAACATGAAATATCAAATGCGTTAAGGTTGAAAGTTACCTTTAATCAAAATCAATGTAATCCCAAGTTGTGAAATATCGGTTTATACAATACCTTTCATATACCCTGGGATTTTATATGTAAATGTCCAATTAAACATGAAATATTAAATGCGTTAATGTTGAAAGTTACCTTTAATCAAAATCAATGTAATCCCAAGTTGTGAAATATCGGTTTATAAAATACCTTTAATATACCCTGGGATTTTATATGTAAATGTCCAATTAAACATGAAATATTAAATGGGTTAAGGTTGAAAGTTACCTTTAATCAAAATCAATGTAATCCCAAGTTGTGAAATATCGGTTTATACAATACCTTTCATATTCCCTGGGATTATATATGTAAATGTCCAATTTAACATGAAATATTAAATGCGTGAAGGTTAAAAGTTACCTTTAATCAAAATCAATGTAATCCCAAGTTGTGAAATATCGGTTTATACAATACCTTTCATATTCCCTGGGATTATATATGTAAATGTCCAATTTAACATGAAATATTAAATGCGTGAAGGTTAAAATTTACCTTTAATCAAAATCAATGTAATCCCAAGTTGTGAAATATCGGTTTATAAAATACCTTTAATATACCCTAGGATGTTATATGTAAATGTCCAATTAAACATGAAATATTAAATGGGTTAAGGTTGAAAGTTACCTTTAATCAAAATCAATGTAATCCCAAGTTGTGAAATATCGGTTTATACAATACCTTTCATATTCCCTGGGATTATATATGTAAATGTCCAATTTAACATGAAATATTAAATGCGTGAAGGTTAAAAGTTACCTTTAATCAAAATCAATGTAATCCCAAGTTGTGAAATATCGGTTTATACAATACCTTTCATATTCCCTGGGATTATATATGTAAATGTCCAATTTAACATGAAATATTAAATGTGTGAAGGTTAAAAGTTACTTTTAATCAAAATCAATGTAATCCCAAGTTGTGAAATATCGGTTTATACAATACCTTTCATATTCCCTGGGATTATATATGTAAATGTCCAATTTAACATGAAATATTAAATGCGTGAAGGTTAAAA
Source organism: Gibbula magus (assembly GCA_936450465.1). Taxonomy (NCBI): domain Eukaryota; kingdom Metazoa; phylum Mollusca; class Gastropoda; order Trochida; family Trochidae; genus Gibbula; species Gibbula magus. Next base: position 3,707,225 of record OW388305.1, read on the forward strand.
GTTACCTTTAATCAAAATCAATGTAATCCCAAGTTGTGAAATATCGGTTTATACAATACCTTTCATATTCCCTGGGATTATATATGTAAATGTCCAATTTAACATGAAATATTAAATGCGTGAAGGTTAAAAGTTACCTTTAATCAAAATCAATGTAATCCCAAGTTGTGAAATATCGGTTTATACAATACCTTTCATATTCCCTGGGATTATATATGTAAATGTCCAATTAAACATGAAATATTAAATGCGTTAATGTTGAAAGTTACCTTTAATCAAAATCAATGTAATCCCAAGTTGTGAAATATCGGTTTATAAAATACCTTTAATATACCCTGGGATTTTATATGTAAATGTCCAATTAAACATGAAATATTAAATGGGTTAAGGTTGAAAGTTACCTTTAATCAAAATCAATGTAATCCCAAGTTGTGAAATATCGGTTTATACAATACCTTTCATATTCCCTGGGATTATATATGTAAATGTCCAATTTAACATGAAATATTAAATGCGTGAAGGTTAAAAGTTACCTTTAATCAAAATCAATGTAATCCCAAGTTGTGAAATATCGGTTTATACAATACCTTTCATATTCCCTGGGATTATATATGTAAATGTCCAATTTAACATGAAATATTAAATGCGTGAAGGTTAAAATTTACCTTTAATCAAAATCAATGTAATCCCAAGTTGTGAAATATCGGTTTATAAAATACCTTTAATATACCCTAGGATGTTATATGTAAATGTCCAATTAAACATGAAATATTAAATGGGTTAAGGTTGAAAGTTACCTTTAATCAAAATCAATGTAATCCCAAGTTGTGAAATATTGGTTTATACAATACCTTTCATATTCCCTGGGATTATATATGTAAATGTCCAATTTAACATGAAATATTAAATGCGTGAAGGTTAAAAGTTACCTTTAATCAAAATCAATGTAATCCCAAGTTGTGAAATATCGGTTTATACAATACCTTTCATATTCCCTGGGATTATATATGTAAATGTCCAATTTAACATGAAATATTAAATGTGTGAAGGTTAAAAGTTACTTTTAATCAAAATCAAAGTAATCCCAAGTTGTGAAATATCGGTTTATACAATACCTTTCATATTCCCTGGGATTATATATGTAAATGTCCAATTTAACATGAAATATTAAATGCGTGAAGGTTAAAAGTTACCTTTAATCAAAATCAATGTAATCCCAAGTTGTGAAATATCGGTTTATACAATACTTTTCATATACCCTGGGATTTTATATGTAAATGTCCAATTAAACATGAAATATTAAATGGATTAAGGTTGAAAGTTACCTTTAATCAAAATCAATGTTACCCCAAGTTGTGAAATATCGGTTTATACAATACCTTTCATATTCCCTGGGATTATATATGTAAATGTCCAATTAAACATGAAATATTAAATGGGTTAATGTTGAAAGTTACCTTTAATCAAAATCAATGTAATCCCAAGTTGTGAAATATCGGTTTATACAATACCTTTCATATACCCTGGGATTTTATATGTAAATGTCCAATTAAACATGAAATATTAAATGGGTTAATGTTGAAAGTTACCTTTAATCAAAATCAATGTAATCCCAAGTTGTGAAATATCGGTTTATACAATACCTTTCATATACCCTGGGATTTTATATGTAAATGTCCAATTAAACATGAAATATTAAATGGGTTAAGGTTGAAAGTTACCTTTAATCAAAATCAATGTAATCCCAAGTTGTGAAATATCGGTTTATACAATACCTTTCATATACCCTGGGATTTTATATGTAAATGTCCAATTAAACATGAAATATTAAATGCGTTAAGGTTGAAAGTTACCTTTAATCAAAATCAATGTAATCCCAAGTTGTGAAATATCGGTTTATACAATACCTTTCATATACCCTGGGATTTTATATGTAAATGTCCAATTAAACATGAAATATTAAATGGGTTAAGGTTGAAAGTTACCTTTTATCAAAATCAATGTCATCCCAAGTTGTGAAATATCGGTTTATACAATACCTTTCATATACCCTGGGATTTTATATGTAAATGTCCAATTAAACATGAAATATTAAATGCGTTAATGTTGAAAGTTACCTTTAATCAAAATCAATGTAATCCCAAGTTGTGAAATATCGGTTTATAAAATACCTTTAATATACCCTGGGATTTTATATGTAAATGTCCAATTAAACATGAAATATTAAATGGGTTAAGGTTGAAAGTTACCTTTAATCAAAATCAATGTAATCCCAAGTTGTGAAATATCGGTTTATACAATACCTTTCATATTCCCTGGGATTATATATGTAAATGTCCAATTTAACATGAAATATTAAATGTGTGAAGGTTAAAAGTTACCTTTAATCAAAATCAATGTAATCCCAAGTTGTGAAATATCGGTTTATACAATACCTTTCATATTCCCTGGGATTATATATGTAAATGTCCAATTTAACATGAAATATTAAATGCGTGAAGGTTAAAAGTTACCTTTAATCAAAATCAATGTAATCCCAAGTTGTGAAATATCGGTTTATACAATACCTTTCATATTCCCTGGGATTATATATGTAAATGTCCAATTTAACATGAAATATTAAATGCGTGAAGGTTAAAAGTTACCTTTAATCAAAATCAATGTAATCCCAAGTTGTGAAATATCGGTTTATACAATACCTTTCATATTCCCTGGGATTATATATGTAAATGTCCAATTTAACATGAAATATTAAATGCGTGAAGGTTAAAAGTTACCTTTAATCAAAATCAATGTAATCCCAAGTTGTGAAATATCGGTTTATACAATACCTTTCATATACCCTGGGATTTTATATGTAAATGTCCAATTAAACATGAAATATTAAATGGGGTAATGTTGAAAGTTACCTTCAACCAAAATCAATGTTACCCCAAGTTGTGAAATATCGGTTTATACAATACCTTTCATATACCCTGGGATTTTATATGTAAATGTCCAATTAAACATGAAATATTAAATGGGTTAAGGTTGAAAGTTACCTTTAATCAAAATCAATGTAATCCCAAGTTGTGAAATATCGGTTTATACAATACCTTTCATATACCCTGGGATCTTATATGTAAATGTCCAATTAAACATGAAATATTAAATGGGTTAAGGTTGAAAGTTACCTTTTATCAAAATCAATGTAATCCCAAGTTGTGAAATATCGGTTTATACAATACCTTTCATATACCCTGGGATTTTATATGTAAATGTCCAATTAAACATGAAATATTAAATGGGTTAAGGTTGAAAGTTACCTTTTATCAAAATCAATGTAATCCCAAGTTGTGAAATATCGGTTTATACAATACCTTTCATATACCCTGGGATTTTATATGTAAATGTCCAATTAAACATGAAATATTAAATGCGTTAATGTTGACAGTTACCAATAATCAAAATCAATGTAATCCCAAGTTGTGAAATATCGGTTTATAAAATACCTTTAATATACCCTGGGATTTTATATGTAAATGTCCAATTAAACATGAAATATTAAATGGGTTAAGGTTGAAAGTTACCTTTAATCAAAATCAATGTAATCCCAAGTTGTGAAATATCAGTTTATACAATACCTTTCATATTCCCTGGGATTATATATGTAAATGTCCAATTTAACATGAAATATTAAATGCGTGAAGGTTAAAAGTTACCTTTAATCAAAATCAATGTAATCCCAAGTTGTGAAATATCGGTTTTTACAATACCTTTCATATTCCCTGGGATTATATATGTAAATGTCCAATTTAACATGAAATATTAAATGCGTGAAGGTTAAAAGTTACCTTTAATCAAAATCAATGTAATCCCAAGTTGTGAAATATCGGTTTATAAAATACCTTTAATATACCCTAGGATTTTATATGTAAATGTCCAATTAAACATGAAATATTAAATGGGTTAAGGTTGAAAGTTACCTTTAATCAAAATCAATGTAATCCCAAGTTGTGAAATATCGGTTTATACAATACCTTTCATATTCCCTGGGATTATATATGTAAATGTCCAATTTAACATGAAATATTAAATGCATGAAGGTTAAAAGTTACCTTTAATCAAAATCAATGTAATCCCAAGTTGTGAAATATCGGTTTATACAATACCTTTCATATTCCCTGGGATTATATATGTAAATGTCCAATTTAACATGAAATATTAAATGTGTGAAGGTTAAAAGTTACCTTTAATCAAAATCAATGTAATCCCAAGTTGTGAAATATCGGTTTATACAATACCTTTCATATTCCCTGGGATTATATATGTAAATGTCCAATTTAACATGAAATATTAAATGCGTGAAGGTTAAAAGTTACCTTTAATCAAAATCAATGTAATCCCAAGTTGTGAAATATCGGTTTATACAATACCTTTCATATACCCTGGGATTTTATATGTAAATGTCCAATTAAACATGAAATATTAAATGGGTTAAGGTTGAAAGTTACCTTTAATCAAAATCAATGTTACCCCAAGTTGTGAAATATCGGTTTATACAATACCTTTCATATTCCCTGGGATTATATATGTAAATGTCCAATTAAACATGAAATATTAAATGGGTTAATGTTGAAAGTTACCTTTAATCAAAATCAATGTAATCCCAAGTTGTGAAATATCGGTTTATACAATACCTTTCATATACCCTGGGATTTTATATGTAAATGTCCAATTAAACATGAAATATTAAATGGGTTAAGGTTGAAAGTTACCTTTAATCAAAATCAATGTAATCCCAAGTTGTGAAACATCGGTTTATACAATACTTTTCATATACCCTAGTATTATAATGTAAATATCCAATTGAACATGAACTGTTAAATGTGTCAAGGTTGAAAGTTACCTTTAATCAAAATCAATGTAATCCCAAGTTGTGAAATATTGGTTTATACAATACCTTTCATATTCCCTGGGATTTTATATGTAAATGTCCAATTAAACATGAAATATTAAATGGGTTAAGGTTGAAAGTTACCTTTAATCAAAATCAATGTAATCCCAAGTTGTGAAATATCGGTTTATACAATACCTTTCATATACCCTGGGATTTTATATGTAAATGTCCAATTAAACATGAAATATTAAATGGGTTAATGTTGAAAGTTACCTTCAACCAAAATCAATGTTACCCCAAGTTGTGAAATATCGGTTTATACAATACCTTTCATATACCCTGGGATTTTATATGTAAATGTCCAATTAAACATGAAATATTAAATGGGTTAATGTTGAAAGTTACCTTTAATCAAAATCAATGTAATCCCAAGTTGTGAAATATCGGTTTATACAATACCTTTCATATACCCTGGGATTTTATATGTAAATGTCCAATTAAACATGAAATATTAAATGGGTTAAGGTTGAAAGTTACCTTTAATCAAAATCAATGTAATCCCAAGTTGTGAAATATCGGTTTATACAATACCTTTCATATACCCTGGGATTTTATATGTAAATGTCCAATTAAACATGAAATATTAAATGCGTTAAGTTTGAAAGTTACCTTTAATCAAAATCAATGTAATCCCATGTTGTGAAATATCGGTTTATACAATACCTTTCATATACCCTGGGATTTTATATGTAAATGTCCAATTAAACATGAAATATTAAATGGGTTAAGGTTGAAAGTTACCTTTTATCAAAATCAATGTAATCCCAAGTTGTGAAATATCGGTTTATACAATACCTTTCATATACCCTGGGATTTTATATGTAAATGTCCAATTAAACATGAAATATTAAATGCGTTAATGTTGAAAGTTACCTTTAATCAAAATCAATGTAATCCCAAGTTGTGAAATATCGGTTTATAAAATACCTTTAATATATCCTGGGATTTTATATGTAAATGTCCAATTAAACATGAAATATTAAATGGGTTAATGTTGAAAGTTACCTTTAATCAAAATCAATGTAATCCCAAGTTGTGAAATATCGGTTTATACAATACCTTTCATATTCCCTGGGATTATATATGTAAATGTCCAATTTAACATGAAATATTAAATGCGTGAAGGTTAAAAGTTACCTTTAATCAAAATCAATGTAATCCCAAGTTGTGAAATATCGGTTTATACAATACCTTTCATATTCCCTGGGATTATATATGTAAATGTCCAATTTAACATGAAATATTAAATGCGTGAAGGTTAAAAGTTACCTTTAATCAAAATCAATGTAATTCCAAGTTGTGAAATATCGGTTTATACAATACCTTTCATATTCCCTGGGATTATATATGTAAATGTCCAATTTAACATGAAATATTAAATGCGTGAAGGTTAAAAGTTACCTTTAATCAAAATCAATGTAATCCCAAGTTGTGAAATATCGGTTTATACAATACCTTTCATATTCCCTGGGATTATATATGTAAATGTCCAATTTAACATGAAATATTAAATGCGTGAAGGTTAAAAGTTACCTTTAATCAAAATCAATGTAATCCCAAGTTGTGAAATATCGGTTTATACAATACCTTTCATATTCCCTGGGATTTTATATGTAAATGTCCAATTAAACATGAAATATTAAATGGGTTAAGGTTGAAAGTTACCTTTAATCAAAATCTATGTAATCCCAAGTTGTGAAATATCGGTTTATACAATACCTTTCATATACCCAGGGATTTTATATGTCAATGTCCAATTAAACATGAAATATTAAATGGGTTAATGTTGAAAGTTACCTTCAACCAAAATCAATGTTACCCCAAGTTGTGAAATATCGGTTTATACAATACCTTTCATATACCCTGGGATTTTATATGTAAATGTCCAATTAAACATGAAATATTAAATGGGTTAATGTTGAAAGTTACCTTTAATCAAAATCAATGTAATCCCAAGTTGTGAAATATCGGTTTATACAATACCTTTCATATACCCTGGGATTTTATATGTAAATGTCCAATTAAACATGAAATATTAAATGGGTTAAGGTTGAAAGTTACCTTTAATCAAAATCAATGTAATCCCAAGTTGTGAAATATCGGTTTATACAATACCTTTCATATACCCTGGGATTTTATATGTAAATGTCCAATTAAACATGAAATATTAAATGGGTTAATGTTGAAAGTTACCTTTAATCAAAATCAATGTAATCCCAAGTTGTGAAATATCGGTTTATACAATACCTTTCATATACCCTGGGATTTTATATGTAAATGTCCAATTTAACATGAAATATTAAATGCGTGAAGGTTAAAAGTTACCCTTTAATCAAAATCAATGTAATCCCAAGTTGTGAAATATCGGTTTATACAATGCCTTTAATATGCTATGGTTTACCCTGGTATGATCTATGTAAATATTGAAACAATTGAACATGAACTATTAAATGATTGAAATTTGGGATGGTATTGTACATTTTGGTGATACATTATATCATGCTCCTAGCAGACATTGAAATTGTCATCCTTATGTTAGAAAACTGAAAAACATAAAGGCAAATATCTCCTTTTTTACTTTGCAATTATGTCATCCTTCTACAATCAAAAGTTACCTACGATCTCATTTGTCTTTCATTATCACAGTATTTTCTGCATCGTGTGGACATTCAATTATGCGGGTGTTAATAGATTTTAGTAATATCAATATCTGGTTATATCTGATGTTGGACCACTAGACACTGACGTGTCATCAACATCAAAGAGATTATCACTCTTGATAAGACAGAATTACATATATAAATGAGATATTGTTAATTAAACAGTTGCATGTTTGCTACATTTTATACTTATCACAAATCTTTGTCAAAACATATTTTTTCCATACAGGAGTCAACGTGAAAGAGACTTCAATCGATCCCATCATATCACCAGCCCAGTGTGCAGATGAAGGTAAACGAAAAACTATGGAAAATTCAGATGATCCATAATTCTTGGAGTACATAGGACACAGGGTTTGTTAACATTTAGTAATTTTACTTTTATATTTCATTCATCTCCATACCGCATGATAAATTGTTTCGTGGCGCTGGTTTACAGTATATGTTGCAGGAGGTGAGGTGAGTTGTGGTTTAACGGATGCTAGTATTGTGGCAGGGAGAAAGCATGCAACGCCATGTGGCTATGCATTGCGGTGAACCCTGCGAGCATCGGCTGAAACTAGCGAACCATGGGTGGTACTATGCTGAAATTCAGTGTAGCATTGCACCCAAACCTTACTGCGTGTAGAACAGTTCTCTACTGCAGACAGAGTTGCCGTGCCCCTGTTGGGATTCGAACCCCTGACATCTTGATCCGAAGCCGAACGCGCTAACCACTGCGCTATCCCGCCTATGTTGCAGGACATTTACATACAATAAGCACATTATTTATTTTGTCGTTATATCAGTAACATGCTTTGACACAATTACATGAGTCATAACGCTTACATCATGAACTTGTGACGTCACAATGATTTGACCTCACTACAGTGAAGTGCTTAGTTCGGAGATTTTCAGAGAAATAAAACTAATAAAGAATTATTGGAAAGTTAAAGATTTATCGCTTGTGTTTTCTGATATCAAGTATATCAAGCTGCACTAACAACCACGGTGTATAAAGAACAAAATGATATTTGTAACTATTATATGGTGTTGATATAATAAAAAAAAAACTATTGGCTGAGATCTGTTGTACTTCAAAGGGTTGAAAAGGAACACCTAGAACAATGATTTGGTCGTTTTGAATTTATGGTGTATCAAATGGTAAAGCTGTTAAATCATCTACCATTTGAATTGTTGACTGTTTGTTATTATTGTCCCGAACTCGAAAACTCCACGAAAGCATAGTCCATCATATGTAAAGAAGCAGCAAAGATGAAACATTTAAATGAATCGATGAATACAATTCAACATGATGACGGCGAAATCAGTACAAATGTCTTTCTCTACAGACAGAAACCATGCTACGCAAACTTTCCTGGGAAATAATGTCAACATTCACACTGTGAAGTGGATTTGCTCCGTGCATTATACCATTGAAGGACATATATTGCGTTTATCCTTTAATGTCTACAATAAAAAAAGTTCTCGAAAGACGACTTTTCACACAGGTAAAATCATAGCGATAAAATAAATCACGAATTAAGAGTTGGAAAGTGGGAGTAAGATCTCTACTTGCTCATCTTTAAAATCTTCACAATGAATAAGTCCTACCAAGTACAGTAAGTGCAGACTTATTGTCACCTGAACCTGAACGTAGTTGATATTTCGAATTTCGAGTTATTTTGTATTTTATTTAAAGTGTATATTTGTAAGATAAAATTACAAAAGAGTGTTATTTTTAAAAACTCAATATAAAAATGTTTTCTCTTTTAGAGTCTGTCTATATTAAAGATAAAAATATATTACAGAATTCTCCCTCTGCTGGTTTTGATTGTTGTCTCCATTTCAAAATTACTTTCAGCATATAGGCATTTATCAAACTAAAATCTCTATCACAAATTATAATTATGAAATAGAATTAACAATTTATTGTCTGTCGTTAGCCATTTCTTCATCATCTCCATGTAGTTAGTTCCGAAAAATTGTTGTCAACAATTATCCCTTCTGTGTAGTTTACCTTCATCAGCTTCTGGGTCACATTTCCTGATCTGTCCATCAGTATCACACCTTCTATTCATCACTGATGATAGTAAATAGTCCATTTGCATAGTGTTTCCATAGGTATTGCATTCTCAAAGCCTTGACATATTACCTTCCTATCCTTCCCTGGAGAGTTATGCTTTGTCTCACGATCTTCGAAAATCTTATTTTAAATGATTTTCCAGACTGGTTAGAATCTGACCCAAGGTGGAATTTCTCTTGACAATATTGGATTCATTCACCTCAGTTACATTTTGAATATTCACTATGATTTCCTATGTACATGGAAGAATCTGATACAAGATTCGACCGCCTTCTCCCCGAGACTATATTCTATTCCTTTGAGTGAAGTTATGAATGTTAGGAAATTTTCGGTCTCTTAATCTTCATAAATTTTATGCCCGACGATTCCCAATGGACTATTAATTAATTAACTATTAAATATGGATGCTTGGGCGAACTGAGTCTAACATTTAATCTCTGTAATGATTTGTTTTTCAATTTCAAAATGGAAATGAAATAAAAGAAACCTCTGCACCTTGGTCTGTTCTCCTGATGACTTATTGCAGGCTAAAATGTGAACGATTTTCTTTCAGACTTTGGGGACATTAAAAGGATTGACAGGACCCAACATGACTGTGTTCGAATTCCTCTGACAATTATATGTTAATTGAGGAAACGAATTGATGCAAATTAGTTTCTTCTCTTTTTTTCAGGAGCTTCAGAAATTGTACAAGAATGACATTTTGAACTTAGACAGTACATTGCGAGGGTCTGTTTTATCAAGATGAATCACTCCAAATGCATAGTTAAGTTTGAAGCTTTTTCGATGCTGAAAGGGATCTTATGATATATGTACCTTCCTAATTAATTTAAATGACATCGGACGACGTTATTTGCTTTATTTGCTATATGTATTTAGAACTATATTTATCTTAAACCATCGTTTTATTGGACAAAATCCTAAGAGAGCTCGTCCATTTTTTCCTGAACCATGTTTTTTTTAGTTTTAAGTATAAACTTTTTTCCGTATTTCATCTACATATGTTTAATGGAGAAGTACTGTGTGGTTCCTTACTTCATTTCCTTTCACTGATAACCTGTTCAGAGATAGCTTAGATATATCACTCGATTTCCTTCTTCACGCATTTACCTTCGAAGTTTTAATTTGAATCTGTCCTTTGCCATTGCTTCATTTCCATGCAATTTGAGAAAAAAAAGTTTTTAAATTTGTATTATGATACTGGCAGGGGTAAATTTTGACCTTGGTAAGTGAGCAATAAGAATATTTATTATTGTTTTCAATTCCGTGACGCAGTCTCCGTTTTACAGTTTTGAATTAATTTCATACACGCAAATTAAATTTTGAAGAAAACGTTAAATCAAACGAAATCATTCAAAACTTTAAAGGTATCATGTTTTTGGTCATGATCTAAGTAAGTTAGACCCTCATGTCTATTGTTTATTAACACTGATTACTTTGAACGTGCAAAGTAAAGTTATAGAATCAAGAGTACAAATGTTGAAGGTATCACTGTATAACACAGACAGTGCAAGGTGTTCATGACACAGTGGAGTCATCTTTTTTCCTGACTTGCTGTCAAATTTAGAAACAGATGAAATATGTCGGTGTCGCTTAATTCATTTCAACGCTCATATATACATATGGAAATACTGAAAGGATCATTTAATTGATTCTGTGAAAATAAAAGAACAAATATTGACAGATAATCTAATAGACGTTAAAGATGACATCAACCAGAATATTAATATGGAGAATATGACTGCAAATCAAATAAGATAATAAAACACAGAAAGAATGTATCTTAATATTATTTCTGTAACACAATTTTAGTGAATAAACGTGTAAATTGACAGATTACCCAAAAGACGTCACAGCCGAGAATAAGTTGTCTGGAATTGCAAATTATGTATTTAAAATGAAAATACAACACTGAATACTTCAAAAAAGCTTTAAAAGATATGAAAACATTATGCTCACTTTGTTATTGATTGTTTATAGATAAAATACAGTGATTGACAAATCGATCGGTGTGTGTCACAATCTGTGAGAAAAGTTGTCAATTTAGCTGAAAGCCTCTAGACTCTTATGTCTGTCATGTCCGTTATATGAACAGACAAGAGAATATTCATATGGAGAATATGACTGCAAATCAAATACAGATAACCTTTGGATTTCTAAGATAATAAAAGACAGTAATTTTAGTGACTGTAATAAATAAACGTGTAGATTGACAGCACAACCACAATAAGTCTCTAACAGCAAATAATTTATTTATAAATTGAAGTGTTTCAAAAGAGCTTTAAAAGATATGAAAACATTATGCTCTCTCTTTTAGTGATTGGTTATAAATAAAATACAGTGATTGACAGATCATCCGGTGCGTGTCACAGTCTGTGAGAAGAGTTGTCAATTTAACTGAAAGCCTCGAGACTGTTGTCTGTTATGTCCGTTATATGTCGCTATAGCCTTGACACTTCCAAATGAACTACACTGTGGACAATAATACAAACATGTCATCATTAAATAATACTTTGACGTATATGGCATTTATTTTGGATTCTCTCGTCCTTTAACGTATGTTTAACATTTCTTGTGTCATATTACAAATAATACATTGAACTCATTTGAGATCTCCCTTGTGTTGTTTACTTTACCTTTTGAAGAGTATGACACTAGTTTTACATTCCTTGAAAGGTATGTCTTCTAATTAGGTATATTACAATATGTCACTGTTTTTGGATTGGTCTCATTTCATATTGAACTTTTCAGATGGGTTTTACTTTTCAAAGAACAATACACGAATCATGGGTTGGACTTACATGTAGTCCAGCTTATGTTCTCTTTAGAAGTGCATGGAAAACAAAGCCCCAGAAAAATCGATATCTTAATCTTGACTCAAGAAAATGAGTTTCTATTGCTTATTGATATAAAGCATTCATTCATAGATACTGAAGCAGAAAGAATTTCATAATTAAGTTCAATGTCTTGGATGCCTCACAATATCTTTCGAAATGGTGGATGCTTCTGAAATCTTCTTCATCAAAACTAACATCCAGTATTTGTCGATAATAATGAGAATACTTCACTCCAAGAAGGGGAGTGATCAAACTGCCCATACACGTTATATATTAAAGGGAATGTATAAATGTACAGTATCTTTTCGAATCAGTTTATATGGTATGTTAAATCGATATCAATCTGGTAATTACTTTCACTCTGCCAAATCGTCCAGTTAACCGACCAAGCTTACATGTACATATTTATTCACCAAACATAGATACACATTGAAAATGTACAATGATTCAAAGAGGTATTAGGTTAAATAGTATAAACGGTAGTTAGATATTGCTAACCAGACATGCTAAAACCTCCGACTAGGGTATTCAGGATATTCAGATGGGACAATTGCATTTGTTCAGCTTCATCCTTGTGTATTTACATGGTTGTGTGCAATCAGTGCTGGCGATTGGTGCCTGACTCGGAGGGTGGGGGTTCGAATCCCGCAAGACATCGTCACGAAAAGTCCAGGAATATTTTCTTTTGCAGATAGAATAATCCGAAGTACAACTATGTAACACTTTGTGTAATTTATTAAAATTATGTGCTACCGAACCTTTTACATTTCCAAACTACTCTACTACTAATCCGCTTTGTGTATTGTGCCAAGTAATTTTCAATTAAGTGGGCCACAGGTGTACGACAAGTTCAAAGGGTTAATTTTGGGTTAGTTGATTACACGAGGACTAGCGGGAATATCGGACACATTGTTCGCTACTTATTATCTCCCTTGAGTGAGTATGTGTGAAACAAAGTTGTCAAAAGGCAGATATCTGTCATCTGTTGTATTGGGTTAACTATAGACGGTTAAAGTACAACGTTTAGAGTTTACTGTTGCCTCGTTAAGTTACAAGTTGGTCTGAAATTCATGGGATTAATTGGTCCATACAAGCTTGCGATGATCACAATTTCGATCTTCACTGTCTAAATGACAGTTGTAAACTTCATTAACTTCATTTCGTAAACATCTAATGACTTCAGAATAATGTCAGACTGTCTATGTGTAACATTTACTCTGGATTTCTAATTAGATATTGAAGCAATAAGATGATAATGTTACTGTAAAGGGGATTGTTTGTGAAAACTTATCAACATTAAGATAACAATAGGATGAGGTTATACACTCGATGTATATGTGATGGTTATTAGCGACTAGAAGAGAGTAGCCTCATGTACAGCGTGGTTGAGATTACACTACACAAAAAGTGATAGTGGTTACAATGCGCTCAAGGGAGGGGCCGTATATCTATATAAAAAAAAATAAGCATTAAAGGGACAGTAGCACGTTGTTTCGGTGAAATAAGTTGATGAAATATATTTAAAATGTAATGTCACCAATAGTAAAACACCATTCCTTCTTCGAAAAATCAAGTTAACAAATGAGTGTACATGGTTCCGTAAAGTCATGGGAATAATTTTTGTCATTCGAAATAATAAAATGTATTCACAATAACAGGGCCGCCATGTATTTTCTACATTATACGTACGCAACACCGTTTTACCACAGTGGAACATTTGTTTGTGTAATAAGATGTTTTACCCTCTAAAGTAAATATAAATGACATAAACTATCATTATAAATGCAAAATTTAAAAAAATTGAAATTTGCAAAAAGCGTGCTACTTCCCCTCTAACTAATAAGAAATCCAGTGTTTATCATCTTCTTAATTATTGTATAAACTTACTGTAGCTATGTATACATTCTCTTCCTGCCAGATATATGTATCACTTTTCTACTTATTTTTTTCATCACTTGCTTGACGTAGCATTCGTTGTAATAAAGAAGTTGACTATCCATAGATCTTGGTTTTCCTTCATCTGTACAATTTTTAAAATGCTTCTTAAAGAAGTCTGGGTCAGTCATTCTGTTTTATTTAGAATAAGTTCACATAACGCCACGTGATATTAATTTCCAAGCTCTTGGTTTCCAACACAAACTGCATCATCTACACATATCAATGTCATAGTTGACAGACTGGATGGAGATATTTGATCTCTATCATCTACAGGGAGCCTTTCATTATTAAACACAGCGCTTGTTTCAGAAACAACAACTGATATAATTAATCTATGTTGATTAATTCCTGCAAAACCAACCCTGGCAATCACATTTTTACATTATATACTAATTCATTTGTTATTTATTAATTCGGCAGAAAATGCATATGACACTACCCTAAATTGTTTTACTGAAGAAACTCTATAACTTTATCTTACACTATTAATGTCAAAGTTGATTGACGGGGTGGGGGTTGATATCTGTATCAGTGACAGATACATTTCATTCTTACCCATCCAATGGATTATTAATTTCATTAATTAATACAGAATTCTGTTACAGATAACAAGGTGCTCTGAAAACTAAAATAGAAAATCAGTACTTATTCATGAAGAGTTAGTAATGGAGTGTAAGTCATTACTTTTGTTTGAAATAATCCATGTATCAAATTATATTCCCTTCATTGTTGTTATTCATTCAAATGCTCTTCAAGAAATTGCATATAATGTTACCGGTAATTGTTTTATTGAGGAAATCTATATAGCTTTAAATCTTACACTATTAATGTCAAAGCTGACTGGGGTTGACATCGGTATCAGTGGGTAGTGAATTTCATTCAAATCCATCTAATGGATTATTAATTTCAGCAATCAATACAGAATTATGTTACAGATGACAAAGTGCTCCGAATGATGATATCACAAGATGACCATAGAAAAGCAAGGACATCTTAGCTGCTTTATTCATAAAATGAACCTCATTAACGAACCATGCATATTTTTGTAAATCTAATGAATAGAACGTTTGACATTTCTCGTCGAATACCATCTTTATCTCATCTCCTGATATTGAATTTATATAAAAAAAATTATTTCACATGAATACATGTAATACATTGTATTGGACAAGAAATGTCGAATATCCTCTACGTAAGTCATTACTTTTACTTAATTAATAATAATATATAAATAAATAGCAATTGCTTTGCGTGGACCTGCTTCGCTTAACACCGTCATAGAAAGTCAGTTCATACCTGCATAAACTTATTTTCATGACGTCATATATATTTAGCCACGTACCCATGACGTAAGGCCAGTTGTGTTGTGGATTTTCATTGGCTGATGAAGGAGTTTTAGGCGGGGCGTCATGTATCCAATGGCGTTTTGATATTGACTCCTGTACTCTTTCGTGTTGTTAAACTTTGAATTCATACATAAATAGTGCAGCTCTAATTGTTGCAAATTGACATATTTGGAACCAATGACACCTTTTGAAAACATCAATTGACTCCAAAATTTATAAAAATTATGGAGGTATAAACTTAAACACAACTGTGCAAAAAAAACCCTACAAACACTATTAATCTCCAAAGGTGAGCTTGATTGAGTAAGTGTTTTGACTTCAGTTTCAGCACTTGAACACAACTGACACGGGAAGATATTCAAATCTGACGAATAACACACTACCTTTATCCCATATGCTATGTTGGAAAAATGTAAGTTTCTTATGATATAGCTATTAAAATAGCCTTAATCAAAGTCGTCCTGACTAATATATTGCCGCAGTCTAATGATATCCATGTTGTCTCAGGCATATTGTTTCTACAGATAAGTATCTTCGGAACATCTTAGTCATATTAGAACTTTTGGTTTCAAAATTCTGGTTTCAAGTTCCTTCTTGCCACCTCGGTGTCAATATTAGCACATTAGAGAAAACATTTAAAAGACAATCAAAATGACAAGAATGTGTACCGTTACAGATAATATGCTCCCAGTGTGTAAGATAAAGGATTATTTAAAATGTGCCAATATTGCTTTGTTTGTTTAACAATCAGATTCCACAAATGAATCTTAAAGAGAGAGTACTATCGGAGTATTTTGTTGAACGAAATATGTCATTAATGTATTATTTTAACACAAATCCAGCGTTAACATGTTACTGAGTGGTGAGAGTAATATTTTGATGGCTCTACATTTGACAAAGACTGGCGCATATTCTTTAAAAGATAAAACCAAAGAGAAGTGTAAATAATGTACAACATGAAATTGTTGATCAATATAATAATAGTATACATTAAGCTTATTTGTTACTTTGTGGATATTCTATCAACATATATATTTTATTATCCAAAAGTTTTAGAGTTAGCCAAAATACAGCGGTTTTTTTCACTTCACGTAATGAACAAAAATAAAATTGCTTTGTTTAATCACAGCAAAAATGAGCTGGTTTCCAGAACACTGAAACTAACAGGATACCCAATGGAAACCAGTATTTCCAGTTGGTATCCAGACAGTTTTTAACAGTTTCCATGTGGTTTCCAGCAACACTGAAACTGAATTTTGCACCAGTATCCGTATGGTATCCAGTGCGAATAATTACCCACTCCTCCAATAGGTATCCATTTGGTTTCCATGAATAACTTTCTTGTAGGTTTCAACTCAGTTTCCATGTGATAGTTTCCACTTGGTTTCCACTTGGTTTCCATATTTCTTAGTTTACACTTGGTTTCAACTTGGTTTCCATGTTCAGGTATACTGTAGGTTTCAGTCTGGTTTCCATGTTTAGGTTTATTGTAGGTTTCAGTCTGGTTTCCATGTTACGGTTTACTGTAGGTTTCAACCTAGTTTCCATGTTGAGGTTTACTGTAGGTTTCAGTCTGGTTTTAGTATAATGGTTTACTGTAGGTTTCAGTCTGGTTTCAGTGTAATGGTTTATTGTAGGTTTCAGTGTGGTTTCAGTGTGATTTCAGTGTAATGGTTTACTGTAGGTTTCAGTCTGGTTTCCATGTTAAGGTTTACTGTAGGTTTCAGTGTAATGGTTTACTGTAGGTTTCAACCTGGTGTCCATGTTTGACATTTGCATGTTGTGCTAAACACGCATAACAAGCATGTTATGATTTAAATGAATACAGTGTTAACACCTACAGCATCAACTGCTATCTCCATACAGAGCAATAATGCTTCGGAGAAAATAATTCTAGTAATGGCAAAACTAATTGTACTTTGTTATAAAGTTTATTACATAAAGTGCCAATAGCAAAGTCAATCTTGGAATGTTATTTTAACTCATTGCAAAAAAGAAAAGACATTTTGCCTGTTGTACTAGTAATACAACACAAGTGTGTTGTATTATGAAGTTTATTACTTAAGTGTCAATTGCAGAGCAAATACTTGACTAATGCTGCAAAAAGGAGAAGACACCTGACAATCAAATCTAAGGAATGTATTCAAATGATATCAAGTACACAATACCATACAGTGATCTTATTTATGAAGATCCTAGATATACATTTACAAATTGCTTTATTTAAAAATACTTCATAAATCATCCAGCAAAATGTCATAACTGGATGACGAGGTAAAATAACAGGGCATTGCTGCTAATTAAGAAAGAAAATCACTGATAATTCTGTGGTTATATTCTCGATTTATACTTTGCTGCCGGCCAATCACTATTCAATATATGTTAGGAACAGGTGGTTTTATTTTCCTCGGGTAAACGGCCCGGGGTTAATTACATCACTAATCGTCCGGGGTGATTTCACACTCTTCAGCTTAATACTTCCTCTGTCCTCAATGGGAATGATCTTTCGACCAAATGGTATGCTCATCTTCAAGCGTAGAAGTATTTGACCGACCACATGCTTCCTTCGTGTTCTTCAAGGCTGTAAAAGTAAAACGAACATAACAATGATATTAATGACCAACATAAATCGAAAGTGGTACAACCTCAGTTTTACTTATTTGGAGTGTTTTAGTAAGATACACAACCATACATTCTGATTTGCCAGATATTATTATTTTGCATACTGCAATTATTACATTAGTTCTTAGGTTAAGTTTTGAAACACATGTACCTGTTATAGGCTAAGGTGAGAGGTCATCTATCGCCTTCTTCAAGTTTCCCATGTGCAGGAATGCTGAAATGTTATAAAAGTATCAAATTAATAAAAGAAACATGAATATTCAAAGGGGTACTTCATATTCTAACTAAATATAAAGGTCATAATATGATATTCAAAAATATTCATCAGTACAAAAACTCTTACTTGGTCGTTTTTTAGAATGTATTTTTATGTATTCGCATGTTATAATGAATCAAGAAAGTAGAATCTGTTTGTCTTGATACAATTAACATTGACATCGTTTCATAATAAATTTTAAAAATTCCATTTTGCTTTCATAACAAACATCACAACACAATCTGTCTGATATATCATGCGGCAGAAAAAATATAAAGAAATGTTCTACACAATGATATTTGTATAATTTAGTAAAATGGTACATATTCTCATAAATAATGTATTTGAAGTCTGTTAATTCTGAACGTCGTATGGTATTTACATTCTAACATATTCCCTTGTCCCTATATTTGAATTATCAATTTGGAAGATACGTGATGTTTTTTTTAATAATAAATTTGTTATAGATAGTGACCAAAGTAATTTATTGTGTGTGAATTTTAGTTTCAAACCTTTCGAAAAAAGTCCATTGTCCAAAATCAATGAGGTTGTCTATTTAGAGTTATGACTTATGTGTATTACTTTTGATTTTTATTCGCATGGTTAACGTTTTAAAATAGCTTTAGGTCTTGTTCAGTTTTGCAAGTTTTGATTTATTTTATTCTGTAAGAATGAAAACGTTTCATACAGGTTGTGCCCTGACTGCTTTCAGAAACACAATTACTTTATTTTCAATGTTACAATTCGAAGGTATTTGATCAACTTTATTTAATTAGTTATTTCTATCATTAGCATATAGGACACACAATAAGAAAAACATGAACTGTAAGTATTACATGAAATGCGCACTGTACCTGCATGCAGTTGTAGAAATATCATGTTGTTTTGCCCTCCGTGAATGACAACAGTTGTTGCCATTGAAGTTCACGTACACCCGGCAGACAAGATTCTGTTTCTTCAATCAGTCACGGGTTATACTGGCAATGTAATCCCGCCAAAATGTGGATGATGAACAAAGCTCTTTGTCTGAGAGAGCACGTGGTCTGGCTATTATATAACACCATATGGTGGACAGCGAGCGTCCGGCGCATACATTTGACCTACATCTAATTAATAAATTAAGGCTCATGCACTGAATCTTAGGGTTTGTAATTGATATTATTGTTTAGATGTTAAATAGTAAGTCCAACATTACACACGCAATACAATGAATAATACAATAACAACATATCATGGTTGATATAAGTTATGGCATTGTCGAAATGAAAAGGAATACGGTACATATCATATCATATCAATTAAGGGTTTCAGTTATTTAGTTGTTTATATGAATATAACATTTGCAAGACTTAATTTTTCTCAAAAGTATAGTTATCCATTCTTTGTTAAAGCTTCATCTGAAAAATACATTTGAACATGTTTATCATAATAATTAATATTGAATTATTTTGCTTTGAATACATGTGCACTTTGAAATAATGGATAACTAATTTGGTTTCTATGGGTCTTTTCATTTGAACAAATGGTTAACAAATGGATACACGGGTTCTTAATTATTTCATTATCTGTTTCCATTACACTACATTACACCATATAACACTTGATAGTTTCATGTTGGTTTCCAATTAATGGAATAAGTAATTGTAAATTTAAGGTAATGAAACCAACATTAAAGTATACTTGATAGTTTCATGTTGGTTTCCCTTACGGAAATATTACATATCATAGAGTCCAAAATGGATTCTAGTTGGAAACCAGGTTGCCAAGTTTCAGTGATAGGATAGCAAGTGGATACCCTTATTACCAAGTTAACAGTTGGTTTCCCGATTTCAGGATACTCAGTCATGTGTGCTGTGGTAGTTTCATGTTGGTTTCCATTTAATGGAATCGTTCAATGCAGATTTCCAGGAATGGAAACCAACATGAAACTTCACTTGATAGTTTCATGTTGGTTTCCATTTTCTGGAAACAATAATTGCAATTTACAGGAATGGAAACTAACATGAAACTTCAGATTATGGTTTCATGTTATTTTCCATTACATGGAAACATTGATTGCAATTTCCAGGAATGGAAACCAACATGAAACACATAGTCAATGTATCCAGTTGGTTTCCATCACGGAAATACTTAATGTTATAGAATCCAAAATGGATTCTAGTTGGAAACCAGGTTACCTAGTTTCAGCAGATGGATACCAAGTGGATACTCCTATTACCCAGTTTCCAGTTGGTTTCCAGATTGCAGGATACTCAGTCATTTTTGCTGTGAATTTGAGGAAAATATCTCACAATAACACATGAAGAACTGCAATCCATAGATTCGTAATCAGTATAAATTGTCAGTCTTAATTTTACAAATGTCTAAAATGCCTTAAAAGAATCCATTTAATTTGAAATATGATATGGGAATTTTTTTTGTTAGAAGCATATTTGTTTCATAAGGGTCTTTTTAGACAATGGAGTATTAAATTACATATAGTCAATAGAAAGAACTTTCTACTGTTTAATTAGATATTAAAAGTACGTTGTTTCTCTGCAAATGACATTGAAAAGCATAAATTGTATTTCAACATTAAGGTGATTTTTATTTCGAACGTTTACTTCACATTTAGCAGAAGGAAAATGTCAATTGTAAGATGACAAGGCGTGTTTGCCCGAGTCTGGTTGAGTCTGGTTGAACAAAACGATAAAAGAAGCAATTGTTTGTTAAGTTCACTCGGACGAATTACCCAGCATTGCTAATTTCACTGACAGCAGTGTTGATTAAGAAATGGGAGGTAATTAATACTCATCTTAATCGTACATTAATATAGTGTTGCCATTTTTTAAATGCACTAGGACATAAATGTTCTTAAATTATTTAGAAATGGTAACTTTCATTATTGGTTGGAGGCGCAAACCGCCTCCAACCTGATACGCAGTTGGATTTCACGCTATATTACTATTGGAATATTCAAAATAAACTTTCGACCAATCATGCTTGGCCTCTTCATACTTTGGAAAAAGCATATGAGCAACGAACACGGCTGTAACAAATTTGTAACCACGTGACCATGTGGGTTATCCGAAATAATTATCCCCTTTTACTGCGAAAAGAGATTTTGTCTAAACATCTAAAATAGAAACGACCGTTGTGTTATTCTGAGTCTGAATGTTAGTAAACATAAGATTTTTCAATTCAAGGCCATTTTACACCTCCATGAGCAGACATGTACCAATTCAAGTGCATAATTTCGCACTGCAGTTTCGGAAAATCCAAGAAACTTTACAAGCTAATGTTATACGCGCGGAGCAAGCATATACTAAACGATAATAGTGGTTGTCAATCAACACACAAACCTTCCACTCAGTTATCAATATTTCCAATGCCAATCAGACTTGCATAATGGTAGGCCTACTCAATGTACTGTTATTGAATTAATGATAGTGAAGCTTGTACTTGTATAAGCACATATTGGATAGAACCATATTTATGTCCAAACTGATAGCACCAAGCATGAGGATACCGGGTCATTATCCTTGAATTAAAAAAGGTCCATATGCCTTCTTTCCACAGATAAACAGAATATGCTTCATAATCAATCGAATTGGTACACTTTATGTTTGCAAATGTTTAACAAATGGTTGACTGCGTGTTTCAGGGAAAATAGGCCTACATATGTTTTATTGCTGGAATCTAACAATGACACAACTGTCAACAACGTTTTGATCAAATTCATAATATAGGCCTACTTCAAAATTGGAGCAAAAGCACCCGGGAGTTGCGCTTTAAAATAAATCGGGGAAGTTGAATGTTCACTTTCATTTTCAAATGATAGATTATATATAATTCTATTTTATTTATGAATAAATAATGTATGTAAATTGAAAAGCATATACACAACTTAAATGATCGAGGTAAAATTATTTTATTTGCGACTTTTGAATTGAATAACTAATTGTGTGATTAGTAATCAAAGCTTTTATCCCCCAAAATGACCATAATGCAGGCTTCATTTTGCTATGTACATATGACATACATATCCTTTTTATAATATATTTTAGCCTTAACAAGATGCCTCCAACCATGCCTTTTTAAAGGCTTTTCTTGTTGAAATACAAAAAAAATCTATTGAGGTCCAAGTTTGTCGTCACTTATCAAGATCCTCAATACTCATCCTCGTCCGTATTGAAATAACCTCGTTTTCTCCCCTCAGAGCTTACATCTGTTGTTTCTCTCCACAGAACTTTGTTCTGTTGTTTCATCATAGGATCGAAGAATTGAGTAGAGTAACTGCTGTGGGAAGATAATGATATAACCCAACTTTTTGTATTCAGAATCTTGGTGTAAGTATATGACTAAAAGCCACATTCTCAGTTAAGTATGAGTGTAATTGACATCCGACTGTTATCCAAACGAGAGATCGCCAATAGCAGCACAGTGTAAGACTGTCACCCACAAGCTGGTACTTGAGATTAGTGTACAGGGTGTGATGTTTTATCACTACATTATTACCAAATACATCTTACATCAGTGAATATATAAATTGTTTACTTGTCCACCTTAGCACAATGTCTGATAACGGACAAATTGTATATGTAGTCCCTCTTCAGATTTTTGTAGATCTGATCTTTACTTAAGAATAATTTCTAAAGGTTCATGAAGAGCAATTATAGGAGGAATAACAAAGCAAAACAAATTCTTCGTCTATAGAATAGATTATAAAAGGTTACAAAACAAAATTCTCGAATCATTTAAAAGTACATACTACTTTTATTTTTTGTTACTCCAAACCGGAAAAAAACATTAACTAGTTTTATATTTATCTAACCAGGATTCTTGACGTTTTTAAAATAAAAAAGAACAGCAAAATTCTTTATTTTAGTTCATGCAATTTAGACGTTCCTAGAAGTTTCTTTAAATTTACTTTATATCCGGGGTCATAGTAACCTGCTGTCTTTCAGGTTAAGGTTCTATAATAATTTTGCATGTTGTGATCCCATGAATCTTTTAATTAATCACATTATTTTTTAGCTATCTGCATATCTCTCAGGCATCAGTGTCAGTATTGGGATAAAGTACAGGTATTCTAAATTGAGAACAGTTTTAATTAAAGTAACAATACATACGGTACATCCAGAATTATATTTTAAGGATTCAGGACTTTTTCTGAATGTGTGTTAGATCCAGTTGATAATTTCCTGAAGATTTCACAGAAGAAAATAAAAATTGTAGTTTTGAAAAGATATGCTCCTGGTCAACTGATAGAGCTGCCAAAGCTGTAACTTTTATCTATGATATATAAAAAAGGATCATGCTATTGAGCACTCATCTGTTTTCTTAAAATCCAAAAATGATCTGTCTAGTTCTCGCGTTTATATGATGCTTCATGGACAAATTATTTTCACTAAAATACACAAGTAGGTGGGGGAAAATTCGGTACGCAGCTGTATTACATTAATTTCAATAGTTGGGTCAGGAAGTTATTTATTTTTTAGGACGAATTCTGAACAAACTCAAAGTTTTTAACTTTTCTTCGACGTAGATATCCCAACACATGATGAACAAGTTAATGTTTTTGACTTTTGCTATTGTGTATTTCGAAGGCAGATTGGAAATGTGTTATCTAATGTTTATTTGTTTTCCTTGCAAAACCAACACGTGAAGTTATTAAACCTGAGGCATAACTTCAAATTTACTTTATTTGAATAACGTTAAGAAAGGTAAAATTTGTGACACTTAGGAACTTACAATGGAACTTCATACTCATGATTTGAAAACTTGTTACAAACTCAAAACAATGGATTTTTGCATGGATGAATCTTAAAAGTTTTGAAAACATTCAAGAAACGTTAAAAAATCGAGGGTTGTTTCTTTAGAATTATTAACGTGCAACTTTTTTTAAAAGAACAAGCTTTAGAATCTTCTCAACATGAATTAATTTAATGGGAAAAAAGATTCTTTGATGCACAGAGATTATGTAAACATGAAGGTGTTGTGCAAGATGAGACACGATCGCATTCAATAAAGTAAAGATTTGATGACAGTCTGAGCAAAAAGGTTGGATGTTGTATGAGCGGTCCCTGGCTAGTATTGACAATCGAATATCAAATTCATTGAAATCTACTTTATCAGTACTTTAATCGTGTCATTTAAAGAAGAGTAGGAATTAATAATTTATGAAGAGAACATACATTTCTTGTTATACAATGAGAGTAAAATTTGGTCATGGTAATACCGTACCAACAGCTAACCACACGGCCACCGAGGCATCCACCGTCGTCATGTAGTAAGTTGTTTGTACGGTCAGTGCTGGCGATAAAGTTACCTTACTCTGAGGGTGTTAGTTCGAATCCTGCAAGAATTTGTACTAGTGAAGGTAGTGTTATCCCAAATGTAACAATGTTGTATTTGTTCACTATCTAAATGGCATGTATTTATAAGACAAGCCATATGTTCACAGAGGAACACACGATGTATATGACACTCTTATGTTTCAACATAGGGGTTATATAGAGCAATTGACAATGTACACTTGCCACGATAAAATATTTATGATGAATGTTTTAACAAAAGCAATGATTCATTTGCCCATATGTCATATTTGAGAGTATTTGCTTGTCTGGTTTTGTTAATTGCAGACATTTGTTATCAGAACGTATCGAATCTAATGGCAACGCAGGGTCGATGGTCTCAATCCTGAAATAATACCATGGAGCAAACGGCCTTCCAAAGTTCCAAACATCCAATGAACAAGGGACCCAAAAGTCTACTTCCGTTAATTTAAGAACACAGTACGGCCACAGTCAAGCAGTAACAGTATCGCAAATACTCTTTGTATTTGCTTCAGGTGGTTGAGAACCATTATGATCATTAATGTCAAATAATTTCTTACTTTGAAGTTAACACGGATTCCCGAACGTTGGTTGGTTTAGAACGCGGTCATGTGATCAAAATTTTAAGGTTCATTATCCATGAACTCTTGGAAAATCGTTCATACTCGTGTGAACGCTTTCAGGTCGTGTGAACGTTCGACGGTAGATCTACTGTCTAGCGTTCTTTCCTGATTGAGCGTGATTTTGTTAGCAAATTTCAAAAGGTTACCAATTACCGACTTATTTGATTGAAAAACATAATTTCAATATCATACTACCTTCTTAAATGTTAAAATAAATAAAACATTTCAATAAAATATCGCGCATTTATAACTGTTTGCTGTTGAACTCAACGCCTGTTCTAGAACTGAAAGACATCCACGATCGCTGGCTGAATACAAATTATGCAATTTAGATAAGCAAATACTCACAATCTAATCATTATGAAATAACGGGATTCGGATTTGAGCAGTCGTGGTAATGAAATATTGCTTTTCCGAGTGTTGTTTACATAATATTGACGAAGATACAACAACAAATGGCGATGTCCATGCCATGACGTCATTCAAAGGATGGATAACTCTGATCTCGTGTTCCTGACATATTAGATTTTATTACGCTTCACTCAGCATGATGAGTGGAACAGGTTTCATCAAACAGGTAATGACGAAAAATAACGCAAGAAATTATAAGAATTGAATGTCAGTTTGTGTGTTTGCACTGGAAAATGAACGATGACATTCAATTCTTAAATAAACTTACTTCATTCGAGTGATCATCTGTTAGCCATGACAAACGATAAGACTCCGGGGCATAATGCATAAACCGATGATAACATAATTGGTGACCTTTGGCATTGCATTGTATACTGCAGGGATCAACTTCAGCACGTGATGTTCTTAATGTTCGGTGTTTTACAATCACGTTTCTTTTGGGATATCTTGCACATCCATCAAATGTTGTTTCTGACAAAACGTCTTTCGATAAAAATAAACTCCAAAACCGTGCCTTGTGACTGAGGGTTTTGTTTAAAACTTTTGAATATGGACATTTTTTTGAATTGTAAGAAGTTAGAAGATGATATTCACTCGGACACTAACGTTGGACAGAAGGTTTCACCAAAACATCTCCCTTATTAGAAAACTTTCAAGAAAACTAATCCTGAAATTGACATTTATTTTTGCATTTACCAGGTGAGAAAAGAAAGTGGTTCCTTCACATTTGATTTGGTCTTGTTTGAGAGCAGTCGATGTCGCTTTGCTTGGAGGCTGTCTCGAAACAAAATTGTATTGCACATATAATGTAGTTTATAAAGACATCAATCTCATGTTATTTGAAAGAGTAAACGTGATCAGTGTCTCTTATAACAACTTTAGATATATTTTCAATTGTCTCTGTTATATATAAGGTAGGTTTGCAAGCATAATTTGTGTGTCACAATCCGAAAGTTTAAATGATATAAAATCAGGACAACAAAGTGACTTCTGACATCAAGTTTATCAACAGAAGTTAGTTTTACTTTCATTTCGATTAACTAGTATATATATATATATATATATATATATATATATATATATATATATATATATATATATATATATATATATAATGCAAAGGAGGATGCACCTCAGGCCGAATCCCCTGTAAAGCAGACATTGTGTGTGCTATTCAAACAAACCAATTGTCTCTTACCAATCAATCAATGCCAATTGTACATTGTTACTTCCTCATATAAGCTGTATATATACTACCTGCAATGCTGTGTAAAATGAGTCGAAATACGCGTATCAAGTATTAAAATGATATCTACAGCAAGTGTCGTCTGAAGTATTTTTTTAATTAGATACATTCACTTCACGTGCGACCTTATTCAACTTTTCATATATATATATATATATATTTTTATATATATATATATATATATATATATATATATATATATATATATATATACATACATATATATATATATATATAAATATATATATATAATATATATATATATATATATACTTTCTTATCAGAATACAAGAGGTTGGGAATTTCTGTTTAACATAAAAAAATCATACTCACTGTATTGTCAATGGAAAATGCACTGATCACAGGCACATACTCAAAGCGAAGTGATGTCATGTTTTTGAGATGTGATCATATTTATGACGTCACAGCAGTGGCATGTCATTAATGTTGTTAACGTTATACCTTTGTGAACTAAATAATGCTGGACAGTGTTGAAAATGTAGTATGTGGGCGGAGACTGTCGGAATTATGGTGTGTGCGGAGTTAGGGGGAGACGGAGGTGGAGTCAAAACTTGTTTTGAAAACAATTACCAGTATTTAAGAGTTGACGAAAGTCTGTGGTGTCCGAGCCATCGTGGATCTCTTAACAGTTGGCCGATACTGGTTGTAAGATGCCTTTTCCTGGCAGGTTAATACGACTAGGTGGTATGTATAAAGGATCCCGATTGGCAAGAACAAATACAGCAGCATTGAAGTGGGCGTCTTGAGTGGCGTACTTATCACTTTACATGACAACACAACTGCAGTCACATTGAGCTCATTCTCACCAATCCATCAATCTTCATCGACCCATGTCTCTTGTGTAAAGATAGTACCCATTGTCAGTCTCTTGTGTAAAGATAGTACCAAATGTCAGTCTTGTGTTGTAGCAAATATCGGTCTACTGACTCTTGGACTGTCTTAAAGGTTGTTCTTCCGTTCTGGAATAGTTGGAGATAAACTCACGTGGCATATGATTGAATTATAATAACTCTAAATCAATGTTATAATAAGTTGTATCATAATCTGAATTACGCTTAGGTGCT
This sequence comes from Gibbula magus, assembly GCA_936450465.1. Taxonomy (NCBI): domain Eukaryota; kingdom Metazoa; phylum Mollusca; class Gastropoda; order Trochida; family Trochidae; genus Gibbula; species Gibbula magus. The sequence continues at coordinate 3,735,570 of OW388305.1, forward strand.
TAATGTTTATAACAAAATGGTTTTAAAAACACGTTATTACCAAACTTCATATTTAAATAACAGTATTATCTAAGTGTTTAGTAATGATATAAATATAACTTAATTCACATGGATATGGTGTATGTTTATATATTTACTAACTAGTCAGATGGAGAGCTTGAATCTATAAAGTAGCTCTAATTTCATTTGATTGCATTCTCGTGATATTCTTTTGATAAACGCAGTATGCTATCTCCATTCTGCTACACCAACGATTTCAGAATGCATGAAAGGGAGTTGACTGTATTCTGAACACGAAAGTTTTGTGGAATACAGCATATGGAAAACATCTAACATTTCAAGTTTTAATACACTGAAATGGAAAGCAACACATTGGTTTTACAAAATCAATGATTCATCAATAGCATGTATTCAATAACACAATGTTTCAGGAGTTTTTTGACAAAAGAGGACAATGACATGAAACGATTTTACAGATTACTGTTTATCTGAAGGTTCATACCATCTTCTGTCATGATCAATGTAAGTGATCACTTTGTCAGGTATCGCAATGATGATATTTCTCCTGCTTGTTGATATTCATCTGTTTTACATTAGTAACAAAATCTTACCTAAAATAATCTATATTCATCAAAGTGCCCAACAACTATGGATTCATCATTGTGACAAGATTTACCTGTTCCCAGTAATAACGTTTTGTAGATTACCACTGAGCCTAACGTTCATAACAGCATCAGTCATGGTGACGCAAAGTCAACAGAAGGTTGAATCTGATGATACCCACTCTTAAATAGATCCCTCTAGTGAAATAATTAAGGATAATAATGCTCTTGTGTGTATTTCCGTGTGACAAACAGAGGGCATACGATTCTGTTAATAAACTTTTCCATCATTCTTAAATGTAGTTTATTGAAACTTGCACAGGCTGTTGACAATCCCTTTCTGTAACAGAGTGGAGCAACAACGTTTCCCAAACTACCAGGTCGTCTCATCATCACTGATCTCGTGTATTTTACACAATGTTCTAGTTAGTATTTAGTTTCTTATTAAAATAAATGGTTTACCAGAAAGCAATATAATACCAACAAATATGTGAATGCATTAATAACAAACCAATGTATTTGATATTATGATATCATATTAACACATGCGATGATGATGAAGCACAAAGTCTTGTTGTGACCTTTGACTCCTTTGTAAACATTGTTATGATTTTAATTCATAGTTCTGAAAGCACAAAGTCGCGGCATTGATGTTATTTGCTTGAGAAAAAAACAAGCCTTGACCGTCTGGGGAGTCATTTTCACTTTATCTTATGTTTCATCTTAAACCAAAATCAATGTAACCCCAAGTTGTGAAACATCGGTTTATTTAAAACTTTTCATATACCCTAGTATTATAAATGTAAATATCCAATTGAACATGAACTATTAATACGTCAAGGTTGAAAGTTACCTTGAATCAAAATCAATGTAAACCAGAGTTTTGAAACATCGGTTTCTACAATGCCTTTAATATGCTATGGTTAACCCTGGTATGATCTATGTAAATATTGAAACAATTGAACATGAAAGATTAAATGATAGAAATTTGATATTGTACATTATATCATGCAGGCATTGGAATTGCCATCGTTATGTAAGAAAACTGAAAAACATAAAGGCAAATATCTCCTTTTTTACTTTGCAATTATGTCATCCTCCTACAATCAAAAGTTACCTACGATCTCATTTGTCTTTCATTATCACAGTATTTTCTGCATCGTGTGGACATTCAATGATGCGGGTGTAAATAGATTTTAGTAATATCAACATGT